>JBBBVT010000019.1:7409741-7426022 GCA_037177035.1 Craterocephalus eyresii | reverse complement strand
TTCCACTCGTCTGTCTCCCGCTCTCCCAATAAACTTTTCATTACGCTACCATAACTGGTTTGGTTTGTCCTTTGAGTCCAGGTTTCCAGTTCCTGACAAAAAGTAACATTTCTAGTTTTAGGTACTCACCTGGCACTTGATTGGCTAAATCGGATCATTTTTCTTTGAGACAATTTCCCATCGGATTTAATGGAAAATCATCTAAAAGCTTTTGCCTAAAGGCGTAGAGGACGTTTCACACGCAACTACAGTATCTCTAGGCTTTACCGGAAATAGTTTGAAAAAGAGAAGATTTCCAGTGAGCAGCAGCTGTTTGGATGAAATTTCTTACTGATGTCAGAGATCAGAAGAGAGTGGTTCAAGATAATAAAAAAGGAAACTCCAATAACTACAGCTAAAAACGAAAGTATGCAAAATATCGTCTGACTGCACAACTCACTGTATCTTAGAGTTGATGGGTAACAGCAGCTGATGATCACACACTGTCACTTATCAGTTAAGAACAGAACACACTCATTAAACCAAAATGAGTTTCCCTTTTAGTTTTATGATTCAGCTGGTAGGTTCAGAAATAGGTGTAAAACCTGTGAAAACTCAACTGACTCATCTTGTATCTTGCCTTGTATTACCTAATTTAATGGGTAGGGTGGTGTTTACTGGACACTCTTTGGTCTCCTTAGATCAATTCTGCACAGTTTAAACACCACAGCCTACTTGAGAATTGTTGCTGACCATATTTCTCGCTTTATTCCCACAGTTTTGCGTCCTCTGATGGCTGCTTCCTGCAGGAGAATGCAAAAAAAACATCTCAAAACTGGTTTAATTAATATGTCAGTGAGTTCACTTAACTCCAGTGGTCACATACACCGGATCAAAATGTAACAGAGCACCACTGGGATGTGGTGGAACGGGAGATTCTCATCATAAATGAGTAGATGACAAATCAGTAATCATGTTAAATGGACCAAAATCTCAGAGGAATGTTTCTGACACCTTGTTGAATCTATGACATAAGGAATTAGGGCAGCTCTGACGGAAAAAGAGGGTTCAAGCAAAGCAAATTCTATAATTCCATATGTGCTTTTGTAACATTAACATCTGAACAATCATAATAAATTACAACAAACTCCTTGTGGTTTATGCAATAAAGAAAATATTTTGCTTATATTTTAGGGCATAGATGAAAGTGTAAACATGCAGACATAAGATCAAGGCAAGGAAATGAAAAAAATAAAAAAAACTGAAATCAAAACAGAAATGAAAAGAGAAACCCGACACCAAAAAAATACAAAAGTTAAAAGGAGTGGGTGGAGGCATAAGTTTATCTGATCCTCAAACTTACAACAATTTAGTCATCAACCATTATCACAATCATTACATCATTTAATGATACAACAACACTAAAATAACAATACTCTAAAACTAATTAATATAGAGTGTTTTTTATATAACGGATATATATAGTTACAATAATCATATCAACAACAAATGAGGTAATAATAATAATACTATTAATATAATAATGATAATTATTAAGTTTATGCAATGTATTAGCAAATTATAACAATTATCATTCTGTAGTAATAATACTATTATTACCAATAATAAAAACAATAACAACAATAACAATAATAACTAGACATGGTTTACATTTGTGGATATGAGGGCATTTCCTGTGTTCTTCACCTCCTGTTGGTTTCACAGTTTGATCCCACAAACAGACCCAGTATATTTATAGTGTTTTATATTTGCAGCTCCTCATCTTTTAATCCACAAGATGGCGATGTTTTTACAGAGGAGTTACCCGGTGCTCATTTCTCAGAGAGTTACAGCTACTACAGCCAAAATCAGAAAAGCCACCAACTCCATCTAGTGGTGCTTCACACGAGAGTCTGACAGAGGATAGCTGGATGAAGTTCATGAGTTTGGTGGTGTTGTTGCAAAACACTCATCGGAAAGATTGATTGCATTTTACTAATATCACATGTCTCTCATTAGAGAATCCGGAGGTTGGGTTGTAATAACCACTGGGGAAAACAGCGAGATGTAAAACCTGAGCAGATCTGGATTTTGTTGTGAAGAATGCAAAAGACTCACAAGTGGAGCAGCACCTGTGGTTTGGGAACAACTCATCTATCTTTCTGCACATGGGGGAATTGTCTGTGTGTGTGTGTGTCTGTATGTGTGTGTGTGTGTACATAAATGAAAGAGATATGTGAGAGAAAGAAGAAGGATAGAGAGAGGAGATGTTGGAGTGTATGAGTAATAGGAGAGACCCGGTAAGCATATGTGACCCTCTGACACCGGGCAGGATGCAGTCTGGTTTTCTACTGGCCTGCAGCCTGGTTCCTTGTGGACAAGAAAAAGCCTCGGGGACGATAGCTTAGCTCAGCCATCAAACGTGTCCCACTGACTCTGAGCAGCATTTACTCCCAAAGCAAATCACAAATAGTTCTTCTCAGAAGTTTGGGTCATTGTAAGACTGTATGTTGTGAGTATAACATTAAAAGAAGGAAAGGTGGAGAAAAGGTGCTTTCTACTTAAGCTAACAGGACCCTCATACCAGCCTTCAGCGTAAAAGAAATGTAATAGAAGTCGGACCTCCACAATTCCAGCCCAAACAGGGAGCCTCTTATCATCCGCCATCTATCCCACAGCTAATATTTCACTTCAGCTCCCGGGCCCACAGAATGAGGGACGTTTCCATTTCATGTCAGTCATTTCCAGGCCTGTGTGTTACCTGTGTGGTGATAAGTGTTTGACTGACTGGGAGCGTCGTTAGTCACTGTCCGGCCTGCAGTGACAGCCACAGATTGACGCTGATGATGAGGATGAGAAAGAGGAGGAGGAGAGATCCTGCAGTTTTTTTTTATACAACAGAAAGTACAACAGAAAACCACGGTAAGACGGAGGGAGAGGAAATACATTTTCACATCTATAATGATAAACGCAAATACTGCTTGTCTCCATGGTAAATCCTCCATTTCCTGTTTTATACCACTGAATTATCACAAACACTGTTAATAAGTCACTAAATTCATGTTTGCTGAACTCACCTAATACAATTAGATGCTGCTGCAATTTTTTGAGAAACACCATGTTTAGTTATGTAATCTTATATTAATTACTAGAACATGAGAGACAAAGAATTGTTTTCAGTTTAAGATTTTCAAGACTCAATATACTGAGATCCAAAATTCCAGCAATATGAAGGCTATTTTTCATTGTGAACTTATACAGTACATCCTCCTCTTGTTAGTGTACATTGACTCCTGTTTTACCTCCAAGATGGCATTTGTCTTCTTTTCATCCAACATTATACTGAAATATGGAAGCAATTTAATTACCATAAAACAGCATCAAAAACAAAGAAGGAACACATAACTTACTGAAACATTAAACAAACTTTTGGTTTAATTTCAAAAAACGGCATCATTTTTACTTCCTAAAATAAATTCTTATCACGTAAAAGAAGCTTTGAGTATTTGAGGCAGTTGGGTTTATTTGGGTCTCTTGGAAAATGTACGTCCAACTAACTTAACAGCTATTTTTGTGTTTGGTTGACAAGCTAGGTTTAGTTGTGCTATGATAATGTTACTGCTTGCCAATGAAGCATTAAATTATAGATTAACACTAAGATGTTCTGCAAACAGCAAGTTTCACTGCAATGTGGACGTGCATGCTCACTAGAATGATCATTACGCTGCACTTCCTCTGGGGATTCAATGTTTATTTTCCCCCAGCGATGGCATTTTCTTCCATTTTCTTCCAGCTTATACTAATTTTGTATGATCTTCTTGTTCATACAATAATAATTTCCTGATTTTAATAACTGTGAAGGATCTAGTCTTTTGTCAGTATCGTTTTAACAGATCAGGGGAACTTGATGAAAAATTAATTTTTCTAAGAAGTCAGTCTTTTTTTAATTTTGTGCTCAGTTTGCTAGCTATCCGTCCTCAAAAAAAGGAGGAAAGAAAACGTATAGTCTTCGTTCCCACTTTATAAACCACTCTTCCTCTGGTAAATATTCATGAAAACAACAGCCATACAACCTATAATGTACATAAAATGTACTCAAAAAGTACTACTGAGATGAGTTCTTGTACAAAAATCATTGAAAAAAGAGCAACGCCTATATTTCCAAGCTTTGTTGGTTAAGCTTGTGAAGAAAAGAAATGAGAAAAAAAAGGAAATAATACAGCACTACAAGGCCAAAAGGTTCAGTCTCTGGACATCTCTGGAACATGTTTTCACCCTTACAGCCTCAACCTTTCCTTTTACCACCTCTCAAAAGCAAGTGAGGCGGGAGATGGATAGGCTGAGTGTTGCTCGGTTTCCAAAAGAGAGCATAGTCTGACTGCAGCTCTACCTGAGGAGCAAAGACAAAAGAGCCATCTCTACCTGTAGGACTGTGGGAGTCTAGGCTTTGATCTGGACCAGAAAAAGAGAGTAGTTTGATGAAATATTGATGCTTTTTTTAACTGAGTCCTGTGGGAGCTCAGTCTGCTCTCAGGATGTGTGTGCTGAACCACAATAGTGCTCTGCGCTTCAATAGATGAGAATGAACTCGACAGTGCAGCTCAAGGAGTGTTTTTGGCCCTAATGGGGCTAATGATGACCCCCCAGTCTGGGACTGAACTGGTCTGGGACTTTTTTGGTTTTTTTTGTTGTTGATCAAAAGAAAAGGTATGTGTAATCATTCAGAATCCATTGCAAGAAACATATAAAGGCGATATGTGTCTGACATCTTAACAGAATGTTGACAGCAAAGCCTGCACGGCTTAAATCTGTATTCTCTGTTGAAAACAAACGTTCAACAATCTCAAATGCTCAAGTGTCCTCCTTGAAAAGTTAAGACTTTAAAAAAAAAAAAGTCAAGCTTATAATTTATTAATTTGAGTATGTATTTACATAAGTCACCGGAGAAGACTTTCAGAGACTTCAGCAGTTTTATTCTTTTCAGAAAATACAAACATTTAAAAATTTAATGCAAGCAACAGACTACAATCATAAAAACATTGGGATGGAGGCAAAAGAAGCCAGATAAGTTTCTATAAAATAGAAGATGTATCTTTCTAAATGACTCCATAATCAGTATTATGTCCCAGGATTGTGTATAAAAGGACCAGCCACCAGAGGCAAGACATTTCCAATCAATGGCGTGACGCTCTTTCTCTACCAATGGGGTTAACTTCTGTAACTTCCGGATTACAGTAAGCCCGTAAGAGCATTCCCCTAGGGAATCCGGAAGTTACGGAAGTTAACCCCATTGGCAGAGAAAGAGAGCGTCACGCCAAAGCTAAAAATTAGCCGCTATCGCTAACTAAAATGGCCTGGGTTAGTACATATGCTGAATCAATAAGTCATTTATTTGTATAGACTTACCCCCTTTACCACATAATATACTGTGTAGAAGGCATTTTTCTTAGAAATATTAAAATAATATCAGGTATAGCTCCTTTAACGCCAAGGTGGATATTGGAATTTTAGCAATAGCCAGTGTTTGGGAATTTTACTATCTATGTCTTGTTTGCAGTAGAGTTTGCTTGACTGGTCTGCCTGAATCTAGATCTGTTTCCAATACTGTATGAAGCTCAATGAAAAGTGGAATCAGACAACAACCGCACAGTGCTGAAATGGAAGAAAAAACCCCCAAAACAAAAACTTGTATTCAGCAAGAATGAACACAGATTCCTCTGGAAAATGCAACATTTAGTTAAACTAGTCCTCACCTTTGCACACTAATAGGAAGTTGATTTTATTCAAATCTCTGCACCTTCTCCATTTCACTGGGAACTACAATTTAACAAAAAAAACAGAGAATCTTAAATCTTAATCTAACTCCAATGGCTATATGTGTATAATCAAATGAATAGCAAAAACAAGAAACCCGATTAAACAAGCATGGGATTCCTTTCAATGGTGTTGTTGAAGCACTTCAATAGCAAGGCCTTAATCCCAGTATGAGACCATGCAACATAAATTGAAGTGGGTGCTCAGAAAGTTGAGTTGAGTTTGTATGAAAGTGACCCACATTCTCATAACAACAATGAATGTCATGGACTGAGAAAAAAAATTGGAATATTGATTAACTGCCTAGAGTGCTTTTGTCTGAAAGTTAAGAGGCCAACATACTCCAATCACGCTGGGAATAAAAAAAAAACGGGACGTGAAAAACGAGGCAGGATTTATCACACTCCCATGCTCACGTTCATACACAGATAGACGGCGGGCATAATGACTTCTGAGGAAAAGCCAGAACGATTATTTCAACTTAAAGGACGAGGAGAAGAAGGCATAAAAATGGGTTGGGGGGAGCCAGGGGCAGGAGATAGTCTGGGAAAGGTCTCGCGTTAAAGTCGAATTAACATGCCTTTCCATTGGAGTCCATTAGATAATCATATTCATACCACACAAGGCTCAAAAACCCCTGTCTGTTTCATTATTCCCTTTTAATCCAGTCTGATAAGGGGGCGCAGGCGTCGCGGTTTTATTATGGCATCATTTGGAATCCACATGAAATCCCCGCGGGACAATATCACAGGGAAATTGCTTAAGTAGCCCAAGTGGATATAGTTTTGCGTTTATTATTTCTGAGGGATTCAAAATAACTGCAAATATCCTTTTCTTTCCGGATTGTTGGGGGGGGGGGCTAAGAATCTTATCAGTCACTCACACTAATGGCCCACTCAAGCCACCCGATACCTCCGGAGGGGGGGAATGCGGGGGAGAGGAGGGTAGTGCTGTGTTTGAGAAAGTCCTGAATGTACAAGTGTGTACAGGTGGAGAACATGTGAGAGATGGGATGGGGGAAATAACAACACGAAGAGAGGTGGAAAGTGGTGGAAGAAGGCTTTTTGAAGTCTGTCAAGGATGGGTTAGCATACTCCTGACTGTCGATTAGATGCTCTCCCTTGTGGTGTGTTTGTTTGGCCTCCAAATCCGGGTTCCTGGCAAACAGAGCAAATGTCAAGCTGTTAGTTACGTGTGTTTAACCGATTTGTGGTTGTAAGATTAAGGGAAAGCAAACACATTGACCAAATCCTTCAGAACCTTCTTCAGAAAGCCACAGGAGGCAAAAAGGAAACACTGGGGTGACGCTTCGGGGCAATAAGCAGCCTCCTTAGCATCTTACTCGTTGTCACTCCTCATGTAGGATCAGTTTAAATTATTTTAAAGCATTTTGACTTTAATAAAACCTATTTTTCCATTTGATTATCAGAGTCAAGCATCAGCTTTCTCCTTCACGCCAAGCGTTAGTTACTGTATCTGGTCATGCGCGTACATTTGGCTTTCATTTGCCTACGTTTGGAGATAAATGTCTCTAAGAGATTTATGCCTCCACCCTGATGCAGCTGGGCTCTGAGGAATTCTGTTTGCGCTGCTCAGAGTGGTGAAAAAGGATGTTTTATGTGTTAACAGCAACATGTTTTCACCAACAACAGTATTACTCATTTTTGGATTATTTTCCTTGTGGTGTTTCAGTGATATTGTGTCAGGACCACAAAACCGACGATACTCCTGCTGACACATCTTAATCACTTTCACTAAATGCAATGCTCTTAAGAATTTGTTGACACTTTCCTCCCTTTGTTGTGTTTCCAAATAATAGGCTATAAGTTTTACTTGGAATTATTGGTGGACTGTAAGGATTTGTATTTCTTAAAACAAGTCAGTTGTTTCAACAATTACTTACATTTTAATAGGCTTCCGGTGAAGCAATGAAACAGATTTAACAAGCAAAAAGGTAGACAAAAAGTAGCTTGGATGTGTGGAAAGGGATGAAAAATTAAACAAGCTATATACCTGATATTATTTTAATCTTTCTAAGAAAAATGGTTTCTACATGGTTTTATTATGTGCTAAAAGGGGGAAGTCGGACTTACCCCTTATATGTCCATAAAAATGAATGACATGTTGATTGTGCATATGTACGAGTCCAGGCCATTTTAGTTAGCGATAGCGGCTAATTTTTAGCTTTGACGTGACGCTCTTTCTCTGCCAACGGGGTTAACTGCCGTAACTTCCGGATTCCCTAGGGGAATGCTCTGACTGGCTGATCGGAATCCGGAAGTTATGGAAGTCAACCCCATTGGCAGAGAAAGAGCATCACACCAAAGCTAAAAATTAGTCACTTTCGCTAACTAAAATGTCCTGGACTCGTACATATGTGCAATCAGTGAGTCATTCATGTTTATGGACTTCCCCCTTTTACCACATAATAAACCGTATAGAAACCATTTTTCTTGAAAGGATTAAAATAATATGAGGTATAGCTCCTTTAATTCTTGAAAAGAAATAATGAGTACAGAACCTTTACTCACTACTGAGCATATGTTTATTTAACCCTTCCCTTTACATACACCCTCACTGTTTCGTGCAGCCAGCACATTTCTACTGGTCACATCTGTGCGGATATAATGTGCTCATTCTGCTGTATCCATTTCACTCTGACATCTGTCCAAACGCCGAAGAATTAAAGGCAAGAATCCAAATGCCTACACAATATGCTGCCAAGTATTGATTTACTGTTCCTCGCGTAACGTACATGGACCAACCGAGCGCTACATATAATTTCAGTGAGATCATCAGAAACTGGGGAACACGCTCTGTCAGTTGGTCATTTTCTGAGAAACCAACACGAGACACGCAGGCTGATCTCCAGCGCACGGCTTTTCCTTTCATGTTCTCGTTTGTGGTGGGAGGAAAAGTGACAAAAAGTGTGCATGAGACACTGAGATGTGTTCTGTTATCACGCTTGAGTGTGTCTGTGTGTGTTTTTGTGTCTACCTTAGAGAGAGCACCTCCCTGCCTGCAGATCTCAGGGTTTGGAACAAACAGTAGTTCCTTCTTAATTGGGGTGAGATCTGGGGCTTAAAGGGGGCCAAGAAGGGACCTGAACCCCTTTCTTTCTCCTCCAGAATCGCTTTGGCTGCAGAGGTGCTTTTGATGTGTGCTTTGGCTCTCCGAGTCCTACTTTGGAATATGTTCTTGGGAGACCATTGGTTACTTTGCCTCCAGGCAGAATCTCAATCCCCAGGATCCTGGCCCTCTTTGATGAAATACTTTCGGGAGCTGCTAACCCTACTGATGCCCATGTGCACCTCCTCCCTCCTCCTTTACCCTCTTGTTCTCCACCACCTCACCCCCAGCCCTCCATCCTCCGCCCCGCTCCACTACTGCACTCCTTGGATTCTCTTTGAGAGATTCATAACAAGGACTTTATCTCTGTGTAGTCCGGGCCAGATGAGCACCGCCTGACAATCTGACAGGAGTATTAGCTGTGTCTTACAGAACACCTCTGATTGTCTCCTCTCTCAGCCCGACTTCCTGTAGTCACAGACACAAGCGTTTTCCTTTAATTCATGTCTGTTCTACAATAGCTCATGTGTAACACATAATAATAAAGATAGATAAAATAATTTTTTATCCCATTTTATTCATGCCAAGCCATCTGTATGAGTGGATTTATTGATGAGAGATGACTCCACCCCTGTCTTGCAGTGGCATATCTAAAATAGCTGCTCACTCTCAGTTTTGATAGTTTACTCAACTTTGACATCCCAAAAAAAATCCATCTTCATGTGGTGACAAAGTACAAATCAAGATTTTTTATTTTTAATGACAAGAAAGATGATGACAGTTCTGACAGAGAATCTCTGGCTCTGATTGATTAAGGCCGTAATTAGTCAATGTTGACTTTATCAGCGCAGTAGACAGCGGTTATACAGCTACTTTCAAATCAAATAATTAAGATTTCTTCATTTGCAACAGTAGCTCATCAGCCGTCTTTCACATGCTGGATAAATGGACTAAGTGCAGCTTGATACACTTGACCTCTTGGCCACACACACACACACGCACACCCGCACACATATGCACACACATTAAAATCTGGTTAAACGATTAACAAGTAATTTTACTTCCCAAACTCCCACCTCTTCATTGATTGGAACTGTGCCCTAAAGACCTCTCTTATCACATAATTTCCCTGTAAATTGATTAGGTATATTGATCACACCTAACCCTACAGGAGCATCTTCCCTGTGCTTTATGTCAGCACTTGGTATCATCCTGAAGGAAAAGACCAAGGGACTATTTAGGCCCTTATAAATGGACAGTTTACAACTTTTGAGGTAAATTGCTCTACGTTTGGCATTTTTAATTGAGTGTAGTGCCTGCAAGAAACACCAAGAATTCATTATTTAATTCAATCTAAATACATGATGTGGTCTTGGTACTTCGTTTAATGGTATTACATAGAACAACTCTGAATTGTGTTAAAAAGGAGGTATACACAGCTTAAGCAGGTGAAAACCTTGAACACAGCAGAAACTTTTTAAGTTTCATAATGCCCCACGTTCATCCAAATAAAGAAATTTAATCAGAAAAATAGTTTCGCTCAGATAAAGTGTAATTTAATTAAAAATCTCACTTTTAAATGGATACATTTAGCTACTAACATGGCCATGTTATCTCTTTTTTTGCATGTGCAAAGACTGAAATGGAGTTTGAAGATGTTTTCCTCCAAAATACTTCCAGAAAGAAAGAGACAAAGAATGAAAGGAAGGGGTACACAAAGTAAAAAAGAAAGAAGAAAAGGAGGGAGGCAGTGAGTAAAGGAGGGAGCAATCGGAAGGGAGGAGTCAGGCGGGGGAAGGAGCAGCTGGAGTCCCACACTTCGCCCTCTCTCCTCTCCGAAAAACGCACTAAATGTAATAACAACTCTGCACGCGCTTCTCTGACGCTTCTGTTGTTTTTACGCACATCTGTGGTCTGCTTTCGGCAGATTTTATCGGCAGGCTGATGGTGTTGGTCCGGCGGCTGGTGAACACAGAAAACTGTGAGAAGGAGGAGAAACATAGACAAGGGGAAAAACTCTGGCAGCGTCGTTTTGGAGTTGGAGAAGGAGCGTAAAAAAAAGGGAAAAAAAAGTCGTCCCAGGCAACTCCACAGGCACATCTGCAACTTGGGAAGAGGAGGAGAAGAACAGACGAAGACATATATTTTTCTTAAGAAGACAAAAAAAGTCACAAATAAGAGGGGAAATCACCTAGGAAGAAGTAAGTAATCATTAAAAAGACACTCACACACACATGAGCGGCGTAGAGTTTAATATTGTTACGCTCGTGTATCTACTTTTAAACTTTATTGAGGCAGCCAGGGTTTATGAAGCGGAGGAGGGATCATATTTCAAAACGATGGAATTTCATACAAGTTTAAGCTGACTGCGGGAACTCGCAGCTTTTTTAAACAACGATGAAAGTCTCGTTCTCGGATTCCAATGAGCCGAGAACGCACCACGGAGCGTGTTACACTTGGCCCGCGTGCGATTTAGAGACTTAGGTATCAAATAGCAAGATGTGCGTTTCAAAACTAGCTCAAAAAGTTGCTTAAACTCTGTAGCTAGCATAATAAAATCTTGCAGACGTGTTTTAAATGTTTGAGCTGTGAAACTGAGGGAGGGGGGGAAGTCTCATAACTCTGTTTAGGGTTATAGCTACAACTGAAACTTTATGGAGACTTGAAACTTTATTTAAGCGTTACTTCAAAAAATGCGTGTGGGGGTGTTTGGTTGGAGGGGGGTGAGACATGCATATTTATGTGCATATGTGATCATATTTTAGCGCCTCTTATTGATTCGCTTAATCCAGTATGAGGACGTCAGACTCGCAGAAAGTTTGGGATTTTGTTTTGTCATAATTGAAATACAAGCAAAGCTGTGCACGACCCTAATCTGCACATTTAACATTCACGAATTTTCCCATGAAACTATTATATGCAAGTTAACATAAAATTATATGTTACGTTTAAAGCTCAGACTTCAATATTTTTTTCCTTATCTTATGACGTTGAAAGAATGTTTTTGCCCTTTCAATATAGCAAAAGATACATATTGGGTACCAAGATGGTATGCGAGAAGAAACAAAACAGTAAGACACTTTTTTTTTTTTTTTAAAAAGAAGGGAAAAAAAGAATATATTATTATTATTATTATTATTAATTTATTTCCATGTGTAACTGGATTATTTCAGAATTCAGTCGAGGGAAGTAAAGTAAATAGTAAAATACGGAGACATTAAATCATTCTCATTAATTGCTGCTGACATAAAAAATGTTTAAGTCAGCCCTGAAAAAAAAGAGGGAAAAGTGTTAAGGGCACATCACAGTTTTTGAAAGCATGTGTGATCAGAGAAATTCAAACCACCACAGAGGAGGTATGTGGCCCTGCAGGGGTCCATGAGGGGACTGTTATGGGGTCCCTAAATTAAGTGGAAAAACAGAGTAAAAAATCTTCTAATCTAGTTTATTACAGCTGAATAGAATTTGTATAATTCTAAAGCACCCCTTTATTTTATTTTTTTTATTTTATTTCATTTTTTTGAGAAAAGGAAAAAACAGCTTTAAAAAACTCTTAAATGGTTTTGAGCATGTTAAGTTAGAAAAGTAAAAAACAAATACAGGGAGCAGAAGTTGTGTCTTCATTTTAGGGGTCTCGGACATGAAAATGCTCAGAACCCCCGAGCCTCCACATGTGCAGATATTTGTTTGAAACTTTCCCTCCTGTCCTCGCCAGCTGTTCCACATTTTATCTGCTTCTCTGCTCTCGGATTTCATACAAACGACGAGGGTCCGAGGTGCTCAGCCATGCAGTGCGGCTCAAATCCTCTCTTTTTTTCTTCTTCTTTTTTGACACATGGCAAATTATTAACGGAGGTTTGGCTTCCTCGAAACACAGCACATCAAATAAGATATAAAACAACAAAAAAATCTCCATTGTATCTATTTTTATTGGAATGCTTCATCAGTCATTGGCTGGGGGGGGGGGATTTGGCTTTGAATGTTTTTTTAGGGTTTTGGTTACATTTTTCTAATAAAAATGAGGCTGTCATCTGCAATGCCATTTGATAATTCCCATTTTTAATTTAAAATACCAGAGTGACATATTTATGGATTAATCACTGTCAAAATCATTGAAGTCAGCTTACATAGGGGGAAAAAAATAGACACAGCGGTTAGGGCCTTGGCCCAATAAAAAAATTTAAATGACAACATGAGGGTCATTTTATTTGATTTTATTTGTAGGCATCAATCCAAAAGGGCTGTGCCTTTTTCCTCTTTATGTTTGTATTTTGTAACCTTTGACTTGTTAATTATGGATTTTATATTGTTTTTATTATTAGAATGAACATTTACTTATCTTTTACATTGCTGTCAGAGGCCATAGTAATGATAGCATCTCATTTTTATTTTCCCAGCATAGTAAGGATGTAAAACATCTCTAGCAAATCTGATGATAAAATTGGTTTAGTCAGAATTTAACTTAGAAACAATTCACCCTCTTAAATTAATATAAAAATAAAAATTCTTCGGTGTATGATTAACTACTTAAAATTTCTTTTTTGACTGCATAAAATTGATTTTGGAGGGTTTTTGCATAGAAAAATATAAAATAAGAATCATGCCACAAAATTGTGACAATCCAATAATGAATCAGATTACTATAAGTGTGCAGCCAGTATTATTCCAGCTGCTATCTCATTGCAGCTGAATACCAGTGCACCTTGACCAAAAAGAAAACTTTGTCTCATTATAATGCAGCGAGGACGAATGCAGATGACAATCTCCTGGAATGAGATGCACAATTTAAAGCCCATTCGCTTACTGTAGCCAGGAAAGATGCATCACTGCCGCTCTGCACCTCTTCAACGCCACGCATGTGGAGGAGGCGGGCGGATAACGTTTCCCTCTTCAGGAATCATACCGTCTGATAGCGCCGGCACTCTGTTTTATCTCAACTTTACGCACTTCGTTTAGCAACATTATGCATATATAGTGACACTGGCCCGGGCCACCTGTGACCCTGCGACCTGGCAGAATAGGAGCTGTCATGTTAATGCAGGGAGATGACATCCTATTAGCTTTTGAGCTATGGCCCTCTTCTTTACTTATTTTTTTTTTTTTCTCAGGGCCCTTGCGTTCACAGCTGAAGGCAGCTTCTCTCTTCAGGCCTTTTACACTTCCCTACAGGAAGAATACCTGTTATCAGGGTTGTATTCAAGAGGCACTAATGAGCTGTGTTGTTGTGCTAATGCTTCAACCTGAGGCGCTCAATGAGGTGGCAAATGTTTTGTTAAAACGAGTTTAATGTGAGGGAAGTTGATTATCCCTAAGATAATGAGGAGGGAAGAGGATATTGTTTGTGCAAACGCTCTCCTTTTGCAGGTTTTAATAAAGAAATGTGAGCTTCTTCAGAGGTTAAGGGAACCAGAGGGAGATGTAAAAAGCGATGATTGTCATAAAGTAAATGTTTATAGGGGAAAAAAAGAAAAGAACTTTTGGAAGTTTGGTGGGAGTCCCTGGGTTTTTCGATTAGCTGTTGCTCCCCTTGCATATACTGACTGGTGTTGTAGTCTAGATGGCCCCCAAAAGAAATCTTCCACTTTGATGATTTGCTACTTTGATATGTTGACATCAAATGAAACAGACACAGCGGGGAAAGAAAAGAGGACAAGTCAGACAGAGGTAGTGATTGAGAGGAAAGGAAGGGAGGGTGGAAGGCTGGATATGTGTGTGTGTCAAAACTTGGGCCGAGATGGCAAACCTGAGGAGCGTCAAAAACGTCTTGATGCATTTGCGTACGAGAAGAGACAAGAAGAGGGGGTCTTCTCCTCGGCCACCTAATCCCCAGGCCCAGTCATCCCTTCAGGGCATGCCTCAGATCTGACTCTCTGGCTCTCGGTGCGGACGAGCCAGCTCCGCCAGCAGATTTAATATGCTATGTGTTCCCGCTCCCTCAGCTCCCCCCTCCACTTCAACCATCATTGTCCCTGAGTGGGATCCCTCGCTCCCTGTTTCAAGGAGTCTGCTAAAGGCACCTTTCAAGCCGGGTGATGTCTTAGGATAAGGCGGGGCGGGGGGTGAGGGGGTAGGGGACGTAGGGATGAAGTAAGTATGAGACTCAAGATAGCAAACTGCAATTTTAGATATGTATATTACTCACATTGAGGAATTTTAATACACTCGAGGGGCTCTGCGGCCGGGAGTCAGGCACTCAGCTTGAAGATGCAGGCAGGCGTGTGCATTCTGCTGCAAGTTTCTTTTATTTGTGTTTTAGTTTCAATGTATTTTTTTCCTGCAATTGAAAGCGGCTCAAGAAGCAGACAAATAAAAAAAGGTAATTAAAAAGAAGAAGTTCAGTCTGAGAGTCCTCTTTTGTTTTTTGGAAACTTCAGCTGGACCTGACAATTAGCCCGGGCTCATGGTGTGAGGCTCATAGGATGGTAATAAAAAAAGAAAGGCCGGTTGTAGGGTCATGCTAAATTTACTAACCGACATGTCGGCCTTGTGTGTAAAAGTGCAGCGAGTGGCCGAATTTTCCTTTCTCACACACTTGCAGGAGCAAACAGGACAGGTCGCGCCTCCGCTCACCCCCCCATTTCTGTTTGCTTTGGCTGTCGTAAAAATGTCTTTGAGTCTGCGGTGTGAAGTCTAGCAGCAAGAGCTGAAGTGCTCAGGTCTGAGGCCCATCTGCTTGCGTGTAAAGTCCAGCGTACTACAAGCGGACAGTCCCCCCCCCTGGTTGGCTGTTATTGCAGATGTGGTATTGTGTCAACTTTGATGGGAGCCGGTTGTGGCATCCGTGAGGGGGTCCGAGCTCTCTTGTCCAATGCGGTTATCGGGAGACACATAAACCGGCCGCTTGCTGTGAACAATGATCTGTCACTTTCCCTGTTTTTTTGTTGTTTGAAGCCATTTTTGTTTCTTTTTTAAATGTTTCCATCAAAATTATCTCAACTGAGCAAAGAATAGAAGTATATTCTAAAGCGGGCTTCTGTCTTTGCAATGATAATGAAGTGATGTGTTGTCATGCAGTAATGCTCACAATATGAACCCCATGTGTTTGCCATCCCATGGTGATTGTAGTTTTCTTCCAGCGGGAGCCTCGCTGAATCCTGGAGTGGAGGTCAAGGAGGTGCCTATTGTTTGGATGCCAAATGTAAATCCCAAGGTTAATATCTGAAAGAAGCGCAGGACTCAGACATTCTCCGCGCTCTCCAAACATGTTTTAGATAGCTACCTCTTCCCCCTGCTCTACCCTTTAATTTCCGTTTGCTATGGTCCCGGAGCAAGATGGAATAAAGGAGGAGGAGGCGGTGGTGGAGGGGGGGGGGGGGGGGGGGGATCGGGCTCCCCCTGCCAACACCCTTCTTTTTTTTTTTCCGGTACTGCCTGCCAGCAAACCCCGCCCCCAACACCTCATCTCCTCCCCAAAAAAAA
>JBBBVT010000019.1:7396643-7409641 GCA_037177035.1 Craterocephalus eyresii | reverse complement strand
CCCCCCCCCCCCCCCCCCCCCCCCCCCCCCCCCCCCCCCCCCCCCCCCCCCCCCCCCCCCCCCCACCCCCACCCCCCTGTAAACCCCTTTCGTGTGTTCTTTTCAGTAATGAATGCTAACAGGCCCTGCCACTAATAATGCCTCGTCTTGAAAAA
Organism: Craterocephalus eyresii; assembly: GCA_037177035.1. NCBI lineage: Eukaryota > Metazoa > Chordata > Actinopteri > Atheriniformes > Atherinidae > Craterocephalus > Craterocephalus eyresii. The sequence goes on along the minus strand of JBBBVT010000019.1, from coordinate 7,409,486 downwards.
ACAAAAGGGCAACTCAACAATCTGAGCAAATTTCTGCCCCGAACCTGAGAGAGCCCTCCTTCTGACAGCGCAGCATTTGAAGACTAATCGTTTTTTCTCATGCAAAGCACGCTGTTTTAAGAGCCCGGGCCGCGGAAAAGAGAGAGAGAGAGAGGGGAGGGGAGGGGGGGGGGGGTGTTTTAACAATACTCTGCAGGGAGTGAGGAACAGGGTTCAGGGAGGGGAGGCGGGGCTTGGTTTTTTTTATTTTTTAAGAAGGGGGGGTCCTCTCTCCTTTGCTCCTCAGACAAAGCCCAATTCCTTTCAGAGTTGCAAAAAAAGGGGGGGGTAGTAGGAGGGAGCATCCAAGAGTTTGAGTTCCTTGAAAGAGAGGGACTCGGACGGCTTTTGATGACAGTTTGTCATCACGGTTCTTCTTGCCTTCCAGGGGGAAAAAAAGTGAGGGGCCGGCCCGTTGACAGTCCCCCGGAAAAGGAAGTGGGGCCTGAGAAAAATTTATAGAGAAACAGAAAAATTAACTTGTACGCGGGGGCCCCTAAAACGGCTCTGGCTATTCCTGCCAGGCTGCTGTTTTTATTAAGAGGGGTCGACATGCTTCGGAAATATATCTTATTCATGAAGAAAGCCAGGTTAGACTTCCCGAAGAATTCATTATATTCCCCTCAGATGCGGCTTTGCGGGGCTGCGGTACACCCCCCCCCCCCTCTATCGGAGGACGCGGGACTGCAGAGCGCGACATTGTAAAGCCTCCCTCAGCGGGCGCGGGAGTGCGAAGGGTTCCATTTGTCAAAAGGTGCTAGAGTCTTTTTCCCTCCTCAACACTTTCCCGGCTCAGCCTCAAACTCATTGTCTGAGCCAAGGCAGGACATTAGTCACCGCGACGCGGCGGGAGCCTGAGGGGGCTAAAGGACCGCTGCTCCGGAGCCTGGGTCGGACAGAGGGGAGCAAAGCAGGGGAGAGAAAGGGGAGGGAGGGAGCAACTGAAAAGGTGAGAGAAGGGAAAAAACAAAAAAAAAAAAAAGAGGAGGAAATGTGGGGTAGAAGGAAAGTGAGGAGGAGGAGTGTGTGTGTGTGGGAGAGGGAGAAAGGGGGTTAGAGGGAGTGGAGTGTGTAGCTCTACCTCAGGGCTCAGTGTGTAAGCCCCTGTCTACCCCCCAAAGCCGCTTTCACAATGAGATTTACAAGACAGGTCTTCGGTGTCCTTTCCTGCCCTGCGTTATGAGTGAGTGTGTAAAAGCATAAAAACACACCTTTCTGCACTTGATTTCCTTTTCGCATCACGTATGCAAGAAATATATTCACTCGAATTTGGGAATCCAGGCAGGTCAGACCCAAGGCAGCCCCAGCGGAGCGGTGTGAATAACCTATTCCCCCTGGTGGCAGTCTGCGGGTGTGTGTGTGTGTGTGAACGTATTTCACAGATTCTCACATACAAGGGATCCTGTTAGCTTTTGGAATTATTTATAAAGCCTGGCTTTTGTGTGGTGCCCTAAGTCGCTGTCTCCTCCCATTACTGCCTACGACTCTACCTGGGCTTCCTTCAGCCCCCGAATGCTTCCCTCAGCCACCCTCTTCGCAGAAAGCAGCAGAGTTTAGAGTTACATCTAAACCCTTTTACTGCTACCGGATTGTTTTCTTTCCTCGCTAAACGGTTTCGTCCTCTTGAAAAACTGTTTTCTCATTTAAGGGGACAGAATCGGCGGAGACAGATGCAGTCTCAAAGAGCCACAAAGTTACACGGACGCATCCCATATGGCCCCGATTACTCCGTAATTCTCCCTTTTTCCTTGCACGGAAGGAGCAGGGGTGAAGGTTTTAGTGTGTTTTCGCTGGTTTATGTTAATGTTTTTCTTTTATTGAAACAAGCTGGAATGTGATTAGAGTCCTTCTTGCTACATATGAGCACCGAACTGCTCCAGTTTCCCATCTCCCTCTTGCATAGAGATCAATGCAAACCGGCTAAGGCACAGTAATAAGCCATTAGTCCACACATTGTTGGAGAGATTTACATACATCGACCGGCGAACTGATAAACTAAGGTCCGTATCCTAGAGGTAAGAGTTATTGTGTGTGTGAGTGATTATCTGAGTGAGTGTGTGTGTGAGTGTGAAGCATTGGTGGGTGATCTCCTCCCTGTGACTGCCAGTCCTGTTTGATAGGTGCCAGATTGCGTAGCTGCGAGCCAGGTTGTCAGGAGAGCAAGGTGGAGGAGGGGTGGGGGGTGGGAGTGGGGGGATGTGAGGATGATTACAGTACACCGTTCCTCTGATCTGCTTCATCACTAACCGTCTCTCCTGGAAAGGCTGAACTTATTATCCCTTCCTCAACTTCCACGGCGGAGCCAGCTGCTCTCCATGCTTCCCAATTAACCCCAGGCACCCGTCAAAACGCTCCAATTAAGGCCTCCCCCCCCCCCCTCCTCCTCCTCCTCCTCGGTTTATTTGCCGGCCCGGCTCCGGTTGAGGCAGCAGGCGGAGCGGAGGTGAGCGAGTGAGCCGGCGAGTGTCGAGCGTGCTTGCTTAGCAGTGGCCTTACAGCTCCCAGATTTATTTGAGGTGCGGTTGCTAACAGCTGAAACAAGTAAATACACCCAGATGTTTGGCTTCCTCACAATCACGTCGGCAGGAAAGGTTGGGGGGGGGGGGCTAATGACAGCTCCTCATGCCGGGGGATTTTCAGGGGGCCATTTTGTGACTCTTTGGGAGTTTATGGGGAAGTTATTATTATTACTTTTTTCCCCCCAGAAAGCCAACTCTGTTCGGTTCACCGGCGTCTCATTGCTGTGTGATATTGTCTTGAGTTGTGCGAGTCTTTGGAAAAAACTGAAATATTCGGTGTTTTTGAAGCGGCGGTTTCTGACGAGCAACAGTGTGCATCCATGTGTAGGAGTGTTGCTGTAGGTGGGATGCAGGTTTGGCAGCACTTCTGAGTCCTCCGAGGCTGTGTGTGAGTGTGTGTGTGAAGCTTTATGAGCCCGTGCGGAGGGGATGGGGGGGCTGAGTGGCTGATATGAAAGTGAAGGGAGAGAGTTGTCTCCCTACGTCGCCGTGGGGAGAGCCGTCAGGGAGCTGGAAGTCTCTGGGACTCCCTCTGAGCTTCCTGCTGTCTTTGATCTCACTCCTCTGCCGCTGCTGCACTCCATACTACTCTATAGAACACACTCACCTGCTGTCAATCCCGCAACACAGGCTCACACTTCACACACTCTTTGCTTGCAAGCTCCACTTACAGGCCGGCGCGAGGTTCAGCGTTCACCAAGACGCTGCGATTTGAAGCTCTTCCTGAACAACTTAGGGATAAAAACTTCAGAAACTCTCGCAGTTGGAGACGTAAAAACTGATTATTTACAGCGTTTGTTGGTGTTTTTTCTTTCATTTCAAAACACTCTTTCCTGATAAAAAGAAAAAGTCCAAAATAGAGAGTTTAATCAGATACGAGACAGAAAACAGCTGTAAGCGCCTGAGCATCTGGAAACAGAAGTTTGGCATGTTTGGCATTTTTTTCCTGGACGAGAAAATATAATTAGCTCGGAATAATCGGTAATTTGTGTGTTGTTGGTTTAAGAGCAGCTCAACAAGCCACATTAAGCAGTCTGTGTGAGCGTCCTCCCTTTCATCCTCCTGTCTCTCCCACTGACATGTTGCATTCAGGTACTGACAGACCTGAAGGTATTTTTCCATGCCATCTGATGACAGATAGGGAGAACAGGGGTGGATACAACAAAAACCATCCATTTCTGCATCTGTGGAATGTGTGACCCAGCGCTACCCTTTTGGATCTGTTCCCACTCATACAGGAAGTCTAGCATTAAAGCAATATCTCTTCAACCACCCAACCCCCCCCCATGCATTCCTTTTACTGGCTGTGGCACATTTCAGGACGGCTTCATTCAGCATTCCTTTACATGCCGATTTGTTTGCCCTCCCCTTCTCATTTTCTCACGTCTCCCTCCGTTTAGGTCCGTTTTTTATCACGCGAGAGCCAAAACAACCGAGACAACTTCATCTCATCCAATTTTCACCCCCTTAATTCAGTTTTAAATGGCATGGCTGCAAGGGGCCGGGGCCGGGAATTAATAAGAACCAATAAAGCTCGCCGCTGGGGCATCAGGGCCAGTCTTTAAGTAAACATTATGACTTCTTGAGGGGGGTGGGGGTGGGGGTGGTGGGGGTATTCTGGGACAGCACTTGATGAATTGTGGCGGAGCTCGGGAAGGGCTAATTTCTCACTTAGCCGTCCTGATGGGGCTAGCTAATAGGCCTTTGCTTTGCCTGGCTGATTGTCTGCTGGCTTTATTATTGTGCATTATCGCGCTGCCCCCTGGCTGTTTTTCAGTGTTTCAGCCCCGGAGACGCCGGAGCCTGCCATTAATCACAAAGCACCACTGACTCATTCCCGCTTCAACACTTATTCCAGTGACACAGTGGAATGAAAGGAGAGGAAAAGATGAGATAGAGGGAAGGATTGGAAGGAAGAGGAAGAAGCGGTCAGGACAGTTTCCTGATAACTCCGTAACCTGTAGCTGTAGTTGCGGGACGTGTTCGGCGTCTTTGTTATTTACTTCACACTAAGCCGCGGAGGTTGAGAGAAGTTTATTCTTGTCTCCTGGGGGAAGCAGGAGACCTTCTCTCAAAGCCATACCTGCCGCCACTGCATTTACACACGGCCATCCATCTGTTTGATCCTCCTCTTCAGCGCACGTGTGAGGAGGAAGCAGAGAGAGAGATATGCACACACACTTGTCTCTTGCTTCACTCCTCCCCTCCCTCGGGTCCTCTCTTATTTATCTTCTTTACATGGTGATTGCACTTGCATGCAGGAAAGCATATGGAGCACCTGATGCATCCACTCCTATACACACCGTGCTTCTTTTTCACACACACTCATGCATTACACAGGAACGGTGCTTTCAAGCGACGCAGCCCACGGTATAACATGCTTTTTTATTTATTTTTTTTGCTGTGAGAGCATGGCAAAGGATGTTGTTGTCATGCTCCAGTTGTGGTATCGTACGGTGCGCCTCTGAAAGCCTTGCATGAAGAATGCCTCCACAAGCATACAACTGTTTTTCCCCTGAAGTTGAGAGGCCCCCTGACAGGATACAGATCCCATTCTCCTGTGTGTTTTCTAGCATCTGCCATGCGCAGGGGCTACTTGAATGGAAAACTTAGCTAAGACTGGCTGCTGCAGTAGGCAGTGATTATTCTAGGAAGTGAGTTTGCAGTCACTCAAGTCTTTTAGGGGAAACTTTTGGAACTTTGAGGAGCATAGAAAACTTTTGCAAGGAGTGACTTCCCCCTCTTAAGGACCTGTGTTACATGTTGATGAAGTAATAGGCTGCTTTGGCCTTCAGCAAGTGGCTGAATAAGCATCTTTTGCCTTTCAAGAATAAGGAGAAGCATCCGATCGGACAAAGGCAAGGGGAGCATTGGGGAGAAACCAGTACGGCAGAACTGGGCCACTGAAGCCACAAAGCCGCCTGCATTATCCATTGTCTCAGTTGTCACAGCTCCGCTTGCAATGGAAAAACAGTGGCTCACGAACAAATGCAAAGTCAAAATATATAAATAAACAAGCTAATAAGCATGGGGCTGTGGGGAAAAGGAGCAAGACTTCTATTGTCGCGCTTGCTTTATTTGCCCCGTATCTACTGGGTAGGGAATGCAAAAGAGGCATCGTGTAAGCGTTCTGATTACATCGTGTGGGTTTGTTACACAGGAACGTAAGATGCACTCGGCTCATTCTGCTCTGCGACACACAGGGTCCCTCACCAGCCCCTCCAAAGCATGGGAAGTGGAGAGGTCTGAGGGAGCAAGACGCATGCGAGGATAATCTTATTAGCTACGCTGAAAGCTACTCATGGGCTGTTTTGTTGTGCTGTTTGTCCTTGAAAAAAAAAAAAAAAATACTAAAAGGACTATTCATCCGAGCAGGCTTTTAAATTTTGCCCAGTACATTCGTGGTGTATAGCAGCTTTTAGTCTGCTAATGAAAAATAAGATGGCGTACCTTTTAAAATGAAAATAGACACAAACCTCCAATGCTTGAAATCATATCATGTAATAGTGCAACAAAAAAAAAGGTTTCAGTTCAACATCCTTGAGACGATTTAATGAGTCATCAGTGAAAATCCCTATTTAGCTTTTGAAAAGCTTAAAGAGAAACATACGAACATGTAAATAACTAAGAATCTGAGCAGACCTCTTAAACAAAAGGTTTAAAACTTTTTGTTTAAGAGGTCTTGAACAGAACTAGTCTGCATGGGCCTATCTGGCTGTTGATATGTGTGTGTGTGTGGCAGAGTGTGACTAATTCCTGCTAAATGGTCTTTACTGCAGGGGCTGGTCCCCTATAGCTGTAGGCCAGACTCTTTTGCCATCACTATGGGCACTATGGGATGTTTTGTTGGTGCACTGGAACCAAAACCCACCAAATCCCAGATCTCTATGCTTCTAGGGTGAGCCTTAAATGTAATCCTGAACGCAACACGGAAACCAAAACGTGTGTGGTTTCCTCAAATAAGCTGTTGAGTTTTTTTATTTTTTTGTAAGAACAAGCACTTCTACTGTCTCCTTATGGAGTCTCATCTCCTCCAATCTCACTTCAACCCGCTGCAAACACATGCACAGGAAGCACATTGAGTTTTATTGTTAGATCCAGCTAATCTTGCTGAAGCGCTTAGACTCTTCCTCCTTCTCCTCCTTCTTCGCCCCTCAGTGTTTTACTTATTCCAGCTGTGAAGAAGCCTGTAATATTGCTGACATAGCTGTGAAATGTGCAAAAAAAACCTCCACATTGGACACACAGGGAAACATGTGCAGGCATGCAAGGGCAGAGTGAGGTGCACGCAGATGCATGCATGCATAAAAACACACACGCACACTCAGAAACACACTCGCGCTCCTCCCTTTCTCCATTCATTTTCTCTTATCCCACTTTTCCTCACAATCTCCCTTCAATCGTCTACATCTCCCATCTCTCCCCTCCCCTCTAAGTCGCTGTGCTGCGGTGCGTTTGTGCAGCCTTGATAAGCCTAAGATAGCAGATCTCGGTGGTCGCTGATGTAATGATGATGAATGCTGCGGTGCTGCCAGTCTCCCCCTTAGGGGGCCCTCGACACTGAACAGTCGCCCTAATGAAATGAACACAAATACTGTATCCCGTCTGTGAGGGTGGGGGTTGCCGGATCTAAGAAGACACTTCAAAAGTTTATATATAAATGTCCGTCAGTTTCCGAGTGTGGCATAAAATTATGCTTGTAAAGATGCAGCCTTTGAATAACGAAGAGCGGCGATCTTATTTTCCATACCATTAGTACTTGTTTAAGCCTGCATGAGGAAAGAAAAACTGATTTTTTTTTCTTCTATCAAAGGCAAAAGTTTAGTTTTGTGTTTCACTTTGATGTGTACAATTTGTAGATGACTTTCAACGCACTGCTTTTGTCACCAGGCGTATAATTTATGTTAAATTGATTTGCTTAATGTGCTTATAAAATAAGATTTTTATTTTTTTTTTCGAGGGAACAGCCTGAATTGTGCTGTTTTAAACCTGCTTAATCGCCTGCCATTTTTGTGCGGAAGGATTACAGTTGGAGACAAATAAAGATGCTTTCTCTTTCTTTAATTGGGTGTAGGACAGACAGTTCATGGGGGAGGTATTAATATGAAATTAACAGTTATCCTGGCAACAGGATTGATTGGCTTCTTGTAAACGGCTCGTGCCAGACGTCAGTGACACCTACAGACAGTTCTGCTGCCTCATGTAAATGGAAATGGCTCGTGTGTAGTGTTTGATCTTAGAGGTGAAGGGTCAAAGGGCCAAATGAAAACGACACAAAGCTCAGAGTTCTTCTGTAAGGAAGTGGAATCGGCTCATGGCAATGCAGATGGAAGAGTCTTTGTGTTGGTGAGTTTTGGCGTTGCATTTTTGGAGATTTGGAAAGGACAAAAGAAACCTGAACACCGCGATACGCAGAAGTAGAGACGGGAACATCTGCAGGATTGGGTGTGGGCGTCCAGGTCAGAGGGATTACGGGGGAAAAGGTCCTGCTTTTAATTGCTGCTTTGGAACTGTGGCCGGCCTTGTGGAGCACAAAAGGCCCGTCAGACACGCTTCAGTGGCTTGGACTTGTGAATGTTTGCCCGACCGGTGGAATGCCCCGCTTTCTCCTCGCTGACCCCCCCTGACCCTCATATTAAAAACACTTTAGGCTCTTTTTTGTCTCTCTCACCTGACTCACCTGGGAGGGCGATAAGAAGACAAACATAAGTCTGTACAGCTTCCAGTCGTTCCTTCCTCACTGCTTTTTCTCAAACGCAGCCATTGCAGTGAGGTAATGATGTTTCAAAAGAAGGGAGGACATTTTTTCTAATCACGCTCGGGGTTTGTTGATGAAGGAGCGAATGAATGGCTCGGCGGATCAGTCATCATCACAGGCGTTTACAAACTGACGCGGAGGCATTCATGCATATTCTAACGATTAACTCACCTTTATGGCAGAAACGCCCAGAAATGAAAGCGGGCGCCTCTATCAAACACATGCAGGAGTGATTTTCAGATGATATCTCTGCGAGCGAAACAAAAAATGTCTTTGGTCGGGTATGACGGCTACACATGTACTCATGTGCGAGTGATTAAAGGACAAGCTCTTGTTTAATTCTGTTTTGATTGGTAGGGGTGTAATTGCATTGTGTTTCTCCCCCCCCCCCCGTCCTTTCCTTCTCCCTCCCCGTTTATTTCGTAGGCCGGCAATTGCTTACAGATGTTGTTGTTGGGTCAGAATGGATGACAGACTGTGGTTTTTTCAGGGGGTTGGGAAAAAAACAAACAAAGCGCACAGTGTTTGTCTGAAGTTTACCCCTCAACACTTCCCCCTTTGCCTTCCTTCCTTGGGGAGTTGGTTAAAACTCAGCCCACCCCCCCCCCACCCCTCCGTCTCCCAGTCTCAGCAGCACTACTCTTTTTTACATTCTAGCTGACTTTACTGCCTTTGTATCTGTGCATGTTTATAGGGTGGAAGGCAATTAAATAGTACAGCTGGGTAATTAGTTGGTCTTTATTGTAAAGAAAATGTTTGTCAGACTAAATATTTCCACTCGTTATCCATGAATTATGGCGTCTAAGGAAAGACTCTGTATTGGACCAGATGAAGCAGTCCTGTACTTTGTGCAAATAAGCGGTTGTGGTGTATCACCATCCGTAATCAGAGGACCTCTATGACCTAGATAGAGCTGAGCTTGTAGACGGCCTCGGAGGTGCTGAACTGAGCAGCATGTCTGCTAGACTGTTGGCTGAACCCCTTCTAAACCTACAGACAGCATTAACTTGAACCACCTTTATTCTTTGAAAGAAAAAATTGCCCGGCACCATGATATTCCCATAAGGGCCTTCAAACAACCATTGTTTTTTCAGGACTGTGAATGTTTCTTTCTCTCTCTGTGGTATCCCCTTAAGGTTTCTCCTTTCTTTATGGAAACACCGCTAGAGCTGGATTATCAGTATATCCACAAGCGGACTTTACGCCTATTCTGAGATATAAAAACGTGTCAGGATGTCCTGCCGTATTCTTGTTTATTGAGCTGTTGTTTTTTTCTTTTGACAAGGAGTCAGAAGTTTAGTTGGAAATAAAGTAAGTTTTTGGTTTTGGATATTCAACCGCCGTTAGTTCAGAAGGAGGTTTTCACCCCCTGACAAGCAGATCAGAGCCCAGCAGGTTTGAGTTAAAATAAATCAGGGTGAGCCGCTAGATTGACCCATGCTCTCCTCTGGGCATCATGAAAAGGGAGGATTGGATCTGAAGTTTTTCCTCACAAGGTTCACAGAGCGGAAGTCTTTTTTTTGAAGCTCTCTGTTGAAGTGTTTTACTTAGAGTATATCAAGCAAACATTTAACTGAACATAATAAGATATGATGTACAGTAAAAACATTTTACTTATTTGCTGTCAGAGCAAGCCCTCCAGATTTATTCCAAACTGTTAATTACAGCTTTGTTATATGGTGCCGCATGGGAATTAATCTTGGCTAACAACCCTGCTTATGTCACTTTTTAAGTATGTCCTCACTATTTATGTCCTCACATTGGAGACAGAATGGTGCAAAGTTGTGTGAAAAGCTTGAAAATACTTGAAAATGACACTTGGAAAAAGTCAAGTGAGCCACTTCTTTATGTGAGTTAATGACACAGACTAAAAATATCTGCCTTGTAAATAAGAAATATGGCAAGTGTATAATCAGCTTTTTGAAGTAATCGACAATAGGGTACAGCGATCAGTGATGGTCCAAAAATGTGTGTGCTTCAATAGTTCACTTCAAAGACACGTTTAAGAAGAAAAAATGTGATATTTAATTCATCTTGAGCTCTTTTTGCCTCATTGCATTCATCTGCTTCTTCTCCCTCAAGTTATCGCGTCTCCATGAGGTCTTGAGGAATGAACAAGCGCTATGGAAACCCAGTCCCAGGCCAGTTCAGCAGCTGAGAAGAAGAAGAGGGTGGAGACCATCGTGGCGACGAAGGGCTCATCAGCACGCAGTGACATCAGCGAGAAGGCGGTGGCCTCCAGCACCACCTCAAACGGTATGCGCTGGCTCTAACTGCTTCATAGTTTGCCCATTTATTAGCTTACTTGTTGAGTGATGTGAAAACTCTGGTGTTGCTTTTAGTCTTGTTTATGTTAATTATGACAATAAAATACATTTTAATTACTTGGTTTAGAGTGAATAGGCATGCATTTGTAACATATGATGAACAGATGGGAATAAGCAGAAAGAAAAACCTTGAAGATATGAAGAAAACCTGTTGCTTTGGTCTTATGCAAAAGAAATATGGAGGGTTTCTCTCGAGGACTGGCAGCTATGTTTGTTCATTTCAAGTAGAAAACATCCACTTAAACTGTTTAAGACTGTTAATTATCCACCAGAAGTATACTGTACTGGCCGTACTTCTCTTTCATCCACGAAAAGTCTCAAAGGTTTGTTGATATCATGACCTTTGCAAGCTTAAGATCCAGATTTGGCTCCAACATGTCACCGGCCATCATTCAACATATTTGACCACTAATGAGGGCTGAAGGAATATTTTTTGTGTGTGCCTATGTTCTTATTATGTAATGACGACCCACTCACAAAGGCACGATTAAAAGATTTAGACTACAAACAGATTCTCACACATAACTGTTTCATTTTCCTCCGTTGTCATGGTTCACCACGGGTCTCTCTCTCCCTGGTAGCCACTTGGCAGGTTTACACTGCCACGTCTTTAACACATTCCGTTAAAAGTGGCGTGCATGCTTGCGGTTCAGTAAGCTTGTCGTCACACGGCCTTTTCATTCTCGATTCCACAGCTGGAATGAGAAATATTAGATGGCAAATTTTCTCATACTAGAAAGCCTTGGAGCATGAAGCTAAAGTCAGGACAAAACCAGGGTTGAGATCACCACGGACTAAGCTGCAGCTGTGCTCATTAGCTGTGAGAGGATTTGGAAGCTTTCGGATTTGGAGACTTGGCTCTGAAAGCCGGAGCTGGTGGCTTGATCGAGTGTTTTCTGACACCGCCGATGTCAAACGGCGTCATCCCCAAGTGTGAACGGGAAACAAACAGTCCAGGAAAGAGTAAATAATTTGCGGTGACTCGGCCTCCATATGGGAGTTATCACAGGAAGTAGGGAAGGTAATGCATCCTGAAGCATCTTGGGAACACTCTCACTCTTGCTCATTCCCAGATGGCCAGAGCTGTTATATTCATTAAAGGGGCAGCGAGGGAAGAGAAGTTAGTTGTGGAAAAAGCATGGATGTAATTTGGCTCGATGATTGTGGATTTTTCTTTGAAATGTCCTGGTTATTACGGCTCTGAACAGCACACGGTTTGTCTTAAGAACTTTGCCATCCCCGACAATCTACAGTAGTCTCATAATGCACTTGACGAGGGCAAGGATGGCTCTCATCTGCAGAGAAAAAAAGGTACCCTTTAGATCTTAATCTCTGTCGTGCAATCATAAGATTGCTTACACATTCTTTGTGTGGTTATAATTACAGCGCATTCCCAATTCGCCCCCACAACTCATAACCTCTTATCAGGTGTAACCCTACACTCGCCTCAACTTTAACCCTCCAAGCCCCTGCCCCTGCTGCCACCGTCCAAACAAAAGGTAATTGTGAGCAGCTGTGGAACCCCAGCGACCGGGGCTCTTCTTTGGAAGGCCCCGGCAAAATATTTTTCCCCCCGTCAAGCTGAGTAACCCCGGTCCCAGCAATGCGGAAACCCCCCACGGTGCACCATGCAAAATTGTGCTATGATGAGTTGTGAAAAGTGGAAAATAATTAAGAAGGGCAGGTAGAATGGTGGATGTTTTTTTTCTGGTCTTTCCAAAGATTTTGGATCCGCTTACAAGCAGATATTGATCTATTTCGCTTTTTATTGTAGCAGTATTTGGACAACTGTCACCTCACTGATCCCTAAGTTGGTTTTATCTAAGTTAAGTGATTATAGATTCCTAGAGTTCCCACATGGTTGGCTAAATGGTGGCTTCATCCTGTGTGCCATTCATCTCTGTGCACCCCCCCCCTTCTTCCCATTGCAGTGACAGCTCAAAAGAGCCGACTGAGCCACAACAATGCTGTGATTGGTGCTCTTTAGGAGGGTTGTTTGGGGTGTGAAGGGGGGATCTCTCCTCTCAAACCCTCATCACTCGCCGGGCAGGTGGATCACAAAGTCCCCTGATTCTTTTGTTGAATTCTGCAATAAAAAAAAAAAGATGTCCATGCTCCTCGGCTGAATAAATCCTATCGTCATGGGATATTTTTGCTAATAAAAAACATCGCTGGAAACATTTGTTTTGGAGGAGTAAAA
>JBBBVT010000019.1:7360227-7371066 GCA_037177035.1 Craterocephalus eyresii | reverse complement strand
TGCTCTCCTGCTTCTGCAGATTCTTGTATGCATTATGAAGTGGTTGTTAGGGTGTAAAGTATTCAAAATTTGCATTACGGATCAATGCAATAGTTCATGTCAAGTGGATTCTTTTATGTGTAAATATCAAGATGAGTGGCAGAATCAGAAAGGGAGCTTGAGGAGGTCAGGCCCATCACAGGCTTTAGTGTTGCCTTCAAAGATGCCTGGGACAGGTGGCAGCTCCAGACAATCTCGCACCACAGAGCAGCATCCTCTGAGGAGGAGATAAGGGATTCCTCCATCCAGGCATGCTCCTCTCCCTCCGCTCACCTCTCCTGCACTCACATCACATGCTTCCCCTCCACCCTTCCCGTTGTCGGGGGTTCTCCCTGACGGGCTGCTTTGATGTGGCTCAGCGTGAGCGGGCAGCTGTAGGCCATGGGTCTGCAGCAGTGCTGCTGGGCCACTGGGCCGGCCGACCGTTGGGATCTGACTTGAGCGCGACTCAATCAGTGGGGCTCTCCGGTGCCCGGGACTTTCAGGTCTCATTAAAGGGCCCCGGCAGGGTTAATCCTCTTTAAGGTTTACACGGGCCTCAGTTTGTCTCTCTGCCCAGGCTGAGGGAACCCCCTGGGCGCCACCTGTGAGACAAAGACTCGAATCGCTTTGACACAAGTTCCCCTTCCATCTGTACTCCTCCACTCCCTTTGTATGCACTTCTGACTTTTGTGGCCTCGCTTCCTTTCCCCTGTGCATTCTGCCTCCTCTCTCCTCCCCATCCCTTGATAGTACCTAGTCCTGGTTGTAAGTCTTTTAGGATTATTTGGCGGAATCTGTTGACAGGGATGCAGTAAATGGATTACAACTTTGTCCTTGTTTTGGGGATGCTGTGAGGAGGGAAAGGGAAAAGATCAGGAGGATGTGCTTTGAATAATTAGAGGGGCAAAGAAAAAGCAATAGGCAGGATTAACCGAAAGAATTAGGAGGACGACGCAAGAGCAAGAAAGAGGGTGAAAGAGAGGATAAGGTGACATTAATACAAGCAGCTCAGAGCTGGGAAGGAAAAAAGAGGAGAATCAGAGAGTTCCAGATGTTGTGGCGCTTATAAGACCTAATTGGTTCAAAGGGCATTAAACCCTGTCTGGCCTGTGGAGAAGCCAGCAGCCCATTTGTCTGATCACTGTGACACCCTGTTTCCACCATCTAATGGCCACGTTCCTCTCGAGGACTGAGCAGACTTTGTGTCCCGTCTGCAAAAGCACGGTGGAAAATGGTGAAATAGACGAAGACGACAGGGGGAAATGCCATTTGATTGCAAAATGCATTGAAAGGCTGCAGTGGTGGCTTAGTTAATGAATTTCAAATAACGAATCCCCCAAAAAATTCCTTAAGATTATTTCCCACCTTCCACCTAACTTCTCATTGCTTTTAACACAGTCTTAGAGGTTTGTGACTTGCTTAACAAAAATAAATCAAGGTGTTGTTTAGAACTTAACTTTGTCAGAAAAAAATTCCCTAAAGATCAAGATTACAGTGTTGGTTCACATTTCTTCCCCTGGGTTTCACAGTTGCATTTTAAAGCCTTTCCTGCAGCTCGTCTTGAAGTCCTTTTAAAGGCATCACAGAGGAGGATTTTTAAACTCTATCCTCCACATTACCAAGCAGTCATACATCATTTATAAAAATAAAAAAAAAAGTTCAGTGTAATGGATAACTTCACTTACTGAGATTTAGAAATATCTGCAAGAACAATTGCTATCTTAACATATGATCTAGTTAGCAAAATAAGATTGGAATGGCCGGATCAAGTGGCTCCATGCTTGACTAGAATGAATCACACAGGGTTCATTGAAGTAAAAACAATGTAGTGCAGTCAACTTGGTGTTTAAATCAACTCCCTGCTGTCTAAGCGTTATCATAGTTTGTGGAAAAAGGAGATAGACGGATGTGAGCGTTAAGACAGGAGGGAGGGGGAGAGAGGTGTAACGCAGAGTTTCAGCTACTAAACTGCCTCATCTTTCCCCAGCTGGGTGGGGGTGTGGGGGGGAGGTGTGTGCTGGGGCGGTGAGAGCGCTGGTGGAGTGAGAGGAGAGGGTCAACGCTTAGCTCTTTGTTCTGCTCCCCAGCTTATCCCAATCTGGGGGAAATTCTGCAAATGTAGGAGATAGATTGGTGCTCTGCAGTGGGCCTCTGAAATAACCTCCACTCCCTAATCCATATGGGGGGATGCAAGGGGAGAGAGAAGAAAAATAGGGCATAGCTGTTTGGTTTGGATGGTGCTGGGGACCCCTGGAAGAGCCATGTTCGTGCTTAACTCCACTCTTTAGCGAGGAATCCTTGTGTTTGGGCGCAATTTGTTAAGATTGACTCGGTTAATGTCTTGCAGATGCTGCAACAAGATGCCAACAAACACTAAATGTCCTGCATGTCCAGCAGATGGATGCGTATGCAACGCATTAGGCTAGGTTAGGCTCTTTGGAGGGAAGGGAAATGACAATGTCCATATATTGACACAAAGATGTAAGCAGCTTGAGCAAAAACTCCCGAAGCAAATATGCATAGAATACGACACTGACTGTCTTGTTCTGTCTAGACAAACACATTACTTGTGGCAGCGAGTAGCGATGGAATGTATGTTTGAGCAGAAAGCCTGTTATCGTTTGTCCTTTTACTGCACCCCCCCCCCCCTTTGTTCTGCTTTTCTTTTGCACCATGTTAATTACTTTTACCCACAGAGAGGCTGTTTGTGTTTAAGGCTTTGAGAGTAACTGAGCAAGAGAGACAGAAAAGGCCAAAGCAGAGCGGAAGAGGGGGGAAAAGCTATTGATTTACAGAGGAAGGGCAGAGTCTGATCTGCCAGCTTGGTGTATATGATGAATGGCAGAAAGAGTGGCAAGCCAGTACTTCTCATTCTTCTGTTATTTAACCTCTCTGCTGGCTTTCCTGTCCTTCTTTCATACCGCTGCATCTTTGCTGAGTAAAGGCTTGTTTTGTTTTTTTTATATATCTTTCTGTGTTGCAGTGCTGCCGAATCGCATACAGTAGTGAAAACACAGCACAGCATGAACATTAGGCTAATTTATACAGCGGTAATTAGGCCATTAGACCTGAAACAATCTGGGACCTGTAATTAAGCAAAGCGCTCCAAAAGTCAACAGCAACTCCCATTGAGCTTAGCTAAACAGTCTCCCAAAGTGTTGTTTACATGTCCAAACAGCTTGAGGTCTCGGTGTGAGTAAACATGGGGAAAGGCGGGGGGGGAGGCGATTGATCAGAGGGGGGATTTGTCAGCTTCCAACCCTACCCCTGCTGATAGTTTGTCAAGAGTCTGTCATCTTCATCTTCTGCAATCTTGATAGTGATCAGAGGTTTCTGGAGGAGAGTGCGATCACAAGTCATGCAATCGGACAGTTTAGAGACGCGCTAAATTCTCACAGTCATACTTGTCCTGAGATATGATGTGTGTATAAAAAAGTCCTTTTGTGCATATTTGGGATTTCTGGCAGAAAACTACTCGACATTTTAAATATTAATGCTAGTTGCAGCTCAGCATTAGATCAATCTGCATGTGCCTGCATGTTAAATCATTTTTCATATTTGTGGAGGACCACAGCAAAAGGAGAGGGCTCATATGCATCTTCCACAGAGTTAGCTGTTGTTTTCCAGTTTGTGAAGCAAATCTGAGGCAAACTTACATCTCAAGAAAGAAATGCAGTAGGAACTGGGAGGAACAAATCTTGCTTGGGTTTTTTTTTTGTTCAAAGTTTTGTTTTTGGTTAGCGGTTTTGTTTATTTCCGCCATTTACAGTGCGTTGTAAACTGTCACCTGTTGACCGCACGGCCTCATTCCATTAGCTACAAGCGGTTTCATGGAAACAACCCTTATGCACTTTGTCGGTGCATCAACATTTAAAGCATTAACTTCAAATCTACTTCAGCAGCCGGAAGCAAATGCAGCTTATAGTTATTTTCATGCAATAGTGTTGCTATCTGCTGTCTGCATTTGTTAATTTTGATGATCAGAATCATCAGAAAAAGGTTATATGGAGACTGAAATCTATTAAAAAAACTTGCTTGAAGGGATTCTGTTCTTTTTGAAAAAGAGTTTATGCACATAAAGTAAGCATGAAGCTTCTGTTATGAATAAGTTTTGACTGAACCAACATTTTCTGCAGCTGTTTCTGCTTATAGAGAACATGGCTGGTACTTGCTCACATAAAAGAATAATCTCCACATCGCAAGACCTTGCTCTACTTCTGTTTTGTCTCGCTGTAATCTACAATCACCAAGATTCATCATTCAGATTATTTGGGCCACAAAAACACTCACATGGAACGATCTGGGAAGGGGAAAAAAAACAACTGTAGAAGAAAAAAAAAGGGATCCAGCGTTCTAGATATTGTTACTATTTCCAGCAGGAGAAAGAATAAATAAAGAAAACAGAAAAAAGACGTGCCTAAAAGGCCAGCAACTTCAAACGCTTCCAAACATGCACAGAGACAAAGTGCTGCGCATCCCTCTCACGCCCTGCAAACTGCTGCAGAGATGCGGTGTTAGTGGCGGGCCCCGCTGCAGACCGCCATGCCTGAGCGGTGAGATCATGAGCGCGGAGAGAGGTTGGCATAATGAAATCTGGCAGCCACAGCCCCGGCACAAGCTTCATATGTTCCACATTAGCAATTCACAAACCTCCAGAGCAGGCCCCAGCAGCCCCCTTTCTCACTCCGCCTTAGTCACTTATGACAATCTGTCAGTGGCTCTTTGTGTTCTCGCAGTGGAGCATCGACGAGAAGTGCAGTGTTTATGGAGGAGAGTTTCGTCCTCGGCTGCGGGTGACACTCTGTTAGAGCAGAGTCACTGAACCCTCGCCAGAGGAGAGGAGGAGCCCAGGTTCCACCGTCAAGACAATAAACTCACAGTGCTGACTTGACAACAAAAGGAGAAGCAGGGAAATTGTTTGTGTTATCAGAAGTGCAAGCGACAGCTTCAACTCTCCCCAACTATCACGTCACATATATTCTAAGGCACGGTGAAAATTATTTGTGGCAAAACTCCTATTATGAAAAGAGATTAACAAATAAGGACATTGCAAATGATGTGCTTTAGGCTTTATCCTCCCCCCGTTCTTTTGAAATGATTCAAGCGTCCAATAAAGGACAAGGCAATTACCATCCTCTTTTTAATGAAGGAGAAGCTGGCTTTTGGTCTTGAGCACGGTGAGCTTGTGTTGAATTAAAATTAATGAGCCCGGTCAAAGTTTGCTTCTAATTGCCCTTTCATTAAGACCCATTTGTTATCATGTCTTAATAGCTCCCATCCCCTCTCTTAAAGATGGGGGGGGTAAAAGTGAGAAAAAAAGAATAAGACGGCTCAAAAAGTTGTGCAAAAAAATGCTTTCAGACTCTGATGTTCAGTGTTTTCTGTTCCCCAAATTTTCAGGATTTGATTGGCTGAGGCGACTTTTGAATTGGCCAGTGTTGGTTTTCCACTTGCAGTCGGTAAAAAAATGTCGTGATTATGCTTCCTTTAGGATCGCTTCAGTTGCTGTGGTGTGTGGCCGCAATGGGAAGGTAAAAACTATGACGCGTGTGTGTGTCTTTTGGCTTCTGCTTACCTCCAGCTGTATTCTGTATTAGAGGACGAGAATACCCCTGAATGTCCAGAAGAGCCATGGCAATTTAGTCCCGGAGTAAACAGTAAGGACTCCCAACAGGAAACACTGGAGATGGATTGCAGGATGGAGGCTCTCTCTCTCTCTCTTTCTCTCTTACTTTCCTTTGCTACCCGTTCTTTGTGACTGTGTACATTCCCTCTAGTGACACAAAGCTGTTTGCCTTGCTAATGGAGAGCTGTGCTTGTGTAAAAGAGGTGGCAGGCTCTATTTAGATAGGGCCATGGTAAAGTAAACTTCTGAGTTGGATTTAAATAAACCTCTGTGGAATGGTTTGCTGCGCGGCTAAGTCATTGGCAACGACAAGGGAAGGGTGGGAGGGAAAAGGTGATGAAGGAGTAAGAAAAATATAGCCCAGCATATGCACAGGGCTGTGCTGAGTGAGTCGCTCCAGAGACATAAACAAAAAAAGGGGGTCTGGGTAATGCAAAGTGGAGTGGTGGATGTGGGATTGAAGGTGTGTTGCAGGGATGAACGAAAAGGAGCCTTTAAAATTATCTCATGCTTTGTAATCTCTGCAGTCATCCTCGATCCCCCAAGATGACAGAGGTTATTGTAAGGTTTCTGCGATGTGGGCAGGGATGGGTTAGATTAGAAAGCATGAATTTTTTACTCACATTGAGCCTGTACACAACACGTAGACACCGTGTAAACCTGAAGGCTCATTTCCGAGTCTGACAGCCAAGGGCTGAATGCCCAGGAGTTGAGCTGATTCCACCCCTTGTCTACCACCGGCCCATCCTCACATCCCGGCAACCCGTCATCCCTCCCTCCCTCAACAGCTCTGGAATCAGCCAACCTGAGCCGAGCCAAGAAACAGAGTCATCAGGAGAAAACTATCAAACAGACAAGAGTCGGAGCGGTCAGATACTTGCCAGAGCTGCACGGAGGAGGCTTTTACTGTTTATCTCTTGTTATTTGTGAGCACAGGATAAAAACTCTGGCGTAGTTTGGCAAGTTTTTTTAAAAAGTTATTTTCACTTGGATATTTCAAAAAAGGGTAAAAGATAACCTTCTACATGTTACACATCGCTGTGCAACACAGCATGCTCAAGATTTACACCATTAACAGGACGCACAAATGCAAATATCCTGTAAAACCATGAGTTTGTGATATTCATATAGATGTAATTTAGCTAAATCTGACCAACCCCAAAGCCACCTTCTGCTTCAGTTGCCCCCAAAATTCATCAACAGACATGTTATTGTCTGGTGCGGCAAAGTCACGAAAAACATGGTATTAACTTCTGACTAGATGTGTGCAAGTTAAAGTAGAAAACACGAGTGTTGGCTGTCTTCATGTGCTTCGCATGTGCCAGTAAATCCAGCAATTTATCATGTTAAGAGTCTATTAAATACTCAGGGGGGGTTACTGCAGCTTGTGAAAACAGCTGTACTCTTTTGTCTGTTGCTCTGAGGAGAACTTTCAAATATTGCCAAAAATACTCAAGTTGCATCATCGGGGTATCAGGGTGGGAGGCTCGTGTTCTAAAATGAGTGCATAGCAATTGAAAGACGGGACATTTAACAGACAAGAACGTCAAATGTAATTTTATTTTGTATTGCATCATATTAAGTTGAAGATCTCGAGATTTTTGTAGAGCCATATGAACTACGGAAACTCAGGATCACATCATTTCTGCTGCTTTTATAATATATGGGCCTAAGCAATGAGTTTTTTTTATTCCTATTCCTATTCTTCCTTTTTTCTCTTTTTTTCTCCACAAAGTAATTTTATGCAAAAAACCGAAGGTGTACAAACATGATTGAGCTCCATATTCCTACTACTACTAATTTGAGGTATTGCACTTATACAGTGCAATATCTCAAGTTATCTCAGCAGCTTAGCCAATTTGCATTCTTACACATAACAACCTCTGAATTAATCTCTTGCATTTCTCTGTACATTTCTTTTGTAACTGTTTTCAAAAACTAACTATTAACTATTTAACATAACTAACATGTACTTAACCTTACTGATCGCTCATAAAAGTAAATGAAATTTATTAGTGTTTAGGTTTTTAAGACAATCTTTATCTAAGAAAAATATTTAACTCACAACTCAGTAAAAAAAGAATTAACTCATAAATATGCTGAAATAAATGTTGGTTTGGACTGTAGGACATTGGTAGGGGTGAGGTGATATACCAGTGTTTACAATAATCATAATAATAGGAACGAAAAGTATTGAATTGTTAATATATTTATGATCGTTCACGATTTGATCTCAATAACTTAATAGACTTACATGTATATTTTAGTGCACAACTTGACCAATT
Organism: Craterocephalus eyresii; assembly: GCA_037177035.1. Lineage (NCBI taxonomy): Eukaryota > Metazoa > Chordata > Actinopteri > Atheriniformes > Atherinidae > Craterocephalus > Craterocephalus eyresii. The sequence continues at coordinate 7,363,134 of JBBBVT010000019.1, read as the reverse complement.
CCATAAATCAGAGGAAGGGGAAGGAAAACAAGCTGAAAAGATGAATTAGTTCATACCAAAGATTTTGCTTGGCATGGTAATAACGTTATCATGAAAGTGGTTGTGTCATGAAAAACATGACAGCGCTCTCTGCATGTAACCACAAATTTTAAAAGTTCACATCTCATAATTGAAACAAAATCTACTATAATCCAGGGGTTGGACCTTAAGGGACTACACCGGATTTCCCGTCCGGCTAGTTTTAGCGTGGCGCTCTTTCTCTGCCAGGTTAATTTTCGGAACGTCCAGACTCCGATCAGCCAGTAATAGCGTTCCCATAGTGATCTGGTATTAATTTACGAAAGTTAAACCCCTTAGCCGAGAAAAAGCGTCACACAAAAGAAACAAAAACTAGCCGCTATCGCTAACTAAGCTAGCCGGCCGTGAAATTGGGTATAGTCCCTTTAAAAAGTGGTTATAAGATGAGCAACACATTGAATCCCATTCACAAAGGGAGAAATCAGAAAAAGCTGAACTTCATAAAGGTCCAAGGTTTATATCCCCCCCACTAGAAAGAGTTTATACAAGTGTTGTTTTTTCAGGTTATTTGCTGCTTGGGGCAGTTTTTCCTCCTATTATTTATTTTTCTTCATTTTTTATTTTAATGCCTTGCAATAACCAACAACACCAACCAAATCACCTCTTAACCGTCGCGCTCTGGCCGTAGCTGGCAGATCTCATCTCAGTGAATGAATGGCTGATGAGGTAAGCAGACCTGGATCAACACCTGCTGCACTGCCCAGAGGTGCAGCTGGATTTGTCACGGCCCGACACTTGTAGAGCCGTTTGGCACCCCACTGTTTGGCCATCTGCCCTCTTGGCTCATATGTTTACAAGCTTAAAAAAAGAAAGAAAGAAAGAAAGAAAATGTAAAAACACATAGCCAGCAGCCGTGGACTTGCCGTGTAAAGTTATGCAGATGTTGACACACGCTTTGCCTCAGGGGCGGTGAGACACAACTTGGCAACTTGGTATAAGAAAAACAGCAATAAAGTGGCATGTGTTCTGGTGAGATGTGAATGAAGATGTGATTCATATGTGTGTAATTCTGACTTTTCTTTTCTCCACATACATTCCTGTTTAATAACTTAGGCAGCACGGATGCACAACTCCCACTCGCGGGCTGCCTGTTACAACTGGTCCAGAAGTTGGATGCACAGCTCCCAACGTGCAATTCCAACTTCAGCTTTAAAAGTTTATAGTATGGAGAGCAGTTAAGGTTAGACGATGAGTGCACACAAATGGGAATTCGGTCTGGTGGCAGCGCAACAGTTTCAATTTCAGGGGTAAAAATAGAGAAAAGCTTGGAAGCACATATTATGCAAATGTTGCAGTGTTTTATCTGGAGGGGGGAACAAAAAAAATAAAAAAGAAGCCTCTGGATCGTCTCCGGCAGTTGTGACAAAACACTCAGATGGAAAAAGGATGTTTTTGTTCCCCTTTCGTACGTTCCATTGGTTTGACTTAGATGTTATTCTTTGTCCAAAACCGCATTATGCCTGGCACGGTGAGAAATGTGCCATTTGGCTGCGTTTCTTTTGGGTTATTTGTCGTTGTTTACTTTGAGTTCTATCAGCCTTGAAGCATCTCCAAAGACTTCCTCAGCAAACATTTTTTCGGAGCAGCTGCAGCTTTCTTGCTCACCATGTTTAATCGGGTCTCGTTTGGGTGGGTCTGCCGAAAGATAACCATCAACCACTCCCTTTCATTATGGCTGTTATTTAGATTTGCCAAGGATGGGGTGAATTTGCATGAAAAAATACATAAAAAAAGGTCTTACAAAGTGTAAAACAAAGTATCCCATGTGTCTTTTCTTCTCTGTCCTACACAGCCGCCCCACAGTTCTTCCCCACCTTCCACCCTCCGGTGCCGATCGACGACAGGCACGCCCAGGGACGTTACATCTACGAGACCTCCCCCGTGCCCCCTCTTCACATGTAAGTCTCAAAAACTGGTCACACACACTCAAGCATGGGAATATTGCTGATCACAACCGCATTTGGCGATATGAATCGCGCCCGCTGAGACTTCCTTCCGCCCCGTGGGCGTGGAGCATCCTCCTCATGGGTTGCCTCTCTTTTTGCCTTTTCAGGATCAAAGGCCACGGCCCTGTATGCACGCAACATGATCCGCATGTCAGAGACACGCAAATGAACATGTGTCAGAGACATGAAAATGAGAGCGGGTCGGTTGGTGGAGGGGGGGGTGATGGGGGGCGCGCAATTCTCCTAAGAGCAGTGATCAAGCCCTGTCAAGAGAAGGAAGCAATGCCTCTGCTGACATTTACTCCGTCTCTGACAGACACAGACGCAGCAAACCAATCACACACACACACACACACACACACGTGTTCCTTCTATCAGCTGTGAAGCCGAGTAAAAACACGGTGTCGTTTCTCATTAGAAGCAGCGGCTAGTTAGTCTAAGCAGTGGAACTCTTATTATGAGCGTTTTTTTCCCCGGAGTGCCTCTGGTGGTGCCGGCTGGGTCAGTGGAAAACTTCAAAGCGGCTTCTACTCCGCCTCTATCACTCCTTCCTCCCCCCCGTTGTCATTTGTATTCTCGGCGTCCAAACTGCAAGCGGCTGCGAGGAGACACTTCCATCGTCCTTTCGGTGCCTGTTTCTTACCGGCAGACGGCGAGGAAGCGATCAGTACGCGACGAGGACAAATTGGATGGGGCAGCTACTTGGGCCGCATTATGTTTGATATTCTTCATCATTATCAACTCCCCCCTTCTCCTCCTCCAGGAGTCATATCTCTCCCTTGCTGATGTGCCGCTAAGCGTAATGAATTTTTTGTGGGGGGGGGGGGGGGGGGGGGGGGGGGGGGGGGGGGGGGGGGGGGGGGGGGGGGGGGGGGGGGGGGGG
>JBBBVT010000019.1:7343914-7360127 GCA_037177035.1 Craterocephalus eyresii | reverse complement strand
GCCAGGAGGATGCACAGATTCCCTGCCTCCTTTATATGAAAATAACCAGAGCGATAAGAACACCACACACACACACACACACACACACACACACACACACACACAGACACACATCCCCTACCACCACCACCCCTCCACCTCCGGCCCCCTCTCGTCTCCCGCTCAGGTTGCTGCAGCAGAGGAAGAAAGGGAGGAAATAAAAAAGGGGAGGTGATTGATGCCCCGTGTCACGGCAAACAAAATGGCAAAAATAATTTAGCATTTAGCTTATGTGGAGATAATGGGGGCGAACACGCGCCCGGCAACGTAGGCTCTCGCAAAACAGCCCTGGCTTGTTATCCGTGAGGAGCGCTTTGACACGAAGGGGGGAGCACAGGTTAGGGAGGCAAGGGGGAGGAAGGACAATGCTGAGGCAGGGAATTGAATTAAGGAAGGAGAAGTTACGCCGCGCTGCTTGTCTTCAGTCACTCTGTCCGCTCTGGAGTTATCTGCACGCCTACTCTGCTGTCACCGGAGACACGTCCGTGCTCTGCCACGCTACTTAAGCCCTATTTATCCGAGCTATTAAGCATAGAGCTGTTTAAGATGACACGCCGCGTTGAGGGGGAAACTATTTGTCACGATTATGACGGCCGTCGCCGGATTCAAAGCCACTCTGTGATGCTCCTGCACAGGAAAGCGTCAGTATTACTCGTCTGATTAAAAAGCAGTCCTGAGTTCCTCAGCGAGGAAGAAGAAGCCCCTCATCACATTTTGTATTACAGCAACCACCTGATGGCAAATTAGATTTAATTGCGTGCAAGTTCTTGCAGCGGCGGAACTTTATGAGGCTGAAAACAACAAGCAGGACCTAAGCGATGCGTTGTGCTCGGTAATGTTGCAGCCGGCCCCGGCAAACAGGCAGTCTGCATATAGCTGTCGCTGCAGGCAAACGGGGGGGCCAGGAGGCTGCTTATGGAGAAATATTGAATTGTTTTAAGACAAGTTCTCCTCCGTGTGCAGAATTAATCGTTATTAGCCCTTTCAAAGATATGCCTAAGTACACAGGGACTATTATTGCAGTACTTCCCCATGCAACCTCTCATTACGGCCTGTAATTACACTTGGGTTGGCCCTGCGGCAGTTCCATCAATCCACCCAGCTTCCCCCCGCCGCGCACACAAGCCAGCCACCACCGGGCATCCGTGGCCGGAGAAAAAAAACCAAAACAAAAAAAAAAAAACCCCACAAACGCCCCAGCAGCTTGTTTCCTCTCCGCCACAGCGACACATCCACCATCCGTACGTGGCAAATGAGCAGAATCATATCCTATTACAGTGAAGGGCCTAATTGAAACATGTTTATTTATGGCCCTCGTTTTCAGGCGACGAGCGGGCGTTAGCAGCGCCGCTAACGGGCTCCAGCGATATGAGGCGGTGGAATTAAATTAAAAGCTCATAAAATGAAATATGCTCCGTATTAGCTGTTTGACACTTAATTTGCCTTCAAATGAGCAGAGGAAATCACAAATTAACTGTCCTTTGTTTTTTTTTTTTCCTCCCCCTTTTCTTTACCTCACCTCCCCCTATTAGGCAAGGGAGAGCGCAATTACAGACAGAGGCTAATCGTTTAGTTTATGAATTCTTGTGGGGAAGGTACCCGTGTGCCATTCAATATTAAAGCTTCGGGGTCAGGGGAAGGGGTGGGAGAAACGTATATATTCGTATGAAAGAACAGCACTTAAACAGTTTAAGATAATCCCGACAACTTTTCCCAAGAATCGCAGTTTAAGTCAGGACCGGCCAGTCTTTCCTGTCCCAAAGAAGATGCTTCCTGCTTAAATAAACACATTGATCAATGAAGAGCCAGCTCTCCACGGGAGTTCTGCTTCCCTCGGCCACCACTATTGTGCCCGACTGGCTTAATGGGAGTTTTTTGGGGCGGGGGGGAGAGTAGAAACCGCTCCTTTTCATTCTGGCCTTTATGGCCTGACCGCGGTACACAGCAAAACAAAACAGCCCTCTCATGCAGCTCAACGCCGGCCCTCGGTCACCCGGAGACCACTCAGAACAAACAGAGGTATTCGTCACAAGTCAATTATCGGCTGCAGAGTTTGCTCTGGAGTCTCGGGTCCTCATGCTGTGAATGGGGCCACTAAAACAACAAAACATTCTTATGGGATAAGCAATTGACTTGCAACCTTTTGATCACTCACCGTGTGTGAATTTAAGACTTAAGGCAATCTTAAACATTATTTAAGACTCTATAAAGTCTCAATTGCTTACATTTCCTTTGCGTGAAAGTAAATACAGCATGAATAAAGAGTTATTTTATAATTCAGGACTGTCTGAATCATTTTGAAGTTGAAGCTTAAAAGTCAGGTTCCGTATTTTCTTGTCTGTGTGTAGCACAGGTTGGAGCTTCAAGGGTGTGCTTCCATGTTCCCAGCCCTTGCAGTTATTTTATTCAGGAGTGTGTTTGTTCAGCTGGAGGCCCGGCCTGCCTGGAAGAAGGTGCTCTGTAGAGAAGAGCTGCGGCACGTTTCCGTCATCACGGCGCAACCTCAGCTCTGAAACAAGCAGCCAGGGTGGAGTTTAGCTGTTGCTTCCGATGCTTTTTTTCCTTTAATGAATCACCTTGTTACCCTTTAAGTCCGGTTTTATTCCCGGTCAGCATCGGAGATTCTCCCCATCGCTGTCCTCACCAGCGGTGTTTTCTTTTGAAGTTGCGCGCCGATTTCTTCGGTTATTTACATAAACTGTTGTCAGAGCGCCCAATCTCCTGCATGGAGGAGCGGCGTGTTGCTTAGCATAAAGACCACGGTTTTATCTCAACACCTCCTTCCAGATGGGACGAGGCCGAGCATTGCTGTGCTCACACACACTCACGTGCATCCACATGCACACAAACGCAGACACACACACAGCAAAACAATAGGAAGAGAAGTGCAGCTGGTGTGCCTATTATTACTGCTGGAGGGGAAATGTTTTGTAATGTGCATTCTCATCACTGGGTAGCTTTTTCTTGGCCACATTTGATCATTTATGTTGCTGCAGTTTGTACTTTTTACCGTATTTAAACTTTAGAAAAAATTTCAAATAAAGGATATTTCTTAAAATTTTTGAATTTATTGTCCTGAAAAAGAAAAAAAAGAGAGAAGAGAAAAAATCCCGTTGGACATTTTTTATATTGTGGTTTAAATGATGTCTTGAGAAGTGCAGAATGCAAAGTAAAGCCATAAATTACCCTGAGAACCCGTGATTATCCCCTCATCGCATCTGATATTCTCCGTTCTCATAAGGCCGCTGTGGACGAAGGCCGCTTCTTCATCTTACTCTCTTAACTGTCCAAAACCCATTGGCTGTGACTTCGTAGGTCACCCCTTTATGGTGCAGTCACTGCCTGCCCTCCCTCCTCCCTCCTTCTTTAATACTTACTCTATGGAGTAAGTCAGGGGGACAGGCGGTCACGCCGTCGCTGGCTTCATGATTAATGGTGTTTATTCTTGACAGAAGGCTCCTTTATTTATCTGCATTGCAGTTTCACTGATACTATCAGTCACCTGAATGAAAAATATTCAGTCATACCAATTCTGCTGTATAATTGAGTAGAGTCACTTCCTTTCAGTTTTTCCTTCCTCCCCCTCCCTCTTGCTCTCCTCTCCCTCTCTATCTGGCAGCCTTATCATCGCCACAGTAATTTTCGCGCAGCGTTGTTTGATATGGAGAGGCTGACTTTAGCCGTATTTGACATAAAGCCTCTTCAATTTTCACAGGAGGAAAAAAAGGGGAAGAAAGAAAGTTATGCACCACTCTGTAGGGAAGTATCCCCCCACCCCCACCCTTTCCACTTCTTTTTTTTTTTTCTGAGGCAATTTCAGGATTTAGAGAGAAAGGAGATAAATGCCTAAGCAGAAATGTGGGCAGATTGAAGTTACAGTATATCTATTTCATTGTAATACACCAGTTTCAAAACCTAAATGGGCAGTGTAGTCTTTTTTATTTATTTTCCCTCCAGCTTGTGCACAGAACCGTGATATTTTAAGGCACCTGTGTATTTTGAGACTGATGGATCCAGCAGGTTGGAAGAAAAAAAAAGAAGAAGAAAAAGAAGAAGAAGGAAAAAAAAAAACGAATTTGGCACGGAAGAGATTTGACGAGGCCTGTAAAGGTTTTAAGGTTGAGTCATTACCTGCGGAGATCTGTTAAGACTTGTTCCAGAAGTGCACTTACCCTGCTAGGATTACCCACATTTAGGCTGCTCCTGCCCCTGTGCTGCTTGCATTTCTGTCGGGTTACTGAACGTCACATCAAGTTTTATGGGTTCATTTATCCCCTTTAAATGTCAAAGTTATATGTTAAAAGGCAAACAGTATCAGTAAGCTATAAAGAAATAAAAATCATAGTATTTACAGTCTGATCCATTACGTAACATTTTTATCAATTCCTGCCTGGGTTTTCCTTCCGACTCATTGTAATTTCTTAGGTGTCAGACCCGGGTGGAATTTAATTTAAGGGTCCATTAAAAATAGCTTTGAAAAAGGTACATTTCTGATAAAAGAGGAGAACATTAATCTCCAATGCGAGGCAGGCGAATTTGCACATGTAACACATTAGTGGATTTGATTTTTCTTTACACAAGTCATTTGCCCCCTCTTCATGTTTGAGATCTCAATTTGTAGCTCTCCCAAGGAGCACAATGGAGAATCAGGTCTGAAGGGAAGAGATAACAGGCAGGTGCCAACAGCTCTGCACTAATGCCTGTGTGTGTGTGTGTGCATGTGTGTGTGTGAGTGAGAGTGCAGCCATGCTTAAAGAGATGCACAAACACGGGGTTGAAATACAAGTAGCTTTCTTTAGCATCCCCCTTTTTTATTTTTTTCTTTCAATTTCCTCATATTTATCCAAATAAATCAGACACAGTTCTTACAATTGAATATTTACACCTTGCAAAAAATATCTCAATTGAACTGCTAAAATAATTCAAATGTGCATTAAAAACCAGCCTTTATTTTAAAATTGCTGCATTTCTTGTGCTGATTAAATTGCCAATAAATATTTGAAGTATTTTCATTCTGAAATCTTTATGATTAGATTTGGGAGAGGGAAAAAAATCATTGTAATTCACTGCTCTTTTTTTTTGCCTAAAAAAAATGCATCATTTATTTTATAAAGCAGTTTCTGCTTGATGTCATCAGCTAATTGATTAACTCACGTATTTTCTCAGCCACACAATCCTTGAATAACATTTAATCTGTGTTATGTATTCATAAGGAATATGCGAGTTACAGCATCGGGAAGTTATTTGATGGGCGTGCAAAACTGTCAGTTTTATGAGCTTCTTAATTGGCTTTGTAAAAGACCCTCCTCTCATTGATGAGGACCTATTAGAGAGTGGCAGTCACTGTCAGGCTATGAGCCGGTTCTGACAGCACTTCGCCTCACATCCTCTCCATAACCTCAGGGCCGCATCTTTAAAAAAGAGCCTCCCGCTTTAAGAAGCTGCCACTTAAATATACTTTTCTTCAATGAGAGGAGTGAATGATTTTTTAGAGAGGCTGCTCCTCACCTAATGTAGAATAATTCGTTTTAACAGTCAGTTTTCAGTTTTTTTGACTCAGCCCCGTGCCCTCAAGACGTCATGCTGTAGCCCTGTAGAAATGTGGAATTTCCATTACTCTGATCTTCGGGCTCCAGACCCTGCGATCCCACTCTGGGGGCCAGTTATAGCAAGTAACGAGACCGAGGGAACAGGGTCATAAATCCTCTCCAACTCTCCTTATTTTCCATCCTCTCCTTTCCATCCTGGCCTTCCTCTCCTCCCTCCTTCCTTCGCTTCCATCTCTCCTACTTGGACCGTCAGTAAATGATTGAAAGGAACCTAAACAGAACGTGAAATATCACCATGTTTTTTTTTAGTGGGGCTGAGGTTTCTACTAATGTGAGAGGAAATTAGTTTATTCCGTCTCTCGTCGCTCTTGCTCATCTTTTTCTACCATTTTTTATTTATCCTCTAAATCACATGAGAAAAAAAATCTTCTATGCTTTCCTCACCAGTGAAAATGAATTAATATCACATAAAGGGATTTTTTTCTCTCGGCCACTTGTTATCCCGCTTATCAGATGTGGCGTCCATTACATCTGGTAACATGATGAAGAATATTTTCATCTTATGAGGCTGTTTGACCCATAGGGCTATAAAGAAGCCCCCCCCCCCTTGCTATTTCTGATTCCCATGATACCTTGCTTTTCTCTGAGAGGGCATCGGCTTGCGGAGTGTTTTCCATTGCGAGCGTCCGGTGGGAGCAGCACAAATATGCAGAGTCATGCACGCAGCTGCAGGGCGAATGCACATGGAGGAATGCAGCGGGGGGCTTTCGTTGCATGCCCATCAACGCTTCCACCTTTCTCTAGCCGGGATTTTACTAAATTAGAAGTGAAAGTTTACTTTTGCGGACCGAGCAAGGCTCAGAGTTGTTCCAGCGTCAGAGAAAATTAATGTTTCGGCAAAGCCGGCTCATTAGGAATCCCCTCCCCATGCATATCGGTTTTGTTTCACTTTTTGTAGCGGCTTTGTAAAACATCCTCCTTTGGGTCTGTCCAAAACATTTCCACAGGTCTGTGTTTAAGCCTTCCCAAAGCTTCATCAAGCTCGAGAATGGCACCGCCACGCATTCGGCCCCCTTCATGATTAAATATCAAGGAACTCCACTTGACGTTTTATTAGCCCAACAAGATGGATGAAATGGCCAGAATAAAGTAGGCTGTGTCTGTTCACTTTCCCACCAGCGCTTGCCTTTCTTCTGTCCAGCTTTTCCTTCCTCAGCAAGAAGAATATGTGTTGGGGAAAAGGTGATGGATTTCGCTCCGAAAAGGAGATTTTCAGAGCCGAGGAAGGCAACATATATTTCCGTGTCTCGTACCTGATGCTCCTGTGCTGCTTCTCAGCCCCTCCTCTCCCTCTCGACCCCCTTTACTTTTTCTGTTGTTCTACCTCAGATCTGTGTTTGAAGGATTAACCATCTCCAGCAGTGTGTCTCTGCTGTCTTGTAGCGCTGCGTATTGTTTGTGATTCGCTCAGGCCCATCGGTGCGGCTGCTCATTTCGCCAGCCCAGTGTGACGCGGTGAATTGACGGGGGTATCGTGCGGCGCCTCTGCAGCAGCTCCCGCCTCGGCCACACTCATTCTCCCCCCTCACCTGTTGGCTGCACCTTGGCACTAAGACATGCGCGCTCATTACTCGACTTGTTGGATTGTGAAGGCGATGGAGGTGTGGAACCTGAAGCCCTGTTTGGCTGCAGGCGACGGCTGAATGTTGGTGTAAAAGGCATGGCGGACCATCGAGATGACGCTCGCGAGGAAAATGGAAAGATAGACGTGCTTCCTCCCTGTTTTCAGAAGTTTAGCGCTCTTTAAGACCCAGGAGTCTCCTTCTATCTTCTCTGTAGCCCGAGGCATGCCAGAGGAACTCAAAACATTGACTGCTGGCTAATTTCACCTGTGTGTACTCTCCTGCTTTGAAAAAAAAAAAAAAAAGCAATCAAGCACATATTTGCAGTGAACTGAGATAAAGGTGAAATGTTCCATTCAAAGTGACTACTGTATTTGTAAAAGGCAGAATTAAGCACGGGAGAAGACCAGAAAAAAAAAAGAAATCTCATGTTTGTTCCCTGACTCCAGCCCCCCTTGAAATTACAGGAAAAAAAGCCTGGCTCATTTTGTGCAATTTCGCTTTCATGTTTTCTTTTTCTCGCTACATACTCGGTTGATTCGTTTTGGTAGACATTCTTATCTCGATGGCTGAAATTACATTTAATTGCAGCGCGGAAAATACGGTTTTCAAAACAGCCTGTAAGAATGAAAAGGGGGGGAAAAAACCCTGCTGCGTGGCAAAGCCAAACATAAACTTTGAATGCAACGATTTTGAACCAGAGCGAGTGAGAAGATGTGATTCTGTCTTTTCTGATAAAGCCTAATCCGCCTGACTTTGGAGCCTTGGTTTTAAAAAAAGACGCATTTCTCATGTGTGACCCAACCCGAGGAGGTTCCTGACGCACTTTATGTGCTCGCAGATGCAGCGGTTGCAAATGGGAGCGTTCGACACCCGGACCAGTTGGTTATGACTTAAGCCGGTCACAGTCGCTGCCTCATGTTGATATATATTTGTTATCGTGCCCGCTAGGATGGACTATACACCGTTCAGCCTGGACGGGCGTGTATATGTATTCCTGCTGCTGCTTATAGGTAGACAATTTCGGTGTGTGTGAAACACACTGGTGGTGGGGGGGAGATGGGCACTCAACTGGACAGCTTGAATGTGTGTGTGTGAGCTGACTCGGCAGTGTACGGGAATGTCTGGCACGCCTCCAGAGGTATCCCACCGAGAGGGAATCCTGCTTGACGTGACCATGAATAGAAAAGCATTCCCCACCCCCTGGACCCACCCAGGCCTTTGATGTCAGGGGGGTCATACAGAGACCTCACAGCTCTAAGGGGGGGGCATAGTTACCCTGAACGCCTGGCAACCTACGCATACTCTGCCAGCCTATCCGAAATAACAGCTCAAAGCTGGAAATAGAAGACATAAAGGAGGTTTTTTTGAACTTTTTCTTGAACTATTCTCATTAAGTTTGCTGCCTACGTTGGTAAAACTTTCAGTTTGTAATCTGGTTATCGTGCATCACAGGGTTTAGTGTGGAGCTACTGTGGCTTTCTTCACCGTCCTGCATGCAGCAGCTGGGGGTGTTGGTCTACAGCATACGGGGCCTACAAGAACTGTGGCTGTCAGCATGGGTCGTTTACTCCTGCAGCGCTAGCTGATGAAAACCTGAAGCAAGCTAAAAGTGTTTTTTCTTGCTCTTTTACCAAACACTGTTATTGTATCATACAGGGAATAAGAGACTTTAAACACTGTTACTTGGTTAAATGTCCTATAAATCCCATTGATTAGAAGTGACTTTTATGGACCAGTGCAGAACTATATTGGGTAATTTCTGGAAGTCATGGTGCTGTCACAAGTGGGCTTGCACGAAACCTGCAATAACAAACAAAACTGCCACTCAGCACACTGCAGAAGCTGGGTTTCAGAGTGAAATGTGTTGATTGTTACTTTGCATTGGACGACTTGCTCTTTGATTGACAGAACTGGCATCCAAGCCATATTCAAACCAGTTTCCTGCAGGTTGGAATAAAGCAAGAAAGTTTTCTGACTCAGGCTGTGTCTTCAACACGTGATACTGTTTCCTCATAGAAACGCCAACCTTATCTGAGGCGTGCCGCATTTCCATGAAAGCTAAAAAAGGGAGTAAAGTCATTGCCAGTCGTGTTTCTTTAAGCTGTGTGACATGCCACTCGTAAGTGTGCATGTTTTTGAAAATAATAGCTTTTAGAGAATCTCTTAATTGCTCAGTATGTTCGTTCAATGACGACTTTCCCACTGACTCACGAAGAACCTAGAGTATATCTACCTTCCTCTGTTTGTGTGTCTCAGTCTCTGTCTTGGCTGTCTTGGCTCTCCTTGTCTCAGCTCCCTTTCCTCTCTCCTTGGGTCTCAGCTGGCTCTGTTCCTTTGGCCCTTTGATCTCAGTGAAAAGGTTTGGAGCTTTAAAGTGCTTCTGTTTCCGCTGTCAGGAGCCCCTCTCTTCCTCCTCTCTGGTTTAGGCTTTCAGAGCAGTGGCAGCAGCGTTGGGCTGTGTTGCTGGGTGGGTTAGGGGGTTGGGAGTGGATTGGGGGGTATGAGGCGGTGAGATCGAGGTGAGGTTGGAGGGGGATGGTGGGCGTGTGATGTTGTCAGCCTCGGTCAGGAGAGGACCTGACATCTGACTGATCCCAGTTCCCTCCAAAAAAGAAGAAGGGAAAAAAAAGAAAAGGCCGGTTCCCACCTCGCTCAGCCCCTTGTGGCCACAGGTGTAATGTGTGTGTACTCTACCTTCTGTACATCTCATCTGAAGGGTGTTTTCTGTGAGTGAGAAAACAATCCAACCATAGTAGTCTGTAATTAAATTTTATAGCATTAAAGAGAACATGCAATGAAAACAAACAAACGGCAGAAAGAAAAAAACTTGAAAAAACATATAGTTGTCTGAAGTGACTGTAAACTCAAAAACTCCAACATATGACATCAATGACATCTTCCATTCATCACCAGCTGATCAATCTAAAAGAAAATGTTTTTTTATGTTTTAGGAACACATCGGACTTTGGAAGTAGAAAGACAGAACTCTTTTTTCAGTGTGTTTGCTTTGTTGCAATCAGCAAATTCTCTTATGTAGTTAACTGAAGAAATGAGCTACTAGTACTTTGTCCAATGTTAAATAAGATAAAGAAAGACGAACAAAAGATTAGATTTTCTTTCTAGAAAGACTACATTTCTATGGATTGACCTAAAATAAAGAAGATGTGGCCGATCAACCAGAGTACTGAAAGAATGTACTTATTGTTGACATTTCTGTTGATTCTTCCTAGTCTGAATTTGCAGATTCCAAGTTTCTATTTATTTTTTATTTTTTATCACTGAGAGCATTTGTTTTCATATAGGAGCCCACCATTCGTAAAAGAAATGATAAAAATGGATGAAATGTCATCCATATAAACACCACCCTCGGTTAGCCTCTAAAAACTTTAAACAGATTAGCTGACTGAGTGATGCCCCTAAGTGTTGATGTGAAGCAAAATCTCTTTTTTTTCTCTGTAGTTCTTGTTTATATCACATTGAATAGTAAAATGTCAGTACTGTAACTCTTTATTCATTGAAACTTACCTCTGAAATATGAAAATTGTATAAAAAGATGAAGCATGTTGCTGTTGCTTCCCAATGTCTTTCATGTCTTTGGCATATGGACATTGGTACAAATAGTCTTGTCTCTACCACCAGCAGACACTGCTCCAACATTGCAACTGCCCACCATCCAGCATGCAGGAGGCTATGCTTGGTTACACTGCACCCTGTAGCAAGAGGCATAAGCACACCAGGAGGTCATAAGCCCAAAACCAGTGTAGCTGGATCTATTGCTCTACCCTGTAATCAGTGGCGGGTGGTCCGGATTCAGCCCCCGTAGAAGATGAATGGCTGTCAAATGGCTCTTCATTTAGTGTCACTGAGCTTCTTCCTGGTCAAATCTAACATTTATGAATGGTGTGTGGGGTTGGAAAGTAATTTTTATCCACAGGTTTTTTTAAAAGCCCCAATTTTAGCTGCCTGGTCCCGCCCCTTACATTTTGCAAGCTCCAAATAGTCTGGTCAAGAGGGCTATTCAACCAATTTCCAATCTAACCAAAAAAATGGGAGCCAATCAATTTTGAGCTTGTCAAAAGAGGCGTGCTCAATGCAGAGACGCGACAGGCAGCAACACCGTCAACATTGCTAACATGGAGCAGAGGCGAGCGTTTGACACATCAGTACATCCTGTTTTCAGCACATTAAAATGAAAAGTTCTCTGTGAAATGTGAGCAACGAGTAGTTTTATTGGAGGGAAAAATGCATTGAAGTCACGTTTAGCCAGGCCACCATTTCAGTTCTTTTCATTCAAAAAAAGTATTGTTCTTTAAAAATGTTATTCAATCCTTTAAATGGAAAACTGAACACAGAATGAAAGCACACAAATGAAATACTTCATTTGTTTTTTTTTCACAACAATTTTGTTCCCCGAACTCCCCAGCCTCTGTATCTGGTGTGCTCCTAAATACTACCTGCCATGTTTTCTTTTTTCAAGTAAAAGTCTTAAAGTTAGAAAAAAAAGTTGTTTAAAAAAAGAAAATCCTTCTTATTTCCTTATTTTAGTCTGTGCTATGACTGAAAATATGATTGTTGGCTCACTGAACCGGGAGCCGACAATATTCTGTTTTCTCCTGTAAAGTTTGCATAAAAAAGAATCATCATATTTTACGCTAAACCGTTTCATGCTCGAGCTAAAAGTATTTTTCAAAGGGCAGTTTCTATTTTAGCAGTCCGCTGTGTCAATACCAGCAGGTCGAACTGCTGCACCACAATGATACCTTTCTGTATATAAGCAAAGTCGTCCACCTCCACCACAACTCTGCCGCAGCTTTCATACAAAAAATTATTAGTGTTGATACAGCCTTGTTCCAAACAAAGCTCCAAGGCCTGTTTACATAAACACCCCACCCCTCCCCTATGAAACCGCAAAATCTTTCGGGGGCATATTTACACTTGGCAAGTGTACAATCATGTAGTGAAATAAGACGACAGTTTAAAATCCACAGACCGCCCCAGTGTAAACATGCGATGCCTGAAAAGAGGTGCTGGCCGGTTTAAGCCAAGGCCACGTGAATGGAAATGGTTTCCACATGTGGAAGTCTCAGCCTTTGACCGTGCCCTGTTTTGAAGGGACGTCTTCTTTGAGGGTTAATAGGACTTGTAAACCTATGAAGAGAAGCAGAAAGGGTGAAGTTTTTCCTCTCTGGGGGAAAAACAAAAATAGAAAAGCAGCCTGAAAAAGCCTCCAGTACAGCTTTGGTGTAAAATCTCAAATCAGGTGTATCTAAAATGCTACCTCTCCGGCACACACGGCCTGCCTCGCACGATCACGCGGGGCGAGCATTCCTGCACACACCCTGCTCATTGTCAGATTACTTCCTTTTGTCATGTTGATTAATGCACGCTGGCAGATGCTGGGACGAACGGCGGCCCCTGCAGAAACGCAGAGGAGCAGGACAGGGGCTTGCATTTTCTTCCAGAGGCACGCCACACTCCTCCAAACTATCCATCTCTCTGCTGTCCTCCTGAAATCCCCTCACACCTGGCTCTGCACCCCCTGAGACGTCTTTGTTCTCCCTTTCTTGTCCAACTCTTTCTCTGTTATAACTCTTCTCTGGCCATCGCTTATATCCTCGCATACACCCTCCTTTTCCTTGAGACTTGTTCATTCCCTCGCTTCTTTTCTTCCTTTTTTACCTTTCTCCCTCCAACAAATCAACATATGCTTTCTTTCGTTGTGTTCTTTTGGCCGCTTTTCCCTCCTCCCTTTCAAGTTCAATGCTCTTACGACTCTTGGCAATGCAAAGAGGAGGCATATAGATATGGTCAGGTAGGGGTGACGGGTTAATCATGGTAGCCGGCAATTAGAGGAAATATGTCATGCGGGTTTCTCCTCTGCAGCCAGCGATAGAGCAGTTTTTTTCTGTTTCCTCTCCTTTGCATGCTGCTGCGAGCCCGAGTGAGCATGTATGAGATCCACGCTCAGCCATGTGACAACAAAGCTCGCGTCGGCCTGCAGCTGTGTCGGCATCGGTGTAAATGAGGCTTGCGAATGGTGGCGCGAGGGCGCATGACTCGCTTATCGAAAACACACTCCTGTCACACACATACACACCTGTTTAGGAATAAGCTGGTACAGCAGGGGTGGATGGAGGAAATATGAAATGAATCATTTGCTTTTTGACAGCTGACGTGCAGAAGTGCACAGGCCGAATGGAGGTTAAAAGCAAAACAAAGATTCCACAAGTTCAGACGGTTGGGTAGGATCCTGAGAGCAGCATCGTGACGTTGTTGTCCCACACCTGCGCCCAGTGAAAGTCTTTTAAAATAGTCCTGCAGCCCCTTCAGACTAATTACTGAGCGGCTCCTGGGGACAAAGTTTGTATGTGTGAGTGTTTGTGCTCACATGTGTCCTGTGTGTTTGCTTCCACCCCTCAGTGCTCATTATTGACCCTGCCGTGAGCTCTTTCATTAGGGGAGGGAAGTGAAGTGGCGGGACGAAGGAGCCGGTAGGGGGGACCAGGGGGACGGGGTGGAGGTTGTAATTGGGCTGTTCTGCTCCCCCCGGCCTCGCTCAAGGTCACTACGTGAGACGAACCGTTGGCCAGGTCTCTCACTCCGCTCCATCTCTCACTCCTTCTATTCTAAACCCCCTCCCCCCCCCCCCTCACACACACACACACACACTCTCAAACCCACACTTTTCCTCTCCCTCCCTCTTTCAGCTGTCCTCTCCTCCTCTTGGGGTCTTTTGTCATGGTAGACTGGTCCACTGGGGAGCCACAGAGAAGCAGAGGGGCTAATTCAGTCTAATCTTTTAGCCCGTTAATGTCTGGCTGATATGTGGATTTCTCCACATCCTCCGGGGGAAGGCCTTTGTGGTGAAGGCCATCATTACGGAGTTTTCAGGCCCTCCTAACCAATTATAAGGAGGGAGACAAATTAGTTCGTCTCCAACTTGGCTCCTAAGAACTTGTCCCGATTGTTCTCAACTTTATTTCACATCTCATTCAAAAGGAGAGCATTGAGAGGGGAAGGGTTTTGATAAAGAGAAAGGCTGATAGTGCGATTTTTTTTCCTTTCTGTTTAAAGGCAAAAGATGGTGCATTTGTGTGAGACTCGCAGATGAATCTTGGATCTGCCGTGTGTAACTCTGCACTGGGTCTCAGCTCAAAGCCATCCGAGCATTGTGGCGTAGCTGAGCTTGTCTGGCTCTGGCCAGCGCTGAGCTCGGTCTAACGTTCCCCTCTGATTAAGACGCAGTGGTGAAAGCTGCCTTTGATCTGAGGAAATGTCTGCGTAGGGAGCAGTTGGAATGCAGCGCTCTCCTCTCGGCCTTCGCAGATGGAAGGAGAGAGATAGTGTCGCGGTCTGTTTGTCCGGCCCCGCCACTGTCAGGCCATGCATGGTAGTTAGATCTTGATGTCCGGGCCTAATGAAATGAGCACGACGTCCTTTTTTTTTTTTAAATTAGCGGAGAAATTGGCTTATTCAAGTTTGCTTTACGCAAATGTGGTGACATAAGAGCACAGTGGAATCAAAAGATCCTGCTCTTAAACATGCAGCGACTTAATTGCTTTAACTGGTCTTAATGGGAGTCAGACAGTGAGAATCAGTGGTAGGAGTTTAAACTGTGGGGTCAAACTTCATTCATACTTAACCTTTACATACCACTCTGGTCAAACTTGACCTGTGTTGACATTTAAAAGCAGTAAAAACACCGAAAGTGTCGTTTTTTGCCGCACACTTAATCTGTCCTTCCTTCCATTCTTCAAACAATTTAGTTCATTTAAGGGTCACAGTAGCAAAAAGAACAAAGACAACCAACCTGTCTGTGTTCAGTCACTTCCTCCTGCTCCTTTGTAGAAACCTTCAGTTGTTCTCAGGTCTGAGGGACTTGACCTCATCAAGTTTCTCATTGCAAGTGATGCAAAAGACTCTCACACGTGTCACACGTGTGTCGACTGAAGCAGGATTCAAGATTTACAGTCGGAATGAGGACTAATTTTATGATGCGGACATCGATTGGAAGCAAAAGGAAGTTGTGTGACTGGAAGTTTTTTTCTCCATAAATACTGGGTGTGAAACCTAAAAAACATTGCAAGTAGATGTAACATACATATAATATACATTCAAGTAGATATAACATGCTGTTCCTGTTTTGCCTGCTGTGTGTTTCCCTGCAGGACTCAGACGCTGACGGGCAGTCCGGCTTTTTCTGACATCTCCCTCATTCGGATCTCACCACAGCGGAACCCGCCCGTGGGGGCCGAGTCGCCCTTCCACCCTCCGCACCCCTACATCAACCCATACATGGACTACATCCGCTCCCTCCACAGCAGCCCCTCCATCTCCGTTCTGTCAGCCACCCGGGGCCTCAGCCCTGCAGATGGTGAGTAAAGTGAAACACACAACAAAGCATGCACACTCGGCATACACACATCTGTACACATCCCCGGCGAAACAGAAAAAGGCGGCACGACCTCAGTAGCCCTTAAGAAATAATTGTTGAAATTGATCAGTTTGATTGGATTGCTTTTAGGAGGAACCTCAGCTCTCTGGTTCAGTTCAATTTCTGTTTGAGATCAGAGGAGGTCAGGTGAGAGGCAACCAGATCCATCTCTATTAAAACCCAGGGGTCACTGAGATGTTATCAGAGCAAGGGAGCTGCTGGATGGGAGTATTATGAGTGCAGCCTGGTTCTTGTGAGATTGGAAGGAGGCTAATCCTTTTGATCTGCGAGTCATGTCGGAGACCTCTGGAGGATGCATCAGTGAGCGGCAGGGTCACATGCAGTTACAGCGAGCACAGCGAGGGGAGGCCGCATTCAAGTTGAGGCTTTCCGGAGCAGGAAGGTTCAGATGCGCCGGTCTCTGAAAGGCTGCATTTTTTTCCCAGGATATGAAAATGGATTTTAACTGTAGTGAAGACTTAACCATGTGAAATTGGTGAGTGGAGGAGGAGAGTCTAAAAATGTATATGTTGAAAATTATTAAGTAAAAAATGCAATATTGTATG
>JBBBVT010000019.1:7326396-7336553 GCA_037177035.1 Craterocephalus eyresii | reverse complement strand
AGATAGATAGATAGATAGATAGATAGATAGATAGATAGATAGATAGATAGATAGATAGATAGATAGATAGATAGGTATTTACTTTGTATTTATCCAAAGCTGAGAAATAAGGGATGGAAAACCAGGATTTTCCAAATTCCCATATTCCAAATTAAATTCTGACTTGGGATGGGGTGTTCTAGTGAAAATCTTCCCAATGGATGCCATAGATGGTATATGTAAGCACAGTTGTATTAAACTGTATTGGCCTTTGCTACAGTCGTAAAACCCCTCCTTCAAGACTACCATTTAAAAAACATAAACTTTACTCACAAAATACATGAAAACACAATTAAAATTCAATAATTAGATCAGTGGGTTCCAAAGATATGTTATTTTTCCATATATGGTCACTTCCTGCTTCTTTAAAAAGACATAAATGGGGACAACCATAATTCAAACTTGATACTTGTGATTAGGCGACTCATGGTGGCTGTTTCCACTTTTCATCTTCAGTCCATGGTGGGAGCTCATAAGGTAGCCAGATGCATTGGGGGAACTCTAAGACCAGTTATTTGGGGAGTCTGACACATCTAAGCGGTTAAAAATCAAAATAGTTTTTCTTTTGCTGCTCCAATTTTAAAAAACAAAAAATGTGAATCTGTCTCTTTTGAGTGTCAACGTTTTATTGTAGTTTGATATAGAACTGCCCAATAACCACGTTGGGGGAACAGCGAATGATGGGAAACTGAAGACTTATGTTGTAGTTCAGTTTGTTTCCTTCAGAATGCCATCTGAGTCTTTGATTCACAACAAATACGTGATGTGCATAAGTATATGTGCGTGCCTCGCTGTCGAACCCCCATGTGGGTGATGATCTCCCAGCCAGCTTAGTCAGCCTGCCTCCCCGGCGGCTGGTGTCAGTCATCGGGTACACCTCATGGAAACATCACATACATCACGCTTTGGTACCAGAGGCGAGCAAAAGGAAGCACAAGAAAAAAAAGTGTAGAAGGGGGGAACGGAAAAGATCCATTGCCCCACCCACAGCCATTGATCAGCAATCTGTAAGAAGAGCCTGATCAATCACGCTGCGCGGTCAGCTACTGTCCAAGTGACAGGGGCCAAATAGCCAGAGCCAACAGACTGATGAGTGATATGACAAGCGGATGGGCCCCCAAATGTGTCTCGGCCCATTGATTTCCACTCGGCTCATAATAAGATCAGCAGACATATGGGTCGCAGAGAGAGCAAATTGTCAGAGCGCAGGATGAATGGAGGCCGCACAGATCTGTGTTTATCCGGTGGTTCACCAGCGGTTACACCAAGCCCAGAGGAGACTCTGTGGCTTCTGGGATTTTTTTTTTACAATCAACAAAGTTAGCGCAGGCTGTGGGTTCATAATCTTCAGAGGAGTCAACAAAAATAATTCTGCTTTATTTACATGGCTCTAAGATACACTTAAGATTATTTATCGTGTGTATCATTTGCCCAGTGGAGGAATGACATACTGGCTTACACAGACCACATGATAATTCACTGTGTTAACAAGCTGAACATTGGTTGGCAGGGATTTGCCGAAAGTTCCAGCATTTCTGCACCGTCTCCTGTCAGATTGTCCTCAGGGATGAAGAACTATCCAGAACAATCCATTTACTCACTATCGCTCCTCCTTTTTTTTTTTTGCCTAAACTAATAATCAAGTGAACTAATGTCTCAGTTTTATGATTATTTTCACCACTTTTAATCAGCTTTTCCTTCTTCCTGCTGTTTTCCAGCCCCGCGTTAAGCTTCGCCTATCCTCCAACCCCGGTGGCCTTGCACGTGCACCAGCAGCTGATTGGCCGTCAGCCGGGCATCGTGGGCTCCGCCTTCGGTCACAGCCCTCCCTTAGTCCACCCGACACCAGCCTTTGCCCCTCAGCGGCCCGTGCCCGGCATCCCCCCGTCAGGGCTCAGCGCCAGCGAGCGCTCAGTCATCTCCAACGACTCGTCGCAGGTGAGAGTGGTGGCCGGCGCCTCAGCGATTCATCATGGAGCGTAATAGATAGCGCCGCCGCATGCCAGCCACATGTGAGCGAAATGCAGCCGGTGAACGTGGTACAGGCAGGACCCCCCCTCCGAGCACTCCTCTCTGGGGAGTTTCCTCCTACTTGTGTTGTCTCTTGTTTTAAGGCTGCCGCGCAGAAACCCAGAACGTGCCTGCAGCAAACAACAAGGGGCTTGTTAGCATAGAATCCCACCGCTGACTCCATTAATCACTAGAGAGAGAACAAGGGTATAAAGAGGGAATATTGACAGGGATGGATGGATCCAAAGGGCTTTTTTTCTCTTCTTCCTCAGTACTTACTGTATGTGCGGGCCCACATTTTAAGCATATATTCACAGTTTATTACCCCTCCTCCCTGGTTGTTTCCCATGCCTTGAATCCAACCTTATCACAAATGAGGGCCTCATTCAAATTGGGCACCAGAATTGCCTTTTCCCCTTCCCAGAATAAACAGAATATTGCTTCAGGGGGCCTACAGATGAATATCAAAGATAAAACAAATGTGTGTCATGCTGGAGACACGAAGCGGATGGAGGGTCCTGTGGAAAAAAAAAAAATCAACGTTCTTAAGAAACTGAAATCCAACAAAATGCATCTCCTTTTCCAGATGTTTTAAAAGCTCTTTGTTATTTTCTTTCATTCTCTCGCAGCTTTTAATGCAACACAAAACTCCTCCCTGCGGGCACATTCAAGCCGAGGCCATAGTCAGGTCATCTGTTGGGTGAATTGGTTCGCGAGTTTGTTTTAATTGCAATGATTAGGGTCGCTAATGGGACTGAATTGCATAGTTCGTCATTAGCCTCTTGTTTGAGACTTTGCTCGCGTGGATCATTACGGGTCATTCCCAGTTGTTTTGTCTTGTTGATTAAGTAAATGATGTATTAGCTTATAAGCACAGCATGTATTTTTAATGACACCATGAGAAAGGATAAAATGATCTATATGTCGTTCTCTTTCAAGGGTAAACCGACCAGTGAATCCGCGGTGAGCAGCACGGGCGACCCGATGCATCACAAACGGTCTAAAATGAAACCAGAGGAGGAGCTGCCGAGCCCCGGCGCCGTCAGCGTCCAGGTGAGGATTTCCCATATTTACTGCAAAGCATTAACTCTACAGGCTTTCCTTTAGCCGTTTGTCAGAACTGTTAACACTCTACACCGCTCGGTAAATCCCAGATTTCACCAGCCTGCTCATATTTTTAGAATGAATTTCCCCCCAGAATAAGAAGCCCGTATAAACGCTGCTCTGCTGCCAACGTGGCTGTAACAAAAGACGAGCTTACCGGCCGCAGCGGCTTTTTATTTACCTGCATCTGGCTTGTTTTTGCCGGTGTTGGTTTCCCGCTACGCTCTTATCAGTTTTAGTTTCCGAAGTGAAACAATCCATTGATCTTCGGAACACTGGAAGGAAATTGTTTTTTGCTTTTCTTTAATCAAAATTATAAGTGGCTGGAAGAAATGAAAGCACAACGTGATAACGGTTAGCATTTTGCATCTGCAGAGGCAAAAAAAAGAAAACCTTATTAGAGTGGATTTTTCAGATGAAAGCTGAGGTGTGTGGTGGAAGCCTCCTGCAGGGGCCCCCACTCCCACTCAGCCATGTGACAGTGAAATATGTCTGGGCTAATAGAGAAACCTACTGCAGGAACAGTCCCAGTCGGCCCAGTGCTGTCGTAGAACTACCCCAAAACACAGAGAGGCTTTCACTGCTACATTTCCGCTCTCCCCACTTCTCTCCACATGGAGCCAGACAAGGCCAGATTCAGAGGGGCGCTGTGGTCCAGACCTGTAACCAGTAACTCTCCGCTGTGCCTTTCATTTGAAAAATGGGTTTTATTACTCGTTTACCTGTTGGGGAGGGGGGCGCAGGGGTTTGAAACGGTTCCTTTTGCTCTTACCCTTTTTTATCCTGGTCACTTTTCTCATTTCATTTCATTGCTGTTCATTCAGGACCATCCTGAGGGGATGACTCTGGTGAAGGAGGAGGGAGACAAGGATGAAGGCAAACAGGAGCCGGAGGTGGTTTATGAGACAAACTGCCACTGGGAGAACTGTTGCCGTGAGTTCGACACCCAGGAGCAGCTGGTACAAGTGAGTACCCGGCAAAACGTAGCAGATTAGAGTTTTGCTTTTCGAAATCTTCTTATGAAATGACAAAGCAGAGGTTTTCAAAGTGTGAGGCAGGCCTCCCAGGAAGGGAAGGCTTAGCTAAGAGAAGAGAGGAGTTCTAATACATTTGTTTGGAGGAAATTAACTGTTTTTCCCCTCAAAATATTTCAATACCTGAAGACTTTGATGTATTTCATGTAGTCTGGATATATTACAGCGCTAATAGTTCAAGTATTCTCATTGTCTTATTTATGATTCTGCCTCAGTTACCTCCAGTTTAATGTGCATCTAAGCTTGTAAATCTGTCCATTTTAGTCTAGTCCTGTGTGCTCAGATCAGTTTTAATCAGCTGAGAAGACAGCAGGCATCACGAGCTGCCCTGGTTAAGCCAGCTTAATGACAAAGCAGCAAAATTCCCCCCAGAAAAAAACCCCTTCCAGGCCCTACTGCTCAGATTTTTTTGATTTTTTATTTTTACAGCTGTTATGTTTCAAATTGCAAACAAAAAAGTTTACGTTTCTACACGCCTTTATACACAATTCCAAAGGGAGGAAGGCTTTTTCTTGTTAAAGTCCATGTTCTGACATTTGGAGTTTTTTCTGCAAACCCACTGCTTAAAGGCTGCAGCCCGAACACACTTCTGTGTTGTAAGCCTTTAATAGAATATTTGCTATATTTAAAATAAAAGTGTTGTTTGATGCTTTATGTAATATGTTATATGTTACATATTTTGGCATCATACCTCAACCCTCAATCAGCCCGGAACAGTCTTTTTCTTTCTTTGCTGTAAAACAAAAGGTTGCAATCTTTCTCTTGCTTTGGGATTCATCACGTTCTGTGTACTTTGAAATCTTCTCACCTGACCCCGGTTCAGTTCAGTTTGTAACTGAGCCTTAAACCACAGCAGGGTGTTTACAGAAAACAAGCGTGTGCGCGCTGTGAGAGTTTTAAGCTGCTCTTCCCTCCAGCTCGGCAGATCCCAGCATCATTAACCGAAGCTGCCATTCTGGACAGTGCCTCCTATCAGGCCGAAGCTTCTGTGTCTGGCAGCCAGCAGCAAAGTCAGAGCTGCAGGCGCTGGCTAGCACTGATGCAGGATTCCTGATTGGATCCAGGGACACTGGTAATGGGCTCAAAAGCTGGAAAGCACATCTCACAGCTGGACAGTGCTAACTGATTTGGCGGGTTAAGTCTGCTAGAGTTTTGTGTTCTGCGCCGGACCGGACCCCCCACCCCCTGTCCTGTTCGTTATCAGAACTCTCACACAGCCCCAGAGACGGACGGTTCTGAGGCCGTCCTATAAGGCGAAATATTAACAGTGTTACGGTTGCTTAGTCCCCGTTTTAGCTCCACGTCAGCCTGTGAACCGCTCACCCTTTAGCGAAGCGAGAAAGCAGACTGAAGGTGGGGAAGTGATGAAATTACACCAACTTAAGCGATGGTGAAGGGCTCACGTACACACGCACGCACGCGCGCACGTAAAAAAACATCACACATCTGATAGAAAGATCCTCGGCTCTCCACAGCTGTCTGTTTGCCGTCTTGACATTGCAATCCTCGGCCGCGGTGGTAACCCCTATCTATAATTGATATCCTCAGCACGAAATGGGCTGCCTCCCGTGTTTGAAGGGCTCGGCTCAAAGGTTGAGGATCTTGACAACTTCTTGCCCCTGTTTCAGGAGGTGGGGGCCAGTTAAAGCGGTAGGAGAGGAGGGCAGGGTGGCGGAAATACTCGTTCACATCCATCCGAGGAAAGCCATGTCGTCATATTCCCCACCACATTTACTCGCTTAGCTGCACTTATAATCGAGAAGAAAAACAAAAAAACTATTCTGATTAGTTTTCCATATTTCCCATCTCGGAATTGTCTTTTTTATTCTTTCGTTTTTCTAGCATTTGACTTCCTGATATGACGTTTTATTTCTCATTTTCTATGCACACGCAGATATGCAGAGAAATGCCAATGAAAGTCTTCGCCTACAGAATCCCTGCCCTGTAACTCAGCAGAGCGGACGGGAAAATGCTCTTATCTCTCTACACCCCCACCCCCCTCAGTAATAGGATAAGTACAGTATTTGGACCACAGTGGCTCTCTTCACACTCTGGGAGGGGTTGGGGGGGGGGGGGGTATATTTCCACATAACCAAACAATGGAGCGGCCCTTCCCCCTGTCCTTGTCTTCTAAAATGAATTTAAAGGGGGGCATGATGAGAAAAAAAAAAATTTCTCCTTGGTTGTAGCCATTTTAATTACTGGCGTTTGCTTAAAGTTTAAACGAGGATTCGCATTGAAAAAGTGCCGGTTTGGGTTTACAAACCGTGTCAAGAAACAAACGGCTTTTTGAAGTGTTGAAAGTAAGGACTACGTCTGTTTAAACATCACGTTTTCTTTGTGGTTGGCCTAATTACTGAATTAAGCCTTCACACCACCCTCATCGCTTTGCACCTTGTTCCAAAGTGCCCCTGTCGCGCTCTTGATGCATATTTTTACCATCAAACACGCTCTCACCGCGACACGCCGCGGCGTTCCTTTATCATCTGCGTTTAAGCGCTCTCGGTGCCTCCGATAAGATAACATCGGATCTATGCAATTTGGCTTACTTATCTGGCCTACCCAGTCAGCAAAAGCGAAGCGGGTGTCAATTTTGGTTTGGTGTATTTATTTCTTTCATTACATTTCCACTCCTTATACCTCTCCATCTTCCTTTCAGCTCCAAGTTCTTTTGCTTCCTCTTTTTTTTTGAGGGGAGGGGAGCATAAACCTCTCCCTCCTTCACTTTCCCCTCGGAGGGAGCACTTTTATAGATAAGGCCTGGTGGCTTCTTTAATGTCTCTCTTGAAGTTGTCTTTTTTCAGTTTTGTCCCCAGAGGTGCCCCCCCCCTTTTTCCTATAATTCCCTAATATTATTATTTCCCTCTTGATTTATCACTCTTTACAACAGAGGGACCTGAATGAGAGTTGTTCCTTTTTACCTCTGTCATGTGAGATAAACATTTATTCAGTGTGTTTTTCTTTTCCAGAGCATTTCTGACTGAAAGTGACAGTAGAGTCACTGCATAAAGGTACATGAAAAATGATAAAGAAAGGCAGGTTTTTAATACTTATCTTTGCCCTGTGAGAATATATACTTTGCTGGACCCTTGACCTGTTTTTTCCTGATGTAACATTTGCACTTTTATGTTTGCACACCAGTATTTTTGTGATCATTTAAAATAAATTATTAACATAAAGATTTAGCCTGTCATTTATGAAAAAAACCTAACCTAACCCTACCCTCCCTGAAAACCGTTGGAGGGTTTCTTTTGTTTTAGTTTTTATAAATGAAGCCTCTTATACATATTTTCTTGACAAATATTTATACCCTTCAATTAAAGAAGAAGAAAATCTATCACTGGTATAAGCTGAAACTGACAAAAGTAATAGTAGATGAAAATGTTATGAGAATCATGACATTGTTTTTGAATTGTTGTTCAATAGAAATATTTTTTAAAAAAAAGCAAAAATAGGAGAAATTAAGATATGTTATGTCACTCATAAGCTGATGTTTTATTGAGCAAACCTTGGAGGCAGTCACTACAATCAGGTGGTTTCTGTAATTCTCAATCAGACTTCCACACCTGTATGCAGGCATTCTGGCCCATTGCTCATCAGCAAAGTTCTCTCATTGGTATTGAACCATACTGTTTGTTTGTTATTTAATATTTTTTTAACTCAATTAAAATAAAAAATATAAAAACAATGTCATATTTCATTTAATTATAATTTAGCAAATCTA
Source organism: Craterocephalus eyresii (assembly GCA_037177035.1). Classification (NCBI taxonomy): domain Eukaryota; kingdom Metazoa; phylum Chordata; class Actinopteri; order Atheriniformes; family Atherinidae; genus Craterocephalus; species Craterocephalus eyresii. The sequence continues at coordinate 7,328,642 of JBBBVT010000019.1, read as the reverse complement.
TCTTTATTATTACTTTTGTCAGTCTCCAGTTATTTGAATTATAATTAAGAATTTTGCCTTTTTCTTTAATGGAAGGAATCTTTTTGCAGATGTTTAAGTGGCCTATTAGGTTAAAGCTGTTGTTAGTTTCAGTGACATCAGGTGGCAAAGCTGCAGATTGCAGCGAGATCAGTTCTATTTTTCTCACTCATCATTCCATTATCATGGAATACAAACCACGGTGGACGGCACAACTTAAATAGATGCAAAAAAAACATCAATGCGGAAGGTGACCATTGTGGCTGAAAAATAACTCAAGACTACATAGAGGTATAAACGTTATAGGAAAACCAAACATATGGATATAGCCTCTTGGTTTGAAAAGTGAGGAATAAGGAATTAGCTTCAACCTGCTTTCTATTTAATGACTAGCAGGAGACAAATTCTCATTCATTACGCATGAAAATGTGAACCTAATGAGTTGATAGTCTTAACTTTCTTAAATAGAACATCATTTTGCAAAGTATGACTCTGTTTGGAGTAGAATAAACTGCAATTGAAGGTAAAATACAGAGCAAGGCTTCCTTTTAACGTTTCCTTTCCTACTTTCTGCATTTCCAGAGAAATTGACTCGGGCGGGTTGCAGCAGGGAAACCTCTGATCTAGATTGAAAGGAGCCAGATGTTCATGAGCCAGAGGTGGCCTCAAAGTAACTTTGTTAAAGATGTATATACATTCCTAACAAGTCATCCTCAATCTAATGCTCATGTTAGTTAATTCCAATAATCCCAGTCCCACAATCAGACTGCATTCAGAAACCATTTAGTGATAAATTATAGTAAATAATCATTTCTGGCTAATGTGCTGTTCTGTAGCTGTGAGCCTGCCAGCTCAGGAGTTATTTTTGGAGGATGTGGTTGACCACACAGAACATGAGAGTGTTAGAAAGACTTGGTGGTCTGTGCACATCTCACCTGTGCCTTTTCCACCCTCCAGAGCCTTGCAGCTTGACCCTATAGGTAGTGCTGTGATGTCCTTACATGGATGGCCTGGTTCTCCCTGCGACTGCTTGGTGCCTCCCCAGTGTTAAAAGAGAAATGAACGCAAGTGCAGTCTGGAGGCAGCCCTCCCCTCCCCTCCCCATCTCTGGCTGCTGGCACAGGCCTTTAATTGGTAAAATGCAGATTTTTGATCAGCAGAAGGATTAGGCCTCTTATCTGTCTAGAGTATCTTACTCTAAGATGAAAAGACTGCGCTGAATTACACATGCCAATTCCAGCTCCCTGCCCCCTGCTCCTCATTCACTCCCTCTCATCCTCCCTCAGCCTCCTTTCCCCCCTTTTTTTTACTTCCTCCCTCCCTCTTCCCTCCCTTCTTCCCCTTTTTCTCCATGGTCGTTCCTTCTCCTCTCTTTACACAAAGCACTCCAGCGACTGACATCACAAAAGAGCATATGATTTATTAGGCGGTGTTTGATAAAGCTAAACGGTGTTGCGGGTCCCATCGCTTAGTTAAATTGCCTTGTAAACAGGCCCTCTTTTCATGCACGCCTGCATCCTAATGCATGAGGGCTGCGTCCCACAGAGGCTTTGATAAGGGGATGTGGAGATGGATGCTGAAGTGAACAAATGGTGGGGAAATAGCAGAAAACAATGAATTTGTGTATTACAATATTGCTTGTAGAGATCTAAAGGAAAGAAATGATTTTAAATCAGAAGCTTCCATTTTATTTCCCCCCCAAAAACATAAAAAGCCCAATCCCAGTGTAAAAATGAACGTGTGTTTTAGCGCTTTTTATGTTGATAGTTGTTTCTGCCAGACCAGGGAGGCGGTGGTTGCACCTGTATGTGTGTGTGTGTGTGTGTGTGTGTGTGTGTGTTATACGTCACAGGCGGCTCCAGTGTCCCCTGCGTCCGCGTCCCCAGCGCTCCCTGTCGTGCGGCTCCCCCTCTAAATCCATCTTGGGGGCGTTTTTACAGTTGTTGGCCGATAAGCTGGCAGGAGGAAGATGAATAACCCGCCGCGCCGCCGCTATCAGCACCTGTTTGTCGATTTAGCCGGCCAACGGGACCTGTCTGCTCAGCATGGAGATTATTGATTCAATAAGAATTGCCATTAGATCATGCCATTAGGTTTCTAGGCGGCCCCTCTCTCTCTCTCTCTCTCTCTCTCTCTCTCTCTCTCTCTCTCCCCTGTGCTGTCTGCCCCCCCCCAACCCGTCTCTCTGTCAGCTCAGAGGCTAATGCATCAAGCCCGTCAGCGACCTC
>JBBBVT010000019.1:7306959-7317389 GCA_037177035.1 Craterocephalus eyresii | reverse complement strand
CTATCCATGATGTGTGCAGATTATGTGTGTGTTATATATATGATGTGTGTAGATTTATTTACACATTTTGTAAATAAATTACTCTTTCTGTAGGCTTAGCAAAGGAAATGTGGAGTATCCTGGGACCAATAAAGTAATGACTTTGAAAGCAGGGATTCCCAGGCCCTGGTTGAAGGCCAGGCAGATCTGGCTCAGTGCGGAGCTTCGTGTGCCCAGCGCCGCTTTTCCGCCAGAGGAGCCGCTTTGCTCTTTTATAACTGACAACAAATGTTTGTATGGTTTTAATAAAAATGGAAATCATATTTTAAGTCTCTTTTCTTCTTATATGACGGCTTTGATGATATGTGAAAAAAAGATGGTTTAAATTATGCATTAGTTTTTTGTGCAGACACTAACCAAAGATGGGGGATAAAACATCTGTAATTCAGCACACATCCATCTCAAATTCCTGTAAACCTTCACATCCATTACTTGAAACTATAATTCAACTTTTGAAGGTTAAAAAAAGTTTCTAAACAAACCCAATGTTTAGAAACGCTTTATTATTAAAACTATAAAAACTCAGTCATGGTGGATACAGAAGACATCTGATGCCCTCTACTGACCATCTCAAGACATTAGACATAGCTCTTATGAATTGATGTCATAAATAACTTGTTTGGTTACATAGTCACATTAAAGGCAGCCATGTCCTCACATCTCTTTGCTGAGATTAAAGCCAGCAGGTGTTAGTATGCCAGTTCATTCATTCTGACATCTTTACTGGTGGTTATCCCATCACAGCCTACATGTATTTACAGACCTCTTCAGGTTGAAAGCCCATCAGCTCCTATCTGAATGCCTTTTAGTGCACTCCATGCAAGCACGCAGAGCAATTGCATCACTCTACCACTTTCCAGATGGAGAGAAATGGGAATCTTTTCTGAGCAAGCCTCCCATTATGAAATGAAATAAAGCATTAGATCCCAAATTTGTTACAACTGGATTCAAGTTAGAGCTTTTTACTTTTGATGCTCCAACCATAAAAAATGTTTCTTGAACTTTCTTTCCATCTTTAGAGTATTAAGAAGACTCTTAACATTTTAATATCCTTTTCAGTCAGCACATGTGCAAGTATTTTCATTTCCCACTATGCAAAATATGAGGAAAATGAGTTTGATAAAACAAGACTAAAAATCTAAATAAAAACGGGATTGTATACAACAAGAAACATTTTATTACTAAAAAGCCATCTTGTACTGAAGGTGCTCTTTCAGCAGTGATTTTCACAACTATTCTTTATTGAAATCACAAGATTGGTTTTACCACATAATGGAAAGAAACAAATCATTCATACATGAAAGGACAGTAACTATGGACTATATACAACACTGGAAGGGAAGAGTCACAGGTGTGGCTGCTATATGCCAGCATTGTTTGGTGCTTCAACACACCAGGCTCATGTGGGAGGCACTTGAATGGGAGAGCCTTAAGAGCCAGGACTTAGCCAGAGTGCTGGAGGGAGAGGAAAGTTTAAAAACACAAAAAACTGAAAAAAAAAGACTGCCGCCTTTAAAAAAATAATTCTGAATCAAGAAATGCATGACATGCATCTATTCCTTCAGCTCAGGCCTCCATGGTTGAGGACGTGGTAAGAAGGTGGAGGGGTTGCCATTACATGTGGGACACTGATGCACATACAGAGCACTTACACAGGCCTGCACCACAGAAACCTAGACAAAAAGGGTGCATATTCAAAAGCATGCATCGCCCCATAATGAGCAATGTGGTTAAAAACTAAAGGTGTTGTTTAACATCTGCAACTATGACAAAAATTCTAACTGTCTGCTGTTTGGGATTGTTAATGCAATAGACATACAGTATTTACAGGAATCATATTTTTCTTTGAAACGTCTGTCACTCCAATGTCTGTTAAATTAAAAAAAAGTCCATAAATGCATCATGGGATATGAAGGGTAGTTTACAATGAAAAATGCCAAAAATCAGTGTCTTTGAGAGTGGCTACCATTTTAATGATCTATTTACAATAAAACACAGTAATGTATCTATTAGCAAAATAATGTTGAAAAAGAACATAAGTCAATGACATTCTGAAACAAAGTCTGTAGGTTGACTGCTGCACTGTGGAGTTCCTGTCAGAGGTGGTTTTAGTGGTTGGTTCTGTCTGCTTGCTCTGGGAGTGTGGTGTTAAAGTGTCAGATCTTTTCCTGTATGAACGGGTGCTGCAGAGCTTGGTTGATGCTGATGCGTTTGGCTGGGTCCAGCATCAATGTGCCCTCCAGCAGGTCCTTCAGCTGCATCACCTTCTTCCTCTGGTCCTCAGGCAGTCTCTGGCCACCTATCATGTCTGCTAGCAGGTCTTTGGTGGGGTTGATGGTGCTCATCACAGTCACCTTCTCCTGCAGGGGGGACAACAGAAATGTTTTATTATGTGAAATTTTGACTTTCATTCCCAGTACACATTCATACAAAATATAAATATCAATCCTAAAATTGCAGCTTCTCAACGATTGTCATCAGGTTAAAACGAAACAAAAGGAAAAACATCTTACCCTTTCTGTCACTTTGTCTACTTCAATGTAAAGGAAGTTCAAGTTCTGATCGAAGTGCTGGTCTTTGAACAAGCCTTTGCGGATCATCTGAGAACAGAATCCACAGCATTGCATCACTTCTTGAACACCACATGCAGCAGCAACACTTTGCAATTCATCTTAGAAAAGGGAACCAAAATGTTATGATGCAATAATACCTTGTTGGGCATCTTGCCCTTGAGGTCCATCGCCAGCTTGATCATGTGATTGTTGGAAGATCCAGGAAACAGGATTTTGCCAGTGTACAGTTCATACAAAGTGCAGCCGACAGACCACATGTCGATGCCGTAGTCATAAGGCTTTCCTATAACTGTGAGACAAACATCAGGTAAAAGGCTCTTTTAAAAACACATGTGAAAAAAATAGTGACAATAATACACAACTTACTAATCTCTGGAGCCCTGTAAAATCTGCTGACTAGATATGGTGTGATGTCGTTGTCGGCAACATGTGAAGCTGAACCAAAGTCACAAAGCTTCAAAATGGTTTTTGACTCGTTCACCTTTAAGGAGAAACATAAAAAATTACACACAAGGCTGCTATTTCTAATGACTATATCCTGATGTGCACTATGTGAGCATTTGGATGGTACCAGGATATTGTCTGGCTTGATGTCAGCGTGGAGGATGTTGCATCGTTTGAGCAGCTTGAGGGCCAAAAAGAGCTGTTGGCTGTACGACCGTACAGCTTTGATGTGGAGCCCAACGTCTTTGCCGTATTTCTTCAGCACCTCTCGCAAATTCATACTAGAATGAGACAAGTTGAAAACGAGTGGTTATCAGATGAATGATGCATGATCACTGAAGTGTGTACATTTCAAATTATGCTGAAAGGAAAGCTTGCGCTCCGGATCCCGGTACCTCAGAGGCTCAAACACCAGACAAAGATGCTGCTTGTGGTAGAAGTGCCGGAAAAGACGAAGGCAGTGGAACTTGTCATCAGGATCAGCATCGTTCAACTTTTTTAGGAATTCCAATTCTTTCAAACCGGTCTTCTGCCTGTTAGTCACAAATTCACTCATGTTATTCTCAGTGCATCTCTGTTCTGCAAAGTACTAATTATGAATTGTTGACATTTATATACAAAATATATACATTTACACTAAGACAGGACTGACTCACATGAGCTCATTGTTTCGGATGATCTTGACTGCCACCTCCTGGCCGGCCCTGGCAGTGTCCCTGGCTCTGACCACGTTGCTGAACACACCCTGGCCCGTGTAGCCGTACACATCATAGCGCTTGTCCAATATTTCTCCAATGTTCACCCCTAAATAAGCAAAAATGGTTTAAATAAAAGCAAACACTAATGTTTGGGACCAGTTTAAATCAGACAGCAACCACATCCTGCAAGTTGCAGTCATTCAGAGGCTCTTACGGTAGTAACCCTCAGCATCGGTCCAGTTGTCCCTGAGGTTGGGGTTCTCCTTGAAGTCTTTTCCCACACCTGCTGCTCTCATCCTGGCACTCTGCAGAATAATAAAAAAAAAAAACAGGTCAGTGTTTTAGAGATGTTTCTGGATAAACTGTCCATCTGAAACATCACACTAAAAGGTAGATCAACTTTTAGATTTTATACAGAACTGCACTGATGAATACTTACATCAAAATCAGCAGCAAACATGTCATCAGACTCTGTAAACATGTCAGGGGCTGAAGGCTTCTTGGGGTTGCCTCCTGCAACAAAAACAAACAAACCAACAAGCACGACAGCACATGAGTTCCTCGGCTCACACAGCAGATTGTAAAACAGTATATCTGGAACATGTGTTTTATTCACATACTCTGCAGAGATCAAAACATGCTGCAGGTGGCAGACAGAACCAGGCTTTGGATTACAAGCCAGCAACTGAATGAACACATGACAGAAAGAAACAACATTAAAATCCCTGCATCACACAACTGCATTTCTCACACAGACCAAGCCAGTAATGCCAGTGTTCGATGCAACAATGTTTAGTGAAAAATGCCAACCTGCGGTAAAGAGCCAATTTTTATTATTATACAACTATAACTCAAATTGAAATGCAGGGTTTAAATGTTTTTCTTTCAGTTTTTTTTTAATTTTTTTTATCAGAGTGCACCTTCATAATTACCCTTGGTGGCCATGACAACACGGAGGAATGATTCATGGTTAAACCAAAATTTAGAAAAAAGAAATAAAAAATTCGGAGCTCATCTGCACCGCAGAGCATTTAGCTAATCACCTCCATGTTGACAGAAGACTGTAATCTCCAGTTCCTGACGCAGTAACTCAACTATCTTTTCTACAAATCTCAGAAGGCTTCAGCAAGAGGAAAAATTGTGGAAAAGATTAAAAAAAAACCTTTTGCAGCTACCTCGGCAATCTTATTACGTTATGCTACCTTTGTGTTTGGCCAACTCTGGTTGTTGGGTCGTTTTATTTTTCCCCATGTTCAAGATATTTTCATCATCCCTGTAATTATTTATGCTGCTCTTTGCAACAAGTGTGGCTGCAAATCTGAAAACAGCCATTTAAATCAAAACACATTTTAACTACTCCGTTATCTCTTACTATTTACCAGTAGATGTCATGGAGTGGGAATAATATCAAAACCTGCATAAAAGCTTAAACATAATGACTGACATGCACATGGCAACTTAAATCACTGCACATTTTGGAGTCAGACACCTTGTTTGTGTGCATCCTCTTGTATTTATTCTGGAGGTTCCAGATATACTGTATTTCTAAAAAAAAACTAGCTAGAGGCGCACACAATGAATTGGTTCATTCAGTTGGCCTTGAACACCAACAGATCTCATCGTTTTCACTAAGACATTACCGTCTTTCTCCTGGGCGATGAGGTTATGCTTGGCTTTGATGCTGGCCTCGAAGGTATTGAGGTTCTCGCGCTCGTACTCCTTCACATCAGCAGCTACTCGCTCCAAGATGTCGTCAGGTGAAGGTGAGCGGCTGCGCGTGCTGCTCTGAGGGCTGCTGGGCTCAGACCCCATGTTGGTGTCCTCATTTAAAATCTTGTATTTCTGGGGACAAAAAAAAAAAAAAAAAAGGAAAAGTTTGTGAAAAGACAGATGATTCATTTAGAGCCATGAAATCATTTTGGCTTTACTAATGATTAGATCAGCGGCTGGGAGAAGAGCAGACCTGGACAATGGCCAAACGCTGCTGACGCCGCTGTTCAATCAGAGCTTCTTCATCTATCTCTTCTCCTTCAAAGTCCGCCAAGCTGCAAACATAAGTTGGGAGTTAAGAAACAGAAAAACTAAAACCTGTCAAAGAATGAGCATTGAGTCATGTGAAGATCCATTAAAAGTAGATATAAAATCGACTGAATTGTGAAGTCAAGTACTTGTTTGATGCAATGGACTTGATAAGATACAGAACTTTAAAGTAAACAGTGAAGCTTTTCTAAAAAAAACTGTAAATGTGTTAGTACCAGATGTATAACAAGTGAGAATCAGCTAGAGAAAAAAAAAGCCTAAACCGCCTTAACAGTGAATTAGCAGTTATTTTAAAACAAGCAAATGTCAAATGTTTGTCTGTCAGTCTGTTAACAACATAAGTAACGGATAGATTTTGATTATATTTTCAGGAAATCAGGATTCTGTTGGTGAACTGGATCAGTCTTGATCTACAATTTTTTTTATTTAAAAAGATTCTTTACTAGTGGGAGATAAAAAATTATTTTACCATTACAGCTTCTGACTCAACAGATAATGCCCAGAAACACCAGCAAAACAAACAAAAAACTTAAATTACAAGACGGCATCACGGTAGATGTTATAATCATTGTTTGACTCCGATCATGTTGATATTCTGGATCTGGTGATCCAGAAGATTCCCAATATAGGGAGCATTGGGTGGGCTGTTTAGCCTTTTGGGGTTTTTCTCATCTGAGTGGCTCTATGGACAGGCTTATGGAGTGCTTCTAGTTAAAAGAAAGACTTTGCAATAGCACCTAGTGTGTGTGTGTGTGTGTGTGTGTGTGTGTGTGTGTGTGTGTGTGTGTGTGTGTGAATGTATGTTTATAGATTTTGTATTGTGTGTATGGGTAAGTTTTCTATAGTTTTTGTAAACTACTTCAATGTTGCATTAAAAGGCCCAACAAGGGACAGGAGTTGAGAATTAGCTTTGGCGAAAAATGTTTTTTGTAACCATGTACCAATGCAATGTCCCTGCCAAATAAATAGACAAATTATGCTTTATAAAACTACATGAACTGTGAAGTGGAAAAAAAAGCTATAAAAATAGATAAATCTAAAAGAGGTCATTAACTCTACAGCAAAGGTGCAAACATTTTGTTTTACTCACACATCTTCTTCTGATGATTCCTGTTCTACTTTCATTCCCTCTGACAGGCTTCCTTTAAACTTGTCTTCATCTCTGCTGCGCCGCCTTCTCCTCTCACGATCTCGCGAAGTTGAGCGTCGGTACTGCCGGAGCCTCCCATACCTGTCTCTCTCCCCAGACCTGCAAGGCATGTTTGTCAGGAGAGATGACTCCTCAGCTGAAAAAAGTTATAAATGGGTCCCAAGTTTCATCCTACAGATGAATCTTGGGATGGCTTTAGGTACAAAAAATAGGGATTTTATTAACCATTCAGAGGCCAGACAAACGCACAGTAGTAAGTAATCAGGTATTGATACTTTCTGCGAGGAGCAGTAAGACTCAGACTGGCTGCAAACCTAACTCATCTTTTTGCGAAACAAGTAATTTATTAATAAAATTTTTAGGTTGTGACATTTTAATTTTCCAAGACCCATGAGACAAATCTGATTCTGCCTTTGATAAAAATGTGAACTGCTTCTGTGCAATGCAAAAAAACATTTTCTGTCCAAGGCAGTGACCGCTGAGTGCAAAGTGAGCTGCAGTCACCTGTGTCTCAGTGGTGACCTGCTTCGTCTGCGGGGCGAGGAACGAGAGCGTCGCCGTGGTGACAGAGACCTCCTCCTCAGAGGTGAGCGACTCAGCCTGCGGCGAGAGGCAGACCTGGGACTCTGATCCCGTGATCGATCTCTGCCTAGTCCTAAGTCTGCCCGAGAGCGCTTCCTGCAGCAACGACAAACACAAATCTTCAACATTATTTCTTTTGTTATTCCTGCGTTGCTTTTTAGGTGCTATAAATGTTGAAAACCTCTGCTGCAGTTACAGTGTAGATCAACTATGCGTTTTCCTACAAAAACGATTCTCAACTGATTATTTGATCACTCCCTCTGATAAACATTCACAAAATCTCTCCATACAGACTTTTACTCGTCTTTACAACATGCATTCCCCAAAAAACTAACTTCCGTTCTGCTTTTTATGTCACAGCGCAGATTATAGGTGGGAGTCGACTACTGACCTAAGCGGCGAGTCCTGCCTGTCGGCGTCCCTCCTCCTGGGGTCTGGCGAGCGACTCCGGGCCCTCCTGGGTGAGGGCCTTGTTCTCGATGGAGAGTGGCTCTGCTTTGCTGTCCTGTCTGAGGCCCCTGCAGACTGGTGGTGGGCGTCCCTGTGGCGAGGGGAAGCGCTCCGTTTCCTCGCGGGGCTGTGAAGTCCTCGTCTATGAGGGGAGCGGTTCTCCTTTCCTAATGACACGTCCTTGGATGGGGACTTAGCGGGCCGTTTGTCTCGGTCGGCATCGGAGCGACTTGGCCGTTCTCGTGGAGGCGACCGGCGGCTCGCTCTGTCCTGGTTTGGTCTTTCATCCCGCTGAGGCGGCGAGCGTTTATCAGGACGACTAACTTTCTGCTCACTTCTAACGTTGGAAGGAGAGCTGGACCTCTTTTTCTCCTTGGCGCGATCAGTGCTGTGCGAGCGCTTTCTGTCTTTTGACCTGCTCCTACCACGAACTCTGTCTCTAACACCTGAATCCTTGGTGCTTTTGGTCCCCTTGTCCTGCTTAGACTCCTTGACAGGTTTTTCTGCAGACTTACTTCGACTACGACGCTTGGAGCTGGATTTACTGCCCTCTGTTGAGTCCCGTCTAGATTTCCCACTTTTCCCCGCTCTGGGAGATATGGTTTTACCTGAGCTGCCCCTTGGACGCTGTTCTCCATTTCTGAACCTCGCATCTCCATCCTCTTCAGATCCGGAGTTATATCCCTGAAGGATCAGACCCATGCCAGACTGCACCTTCCCCTCCATCAACTGGCTGTCCAGCTCAGCTTTGATCATGGCCCTCTGCTTCTCCAAATCCTCCAGCAAGGCTCTATCGTCCAAACTTGGATTTCCGGACGAGGGAGAAGATTCCACCTTCTTCTGGCTGGAGGAGCTGAAAACCACACCTCCGGAAGGAGAGGCGGCCGCTTCTTTGCGTTTGTGTTTTCTGTGTTTGTGACGGTGCTTCCGTTTGCGGTCCTTGTCTTCATCCGATGCATGTTTGTGCTTTTTGTGCTTACTGCGGTGTTTGTGTTTTTTCCTCTTGTGTTTTCCACTGCTGCTGTGATGTTTGGACACTTCCTCGGTCTTCTCGCCATTAGTTTCAGCCTCCTCCTAGGATGACATCATTACAGAATTAAAAACATCTCACTCATTAGATAATCTTGATATTGACACATTTAGAAAAGCAGTAAACATGGGTATAACAATCCATCCTGTAACTTTTTATTACTTAACTTAACACCAGATATACTTTCAGGAGCAAGTTGGGACAATTTGCTCTGGTCTTGCTATTTCACACAAGCACAGCAGGAAGGCGCTCTCCTGGAGATGCACTCTCCCAGCTGGAAATGTGAGGGAGGAGATGGAGGGCAACAGCTTTCTAGAGCTTACAGGAGGTAGCACATGATGCAGGAATTACGCTGTTGGAATCGCTGTGTTTTCTTTACAACACATTGACAAGAGCAGATGAGGCTCCTTGATGAGAAATGAGAACTACATGCATCCACAATCACAGGAAGTCAATGAAAAGCAGTATACAAGTCAGCAGGAACTACAATCTCTCACCAACACACACATGCACACAAACAACAGAAAATCTTAGCAGAAATGAGCTAATGTTGCAGACATTTAATTTATCACGAACATTTCACGACTCCAGCGTGTGAATGTATGTAGAGACATGTCACTATGTTTTTCATTTGTTTCAATAGAGGCCATATTATCAAAGTACATATACAGAAATCATCTGGTATAGGTTTAAATTTCTACAAATTGTTGTTGGTCTCATAACCAACAATTAAAAATTAATTTTAAGTTATTTTCAATTAACAGTTTAGAGGAATCCTGTGAATCATGACATAAGTGAAGATATTTGGGTCACGCTCCTGTGTGGCCTTACCTCCTCCTCCTCTTCCTCCTCAGACAAGTCTCCACTGTCCTCATTTCCACTTTTTTCTTGGCTTTCCAGATCTTGCTTCCTGTTTAATGTGTAATATTGAACAGTTTCATGTTAAAACAGCCGACAGGAGTAAATCATAAATGTACATAAAGTCTTTTGTTACTTTGCTGTACAAGTTTGGAATGACTTGATATAATGTGCACATTTTATGGTAAATTTAAGAAATCAAAGGGGTATATGAAATCTTACTACAGGATTTGACTCACACGAGGTAGAAAAAATAAAGACCTCAATAACAAAGTGCCAATAAACCTGACATTTCCCACTTTCCCTCAAAATATTTGATATACAAGTGTAACCCCTCTCTTTTTTCCACTTCAAGTTCAATATCTTCATTAAAGGAATACTCCGCCCTCAGAATGATGTGCCTTCATTTTGTACTCACCGTCATGCTGAAAAACACTCTGGAACACTTTCTTGATGTTCATCATGTAGCCGGAGATATCGGGAGCTCTGCGTTTTGAGAAAATGCCCATAAAGTGATGTTGAACGGGGCCCGGTCAAAAAAGTCCACAAAAACTTGGCAATATTCC
>JBBBVT010000019.1:7269219-7288353 GCA_037177035.1 Craterocephalus eyresii | reverse complement strand
TCGATGGACGCGGGTCGACGCGGGTCGCTGAGCCTTTCACATCGCCACCAAAAGCCGATTGTACGCGGGTTTAAACGTTTTTTTTTGACCAGTGTGAAAGGAGTATATGTAATAGATGTGTTTTGTAGAAAAGCACAAACCTAAAAAACAGAAAACCTGATAAATGGAATAATTGCATGAAACAGTGAATAAATGGTTTTACAGTAGGTTTGCATTTCCCTAACAGCTAATAATGCATTCAGAAATGTCGCTCTATAGTATTCTAGGTCAGAGGTGATGTTGACTTTCTTCGAGCGCTCGCCGCTGGACCAAGTGCTGCGGAATGACAAAGTCCACAGAATCCAGCCATGTTTTCAGAGTCCGATCAAGATATCAGGTACTTAATCTTGTGTAACGTCAAGATGGATCTTTTGCTGTCTTTCCTGAGGTCATGAAAACACAACGAGTGGCATAACATTGCTCTCTGTAACTTGTAGAAATCATGCGGTCGAATGGATTTTGTCTGGCCAACACGGAAACCATAGTGTTCGATCACAGTATCCTTGAAGAAAAGGAGAGGCCTTCATCAACAGATTCTGTAGAGCATACGTGAGTATAGAGAAAACTTGCCCATAATTTCATCCACTCTTTGTTCAGCCATGATTATAAATGTCTTTTAATTACATTACTATGTGAACATCAAGAAAAAATGTAAACAAAACAAATTGATTTAGTCTAAAAGTAAATGTAAAAGTAAAGGTTGCTTCAGAATGAGTCCATTAATATCAAATGAAATCAGATTTTATTTACAAAGCACCTTTCATGCCAGGGCAACTCAAAGAGCTTTACATATTAAAAACTCTTGTTGCATACAAGAGAATTGAAACATACCCAATCACACACACACACTCAGATGAAAAAGTTACAGCCCAGTCTTCACAAATATAATTTTTAGTCCCTAGTGACTGTCTCTCTTTGGAAAAAGGTTAAAAAAACCCCCAAAAAACAGTAAAATAAGCAGAAACATAATATAAAGCTCACTACAACCTAAATTAAGAGCCTGTTTTCCCACAAAATGTAGGATTTCCTTGTTTGCTTTAGACTTGTTGAGTGAAGAGGTCCTTAAACGTGACCCCCCACTCCGCTTCGTTCAGTACAGGAAATGTGTCTGTACACCTCTTCCTTCCCTGGGTGTGTGTAGGAAGCAAAAGAGGAACACATTCCTCTCAGTGCTTCACACAAAACAACATGCTGCGTCACTCCCAAATGACTCGAGTGTTTTGCCGCTTCGGTGCTCGTCTCTGCAGGTTGACACATGAACTTTATATTCTCAGGAAAAACTGCACAAGTCCATCCCGTCCCGTCCCTTGGATAATGTGTTCCATGTTTTCCCAGGTATGAAGATGGAACAGAGTTCTTACCGATGGAAGCAGATGTGTGTGATGAGGAAACAGAAGCATATGTCACCAACCTGTCCTACTACCATCTGGTCCCATTTGAAACAGACATCCTGGAATGAAGACTGATGGATGGAAACCTTTTTAATGGAACCAAACTATGCAACGCTGCACATGGGGTCTCCCTCTGAATGCTGCAGCTGCTTATTGTAGCAGCTTATAAAGTTGCTTAAAGTTTATATTAAAAAAAAAACAGTATGCACCAAAACTCCAGATTGCACAAGCAGCTCCACTTTATGTGACATTACCAGTGTGCCTCATCCAGAGCCTTACTTAGAAAAAAAAATCATTTGACCGAGTAACAATGATTTTAAGTGGTGTAACACTTTTAAACATGTCGCCTCGCCACTAACAGAACTCATCAGTGTCTTTGGCTTGGAGTATGTTTGGGACTGATGGATCAGAAATCAAATCTAACTTATTGGACCATTCAGTGTTTCTTTATGTGATCGACCAGCAATCTTTTTGTCTGACTGAACCGTTTTATCTGTTTTATTTACTCGCTCATCGCCCGCTCCTTGAAGGCATTGGCCAGATTTGCTGGAAGGATTTGTGATGCATCTGTCTCCTCGTTTGAACTTTGTAAAGTGTTACCACCCAGTGTTACCGCTGCAGTGTTTGAGTAAAAGAAAGATTAAAAAATATATTTCTATTGCTCTGATTCACATCGGATTCTTGGACATAAAACTCCAACGGCCACGTGAAACTGGATTACATTTGTTCTGACGGCAGAGTGGAGGAATACAGCTGCCACTAAACAACAGAAAAGATGTTCTTCCCTGTTGCAAACAGCTCCTGGAAGCTGATGGTGCACTGAGCAAGACTTATGAAGATTTTATGCAACAAACTCGTGTTTGTTAGCATTAGCAGGAGATTGATTTTCATGGTGCTTTTGTTCCATTTAGTTTTTGGACTGCCAACAAAAAAAAAAAGGAAAAAACACAAACAGTTTTTGTCATTCTGTTTCCAAAGTGAGAACATATTGCTGCCAAGAATGTTTTGTTGTTGGTTTTTTTTAGGATGTTTTGTCTTAATGATAAAATAGAATGTAATTATGTAGTACATGTAGCGGGTAATGTTTGTCTATTATAAATGACTTCCGAAGCAGATCATTTGATATATTATGGAAAACTAAATCATGTCAGTGCTTTTGCTGCCATCTGATGAATGACTAAATGGGGCAAAGAGAGCTTTGTTTATTTACTCTGCTGAGGTCATCTCTGTCTCGTTCTGTAAGATGACATGAGTGGGTTCAGTGAGGGAGTCGGCTGCTTAGCCTGCGATGGCAGAACAAGTCCTTCCTTTATCTTAAGAAGACAAACAACTTGGCTTTACGGCAACCTCCTATAGGAGAAGTTGTGTGAAAAAAGCAAATGCTTGATTAAAATTCATGCCTCAAATCGTATGCAGGACACTTTCATTCCTGTAACATTGCCTGTGGAAATCAGTGGAGCATTACATATGTTTTGTATGCAACTAAAAGGCTGTAAATGTATATTTGTGTAGGGTTAACTAATTGTTCTGGAAGTTTTGTGACCAGAGGAGCCTTACAATGTAGGCGAACAGCTTGAGTCCAGGTTTTTGCCCCTCTCAATACAAAAAGCATTGAACCCTCACAGACTTGGTACATGAGCCTTCAGCATGTCCTCCGCATGGGTCTATTTAGTAACACAGTCATGATCTTTACTCGCCCCGTGAGAAAGTACAGCTCTTTCACAGGGTACGACAACTATTTCACGCAGTTCCTTTTTTGTTTTCATCATAAATGTTTTCTAATAAATAGATGTTTTGTTGGAAACAGCACACTTAAAGCCAACTATTGATTTAGTAAGAAGATACTGGAATGTTTCATTTTATGGTTTTCGTATCAGTGAATGGTTTGAAATTCTTAAAAGGCCTAATGAGTTCTTATTTAAAAAAAAAAAAATCCAAGAGCTTAAGATGAGATAAGATTTTATGTTTGCAGGTTTATGGTCCCATTTTGGAATATTTTGCCGCAGTCTCTGTAGAGTTTTGACTGAAATCATGGTACTAAACCTGCTGACTGCAGTGGGGGGAATGAGTAACAGACAGCTGGTCAGTTTCAATGGAATTTTGAAACTTGTCAAAATCTTCATTACGCCAGCTCAGAAAAACATGACATGAAAATGAAACTACTTTGGAAGAAATTTATTTATAATGCAGCCACTTTCTTTGAAGCTAACCATTCCATACCCTGTGATCATTGTATGTTTACATGCTCGTGTCATAGGATGATCCTTTGCTGTGTAAATTTGTCAAAACGTAGTTTTCCTTAATGATGAACTTTGAAAACGATGTATGCTAACATGTTTGATAACTATGGAGCTATTCAGTATTAAATACAAATGATTCTTCTGAATGCGCTGTCAAAATAAATTAATGTTTTCAATAAATGCTATTTATACAATTGTTATTCATGATTGTTACAGATGGGATGTCAGCAGTTGTGATTAAATAAAAACAACAACAATATAAGTTCTGTGCTTTAAAAAAAGTACAAATTAGTAAAAATAGTAATAAATAATAAATAGTACAGATGGTAGTAAAAAGTTGTTTAAAGAACTGCAGTCATTTACATAAGAAAGGAATATATAATGAACAAATGAACACATAATGACAATAATAGGACGAAAGTAATATTTTGACATTGACATTTTTCAACTTATAACTGAATGTTAGATGTTTTATCATTGTCATATTCAGTGGCGGATACCATGAAGGACTTGGGTCTGTTGTCCTCTGTCTTAGAGGGACACCTAGTGGTTGATGCTGGTAGTCATAATCAGTATTTTTACTCATTTAAAACTACAGACAGCATGGAAATACATCTTTTTGGATTAAAGTAGGGAAAAAAATTAGTATGGATTTAACATTGTTATGTTGAATGTGTAGTTTCTTTTTTTTTATAAACTGTTATTGTATTTAACTTTAAAAATATGTTAGACTACTATTTTACTTTATATAACAATAAATAAGCTATATTACTTTTCATTTTGTCATTGCATTGCATTGCTGTGTTTAACCAAAGTTGTATAGGAAGACATGAACAAAATGAATGAGAGCACCTCTAGTCAACATTACCTGAACTCTTAAACAAACTTTATTTGAGTACTCTTTAGACATTTTGAAGGGCAATTCAAGGATTTTGGGTGTTGCAGCCTCTTGTTATGTTCTCTATCAAGATTACCCTATACTGCTTCAGTAATGTTGAGGTCCAGGCTCTCATCGCTCTACACCTCTAAGCCCTGATATTCTGTCCAGTCTGTGTGCACCTTGGCATACCTCAACCTTTTGTCCTTGTGTTGCTTTCCTAATAATAGCTTATTAACCTTCTTGTATCTCAAAAAACAAAAACATAAATAGAAATTGGGGAGCAAAATAATCTCCAAATGAAGTAAATATCTATGATGACCATCAGAAATCCTGGGGAACTATCGACCAAAGACCCCTTTAAAGATTAGCCTACTTTATTCATAATAAACAAGCCAAGAAAAGCCAAAACAAAACAGAAACTAACGAATTAAGCAAATAAATGAATGAATAAATATGTATATATGAATAAATAGATAAATGAATAAACGGTATTAATGTAAATGTTTTTAATTAACCTTAACATTTTATCAGTGCTTTTAATTACTTTTATGATACAGAAATAATGAATACGTTTATTAACTAAATATGCAATCATTTTGAAATGTCTTCATTTACTTAAATTAATCTATTTATTTGCATAAACATCAATAGATCAAACATATTACCAACATATGATGCTGCCGTCAGGAGGCTGCGTAACGGCACGCATGCGCACAGAGCAGATTAAGCTGCTCAATTTCCTGCTTGCTGTTTCCACTCGAAGCGATGGCAGAAGTGAAAGCTTCACTGATTTGCGGAGGTACGTTCACGTTTTATTTCACGTACAATTCATACTTGACCACATATGCAATAACAGCTTGTCTTCAAAACGACGCGTAAAACTGCTGTTGTTGAAATTTGGACGCTATCGGAAGCACAGTTAGCTGGTGCTGCAGCTTTAGCTGGTGATGCTTTAGTCATGAGGTCTCAGACTGGAGGAGAGAATACATGCTGTGACACTTTGGTTAACACTAATAAACACTTACACCTATACTTCTGTTTCTTTTGATCATGGCAGCTATAGCGGCTTTCCTAAGTTCAACGGTGCTTGCTTTTGTTGAAGACCTAGATGACTCGTAAGTGATTCATTCATGTATACTCCTTAATTCTGCTTCCTGCCACTGTTTCATAAAACATGCTCATTTAACGCAACTTCCGTGAGTAAGAATCTACATTTTCTGGATTCAAAGTGTCTCGGAGCCTATTACTTCTTGTATATAAACTAACCCAAACTCTAAATGATGCAGGTATTGTGTGATACAGAGCAACAAAATCTAAAGATGTAGTTTACATTCTCAAAGAGCCACATGTTTCTATAAAAAGAAGAACACAGAATACAGGAACTGTGGTAGTCCTTACTACTGTCTTGTGTATGCCTGCTTATGGCAGATCCTAAATATTTGTTTGATTATGTTGTGTGCTGCAGTTCTACTGATAATTGGGTTTTATTTCCATGTTGCATGTAGTATTAGCATTTTTGTGTTTAACAAGTGGATAATGTCTATCAAGTAATTTATGATGTGTTTGGAAAAGATTTGTTTAATCTAAATCACAACTGCTTATGCTTCCTTTTATCTTTTTGATAGATTTAAAGATACCAGAGTAAATGACGTCTGGCTAGTTGATGTGAGTGACATCACACACACACACACACACACGCACACACACACGCACACCCACACAAACCATCTAATCTAGGTCCATTGAGCAATGGTTTACATTGCATCTAGCACGCCGCTGTCTGGATCATCCCTTGCGGAAGTGGGAGCAGTCGGGTTGGGATTTAATGAGGGAGGGGATGTGCTGCCTGTCCTCTTGTGTTGGTGATTAGTGAATTAGAAGTCATGCATGCCAGGCCAAGCCAGGGGGCTTGCAGAGATTTATATCAGAGTTTACATCTAGGCTCATTAAAAGGAAAGTTGCTTTATCTGCTAGTTCCGGATGCAGGAGTGAGGTGTAAAATCAGAAACTTTTATGTATTGATATTACTATTTCTCACACAAAACCAGCTCTGAATATTTCACAATCTAAAATCAACAAATTCACTTGCAAATGCATTTAGCTCACATTACAGAAAGAGATGGGAATCTTTGATGTATTCTAAGTTAAAACTTGCTGAGAGTGTAATTTTATATATTTTTTTCTTCAAAGTTTCACTCATAAATATTTTACTGATGCTTTAATTTTTTTAAATGGTAGATCAGTTAATTAAGTTGTTTTTCACAGACTTGCTTTTTTTCTTTTTTTCTTTTTTCTTCTTATTACACAAGTTTAGACTCCCCAAAAAATCCATGTTTTTAGATAAACCACAAACAGTGAAAATGAATGTCTAGATGACAATTGATCATGAGATAGATGTGCATGAAACAGTTAACACAATGCTTATTGAGAAGTCCTGGGCAAAGGGAGTGTGACTAAAGGATTTTGTAGATCAGCGACTTTGTTTCGCAGTGAGTTGAAATCTCTTCTGAGTGACTGGGCTCTCCATTGTCCATGTGATTTATGCCGAAATATACCACACGCAGGACTGTTGTGTTTGCAGCTAATTCTCTTACAAATAAGAGGCCATGCACAGTAAAACCGAACATAAAATAAGACTCAAGTGTTCCTTTTTCAAATTGAATTATTTGCAGAGCTGTGTCACATTTCCTGAATACAATTTCGCTCTCTTATTATGGTTCGTTAATGTGCGCAAATATAGACTTAGTATTTATGAAGATCCATTTATACAGTATAAATTACATTTGTAACATTTGTAAAAAATCTTTCTGAAGGTATCGGGGCTTTTATTTTCATGTGGAAGTGCGCCATGATCATTTACATTAGCTACGGTGACATTCACTGTCTCAGGTGAAAAAGTTTTGTTTAGTTTCTCAGACAAGGGATGCTGCTGGACGGCGATGACTCCAGTGTTCTAAGCAATTTCTGATAAAATAATGAGAAATGCCTGGCACACATCCTGCATGCACCCCTGCATGGATTTTGGAATAAGCCTCATTCAGGTCTGTTTTTGCAGAAAACACTGAGTATACAAAAATAAATAAAACTCTGCCAAACAGCACAGACAAACTCTAAAGGAGGGGTACGTCCTTTTCTTTTTTACCAAACCTACAGAAGCTCATCATGAGCTGAAAAAGTTGTGCCATATATTGATCCAAGCAACAATGGATCCATGTAACTTTGATTTTATAATATTAAACATACAAAAAAAATAATAAGGATTCCAATGTACAAAAACAAGCATTTTACTGAGCACCTATTTCACTTTGAATAACACTTGAAGGGTTTTTTCTTTGCACAGGAAACTTTCCCGCGTTTTGTAGGGAATGCATCATTTGTGGACATTTTTCCATTTTGTTACATTTTCAGCTTTTCTTGCCAAGTTTCTCTCAGCAGGAAACGCACTGAAGGAAGGAAAGACTTTGAGGATGAGTCACTGAAATGTGTTTTCCAGCAGTTTAACATGGAACCAATAGTGGCAGTTAAAATGATTCTTCTGCTGACCGTATTGTCTAAATGAATATCCATGCATTCTGAGCCATGATCATGTCTGTTTAGTTTATTGGAATAGTGCAAACAAAGCTCCAAGGACACAAAATGAGACAAAGTAGACTGTCATTTACTGGAAATGGAGCGATAAATGGAACAACAGAATATTCACCCAGTTTGTGTGTTTTTGAAATGTAAAAAAATCTGATCGCATGTGAAAGTGAGAATATTATTGTTTCCCTCTTGTGGTCTTTTCCAGTTCTATGCTCCGTGGTGTGGCTACTGTAAAAAACTAGAGCCAATATGGCACGAAGTGGGAGTGGAGCTGAAGACCTCCGGCTCACCGGTTCGGGTGGGAAAGATGGATGCCACTGCTAACTCAAGTGAGTAAATCATGAGGCAGGAGCTTGTACATCTTCAGTGATATTTCATATATTTATATTTGTGCTTCTTCTTTGCTGACCGTGTTTACTTTAACATTTCGAATGTTGGTTACTATGACATTACCTAAGTATTGCCAGACCTTTATCAAATATATTTACAACTCCACTTGTATGGCAAAAACTCAGCTGGGGACAAAGGCCAATAATCCTGCCTCTCAATGGCCCTCATGCAACAACATTTTCGTATTCTTGTCCTAACTTTCTCTTACTTCTTCTCCTACGATGAGCTCCTATGAGTGTGCTGCGTCAGATTCAAGAAACGCTCTAAGCGTCAGTAAATGTAAACTTGATGCATTCCACATATATGTAACTGAGCGCGCGTTCAAGAGGAATTTATAATTTGCATAATAAACGCCCCTATAACTCCATATTAGGCCAAACCTCCCATGGTTGTCAAAACGCGTTCGTTCATTCACAAAAATGCCATAGAGGTCAAATAAGAGTGATTTCAGAGATAGAGGTTCTGCTGACTGAGATCAACAAAGTGAAACCGGTCATTTTCAGCTCAGTCAGACCGAGGAAAAGTTAGTTTTAGGTTTGATATTCAACAGATATTCGGACACCCGTCTCCCGACCCAGTGTCGCTTTGGTTAATGACATAACGTGACCGTTGCAGCGAGCCTCTCAACCCCACGACAAAGCAGCACTAGTCGGGAGACTAATATCTTTTGAATTTCAAACATAAAACTAAATTTACCTCGGTCTCAGTCAGTAGTGGAATTAAAGGACCGGCAAAAAAGCCGAACAGTGGGACAAAAGTGCTATAAATGCACTTGACATGTTATTCAAAACCATCAACTGACTTGTAGGCGTACTTTAAAAAAAAAAAAAAACTGGACGAAAAATATGTGAAAAACATAATTTATAATTCGAACTGCAGAGCTACAAGATATATGATAATATATTTTAAATTGGATTTTTAAATGCACAATTGCTCTTTTATCACGACAAATGCAATTCTTTAGCGAAAAACAGATTTGGATGACAGCAGAGTAATTGCGCATGACTCTGCACCACTACGTCAAGTCTGGAGCACTCGTAGAATTCGTTTGTGCCTGAAGAAAGATGGAAATACGAGAAAATTGGTGAATGCAGCATTTTGTCCTAAATCGCTCGTACGAGCCATTTAAGAATGAATCTGTTCGTACGAGTGCTTCTTGCATTAGGGCCAATGAATTTCTTTTTTCTCCAGACACATATTCTTCTAATTTTAAAGTTGTTTTTTTGCAGCTGTTATTGTTTATAAAAAGTTCTTGTCTGTTAACACTCATGATTGTTTTCTGAAATGCAGGAATGGCATCAGAGTTTGGGGTTCGTGGTTACCCGACAATAAAACTGTGAGTGTTGTTTGCCCAGATGGTGCAGACCTGTTAAGACTTTATTTTTTGTATAAAATCCTCTCTGCTCTAATGAATCTGTTTATAATTAGAGGGCTCATAACGGTGCTGTCCGATACAGTAAATCTACTAGGTGTAAGGTTTGACTTAAAAAACAGTCTTAGGAAGCATTGATGCAGTTTCATGTGTTTTGTGATTTGTACATGGCATCATTTTAAATGTTAAAATTAAAAAAATACTGTGGGTATGATTCTAGCCACTCCTCATCTGAATTTAAGTTGTGTCGCTATTAGTTTATTCTGTTGCCACTGTTGTGTTTTGTCCCACCAGGTTTAGCCTGTAGAGATGCCCCCACACATTAACTGTATTCAGGAGGGATTAAGGTGTTGTGTTTTCCTGAAGGCATAACTAACCAACAAACCCTGTTCACACATTTTGAACTTCAATTTAATTTTAGCTCATTAAATGCTTTTAATCAAACATTTCATGGTGATGCATAATTCAAGATTTAGTGATTCAGTTTAAAATGTACTCTTTGTTGTATTTACCTGCTTTGTCTTTTAAAGTTTAAAACTCTTACCACCATATGCAGCTGATTTTCTTTTTACTTTTTGCTACTTTCAGTTGAAAATCTCTGTAACTTGTATCAAATTATTTCTTGAACTGCATGTGACATATTTTACTTAAAATGGATGGGTTAAGCTAGCTAGCAGCTGGCGTTGACATGAGATAAATGAGCAGAGTCTCCTCCATGTATCTGAAATGCACCCATTTATCAGCGCAGTGTCATAATGGGCATCCCATTTAGTTTAATCAAGCCCATTTGAGAAACTGCCACAGGATCATGGCAGGGCTCATATCATTAAACCAAGCAAGTGATGAAACATCTACGGAAGAATATGAACTCCTTCCCTTGATGACAGAAAGACTTGATTTAGAGTTTGTTTCCCCAGAGTTCATTGAGCCCTGTGGGCTGATGCAACCTTAGCGGTCCGTAATGTATTCTGTTCCTTGTATATTGATGCCAACAGCTCCTTTGGCATGAACGCAATTAGGAATTTCCTTGAAAGTGCAGTGATCTAGAGGGTGTTTAACTTTGTAGTGAAAGAGATTTGTATGGAACATGTTGTAGAAGACATCAGACTTTTAATATGACAGACATCTGTAATGGCTACTATCAAATACAAAAACAGGACAAAATATCTTTTACAACTTTGTTTTTCTGTAGCTACAGTTTGGTATTAGAATTGGAAGGAAGAGTGATTAAAGGAGCAATACCTGATATTATTTTGACCTTTTTTAAGAAAAATGGTTTCTACACGGTATATTATTTGGTAAAAGGGGGAAGTCGGACTTACCCCTTTGAAGTCCGTAAAAATGAATGACTCATTGATTGCGCATATGTACGAGCCCAAAACATTTTAGTTAGCAATAGCGGCAAATTTTTTTATCTTTGGGGTGACTGTCTCTTTCTTCGCCAATGGGATTCCGCAACTTCCGGATTCCCTTGGGGAACGCTCTTACTGTCTGATAGGTATCCGGAAGTTACAGAAGTTAACCCCGTTGGCAGAGAGAGCGTCACATCAAAGCTAAAAATGTACCGCTTTTGCTAACTTAAATGGCCTGGACTCATGACTGTACATATGCGCAATCAGTGAGTCATTCATTTTTATGGACGTCCTCCTTTTACCACATAATATACCGTGTATAAACAATTTTTCTTAGAAAGATTAGAATAATATCAGGTGTAGCTCCTTTACAGGGACTCTGACACAAAAGACTGAGAATTAAATACAGCTGAGGGGTTTTAAGTTTCTTACAAGCTGCTCAACCTCATCAGTAATCTTGTCAAAAAGGACCTAAAGCTCGGTTTTTGGTAACAACACAAGTCAAAAGAGAATTAATGGATGTTTTCATGCTGATAGAGCAGACACAGCAACTTAAGGCTCATTTAGACCGGGCAGCTGATACCAGAAAAGCATCGAGTTACCTGCTGATTCTTCATTCCTGCTGCAACATCCGAATCTGACCATATCACATTTGTCCCACCTTGTCTCAGTGTTCATACTAATGGTAACAAAGTGTGGGTTTGATTTCCTGGCGACCATTAGGGCACTTGTTAATACCTGCTGAGTGACATTAGAACGGCTCTGCATGGTGAAGTCGTGCTGCTGACCATATCCACATCTTAATGTCTACTAGCAGCTGGATAAGGCACATGGCTTATGTCAAGCTGGTTCCACCAATGTCAATGTTTTTTCTTTTCTTCATCATTCTGGTTCAGCTTCATTTGTCCAAACAATCCCATTCCCAGTCTAATATGGCCTTTCTGTTCTTCCATCTTCTATATGGTTTGGACCCTGGGGTGAACCCCCTCTTGGTTTGACTTGGGTAATGATCTTCTTCTTGGAGAGTGTTTTGTCTGGTGTGGAGTATTTTTTTCTTTTTACCACTGGAATGTGCCATGGATATTCAGACTATTTATATAGCTTTTTTCATCAGAATTCATTTTGCTCTGTTTTTCTCTGAATGAACCAAGCTGTTGATTTCCCTTCCAGTCTTCCTGCCCTCTCTGATTGATTTCTTTTATTGTTGTAGCTTGCAACAGACCACACATGCCAAACCTGGACTTAACTTTCCACCTCCTAGCTGCTCAGATCTGTTAATGAAGTAGATAAGTGTCAATCTAAAATGAAAGATATTTAAAGAAATGCAATTTACTGAATGGTTGTTTACAATTTAAACTATACTTAATGCCAACATAAACAGCTTACAATTAATTCACATTCACATTTATTTCTTATACATTTTATATTCAGTTTTGTTTGTGTCCATCCCTGTGAAACAACTTATTTTTACCCTTCTTCTGTATTTGTCTCGCCTCTTCAGGTTAAAGGGTGATCTTGCCTACAATTACAAGGGACCAAGGACAAAAGATGATATTGTAGAGTTTGCCAACAGGGTGGCAGGGTAAGTGATGGGGTTCAAACAAAAATAACATGAAAGTAAGATCTGTGCAGAAATTCTATCATTTCAAAGGAAGGACTTCAGGTCCAATGAAAGCTGTCCGAGCCAGCATATCGACGCAGGCCATATTTGTTTGGTAGGTCACCAGATTTTTTAATCTGATGCTCCAGTTTAAGCCCCTGTACCACCCCAGCCCGACTGATCCTCTCCTCCTTGTTCTGTGACGAATGTGTTGATCAAAAGCTCAGCCCCGTTTGAGGCTGCAAGTCCTCGAATCCCCACCGGGTGGAGGCATTGTTGCAGAAATCAGGACTATATGAGGGAATCCTGTTTGGAGCTGTGTTGATTTTTCCGTCTGATTACTCATCAAAGTGAGCTAATCTCTGTTGGTTTTTTACACTCAGGCCGGCTGTGCGGGCACTTCCCAGCAAGCAGATGTTTGAGCACATGTTGAAACGACATGATGTTCTTTTTGTGTACGTCGGCGGGGAGTCCCCGCTGAAGGTAAGCAACATTTGTGACACCCAGACACGAACCAAGATGCGCTTTTATTCCAAGAATAAACAATGTCTATGAGCTTGTAGTGGCTCCACTCTTACGTTTTAATGAAAGCTCTTTTTTTAATAGAACACTTTTGTATTGCAGGAGAAGTACAATGATGTAGCATCTGAGCTCATTGTTTATACTTACTTCTTCTCGGCCTCTGAGGAAGCTTTACCAGAGGTAAGTCTTTAATTATGCATAGGTTGGTTTTAAGAAAAGTTTTATATTTATGCCAACAAATGTCATTGATACCCTTACTAGTTTGTGTTCAGCTACTGCTTCCATCCTTGTGGTATTATTATTTCAAAGTGAATAATAGAAGGGCTTTCTTTTAGCATATTAACCTTCTAAAAGGCTCTGATATGTTTCACAGCCTGCTGTACATCTTTAACTTGAGCATTTTCTGCTGTGTCCCATTGAGAACAACATAACCTGATATTTCCCAGGTGTTTACAGACTAACAGTGATTTATGGAGTTGGTGTAAAGTCATTTAATGAAAGTAAAAAATATCTTTTATTTTTTCACTCTGTTTGAACAGTCGGTGTCTTTCTCGGAGCTTCCCACTGTTGTAGTCTTTAAGGACGGAGGCTATTTTACCTACGATGGTGAGTCAAAAACATTGCGCTTTTAGTAGTGTGACTTTTTATTCCTGCTGTCCTTTTTTTTTTTTTTTTCACACAACTCCGGAGCAGCTGGAATTGTGTTCCTCGAGTTCTACTCTTTCATCTTCTTCACCACACGGACTTCTGGCAAGCCTGGCCCACCATAAAGTGCACAGGGCTCTGCCCACTATTATGTGTGTGGTTAGGCTTGCGTTGTTGCAGCGGTTTGTCTCTGGATGGACGTTCATCGCAAGCCTCTTTGCTGTGACTGGCATGAGTGGGCGTGCGAGACCACAGTTTTGGAAAAAGAAACTTGTGCGGAGCTTGTTTTGTATATGCAGTCAAAGCAAAGCCGAGAGCTGAATCACCGAGACGGCAATCACGTCTGAGCAAATAATCACATTTGACAGGAGAGGTTTAGCTCGAGGTGAACCTGTTCTCAGCGCTGCAGCGTCAGCGCACCACGTTCCTCCATGATGTGTTGTATATTGATTCCAGCCTGTGCCTGAGCTGGGAGGCGGAAGTGGAAGGGAACAGCATCAAGGCATAGCGCCAACACGAAGGGGCCCCAGTAGTGGCTGTTTGGGAGGTTAGGTGCGCGGCACTTCACCCGTAGAACAAAAGCAATCTCAGCCTCTGTCTGCATATTCACCTCCGTCTGCTCCACCTCGCCGTTACAGAAAGCGGGCTTCCTGCTCCAGAACTGCAGCAGCAGAGGCTCGCCACAGTAGACGCTGACGACAAAAACTCCACATTCTGCAGAGTCTTCCAGGACCCTGATACAGAGGATGCGGCGGATCTCTACCATTGCCATGGTTACAGTGTATTGAGTTTGTCAAAGATTGAAAAGAAGAGCAATGTGAAAAAAACCCCCGTCTTGACTGTGTCCTTACTTTCTTCTCGCTTTAAGATTCATTGGAAACTGTAGATATAAAAAAGATCTGTTGTTGAACACTGCGGCTCAAAAATATATGTTTGCACATTAAGCATTAAACGCATTTCACTTACAGCGAAGGCAGAAAAGGGGTCCCTTCGGTATCAAGAAAATGTTTTTGGCTGATTCTTTGTGTTGTTTTCGCCTCCTGCGGTCTGCGTCTTGTTCCTGTTTGCTGTGTGGCTCCTTAAAACAACGAGCCCTCCTGAAATTCCACTGACTGGATGCGGGATGAGAGCGTAAATGAGCCCAGCAGCTTATGTGGTTTTCACTTTGCATGATAATCTGTCAGAAATTTTCTTTTATCAGAAGTTATTTGGCTGAGCTGCTGGACATTTTTGCATAGCCACAAGGACACGGCTTGATGTCTGGCTCCGACGTTGATTCTAAAGTGCAGACATTTCACTGCATGACTTGTAATATTCTTTATTTTATGAGTTGCGTTGTTTTTATCTGCTGGCACTTTCCAGAAAATGCAGACAACTTCCATCATGTTCTTCCCCTGCCATTTGTGTTTTTAAGGAGTTTGCAAAGAGGCAGATTTCAAAATACTCTTTCTGCTCTCACCGTGCAGGGCTGCATTTTGAGAAGAAAACGGGTCCCGGTGTGCGGAGCCGCTCTGTCCAAACATGACATCCACTTTTTTCTGTGAAGTGATATTTGACATGTTGTTGTTCAGCTTTGATCGCTGAGGTCTGCATCACAAATGGTGGCATCCCTTTTGAAGAACAGCATTAAAATATAGTCCAGCACAGAGTCTTATACATATTTAATTACTCAAATCCTCAGTTTCCCAGTGGTGCACAGGTCTGCACCATTATTTTGCTTCAAGCTCCGGGTGG
This sequence comes from Craterocephalus eyresii, assembly GCA_037177035.1. Lineage (NCBI taxonomy): Eukaryota > Metazoa > Chordata > Actinopteri > Atheriniformes > Atherinidae > Craterocephalus > Craterocephalus eyresii. The sequence goes on along the minus strand of JBBBVT010000019.1, from coordinate 7,272,606 downwards.
TTTTGATTTTTGTCTGCTTGTGTAGAAAGATACGGGGCTGACTTGTTAATATGATATGAAAACAGAAAAGTATAATAAGGATGTTTGTTAGGGAACTCAGTATGTTGTTATCGCTGTCTTAATTTACTCTGCATAATCCTTAGAGGCGCACATAACATTTTGTGTTAATCTCCTGCAGCAGTTAATGGTTTGGCCTGAGCGCTCCTTTTAAGGAAATGTTCATAAAGCTGCCAGCCAGGAGGCAGAACTTCTTTGCATGTGTTTATTGAGAGCATTTAACTGAGAGACTGATTAACACTTCATGAAATGACATGTTGAAATTGGCCTTAAACAGGCGATAACACCATGGCCTCATATATAAATAGGACACAAAAAGATAGTGTTAAGCAAAGTGATTAGTTATATTTGCATCAGTGGAAAGAAAATTTGATTCCATCTCAAGCAAAGCCACCATGTTGGAGCAGAAGGCTGTTGCAGCTACCGAACTTAAAATGTCTTCTAAATAAACCATCTAAACCAGAAACCCACTGCATGTCTTAGATGTGTTCCTACTCCAATACATCTGAATCAGATTACTAAACTTCTTCATCAAGTTTTTTGCAGCCTGTTAACGAGCATTCATTTCATTCAGGTGTGTCAAAGTAGGGATTCTTCTAAAACATGCAGGGCATTGAGTTTTGAGGACCTGGTTTGAGAAACATTGATATAATGACAGTAAATGTCTATTTTGTGATGAATTGTCAGTTAACATATATAAGCAATTATTTTTGATAAATTGAATGTAAGAGCAAGATTATTAAATATTTGACTAATGAGGATTTCTTTTAATTGGATCACAATTAATTTGATTTAATTGGTAATTTCAGTAAAGTGCTTTGAGTTTTGTTGGGCTATGGCACTATAAAAATAACATTGAACTAAAAAGAACATTTGAATTTCACTAAAGAATTATTATTTTTTTGTTTTCCTGTAAACATAGTGGTTCTGCTCAGCCTCTTCTTGATTGTCTTAATGACATCAGGGGATGGATGGAACTGAAGTTCCTCCATTTTATTGATATTAGACAGAGGTCATGCTTTCCTAAACCAGTATTACAAGTTTAGTTGTGAAAATAGACCCCAGCCTAAAATCTGACTCACAAGTAAATGCTGTGTAGCTAAATCCTTCTTTGAGTTACAGTGACTGTCAAAAGTTTTGCTCCATTTGTCACGCCCAGATCATTGAAGCTCTGTTTTTTTTGGAATTAGTCAGACTTCCCTCTCATGTCTACAGCTTGTAAAAAAAACATTGCTATACAAATACCGCTGAACCATAAATCGCACTCACATATACAAGGCTCATTATCCAGTTCCCACATCTGTAGCATCCTGGATTTTACAAAACCACCTGCTCCAGACGTACTTCCTGTCGTCTTTGTTGTATGACAGTCCAGTCTTTTTTGAAAGTCCGGCCGTGATTCTGCCCTGTCTAAGCCTCAAAAAAGTTCATATTGGATCTGCTTTGTGTTTCATTCGCCGCAATCGCGTGTAATATCCGCTCTCTCACAGCTAATGTGTCATGGTGGAAGCAGCGCAGAGAGGACAGAGTCACTGGGTGTTTGTGCAAAACCAGGAGAGAGTGCAATTTACCCATCCTCCTCATTTATCAAACTTTACCCAGTGAGATGAATCAACACCTTGATAATAAGTTGAGGTAAGCTACATGTTTAAACATCATGTGACAGCTACGCTCAGCTGTGAAGTTGCGTCTTCAATCCTCATCAGACTGATGAAGTGAATAAAGACCGTTTTACTGAGTGGAGCCGCTCTAAATATTTTTAATGATCAGATCCAGATTAGGTGCGCACAGTAATAAAACCTACAAAGGATATTGAGCTCAGAGCTTTGAGCTCCACCAAAGCTGGTCTATAAACAAGATGAACGCTGCTACACATCAACAATGAGGGCAGATGCATTTCTGTGATGGACATGAAGATCTCAGCGTCTTCAGTAAAGTGCAGTCAGCAGAAAACCATTTCTGTCTGATTTTCAGCCGGGTGAAGCCACACATTTTCTGATACATGTTCTCTGCTGGTTGAACTGTGTGCACCTGCTTGTGTACGTGTGAGACGTCAGCCTGAAACTCCAGCTGTTTGCAGTAGGCCTACAGAAATCATGTAGGGAGAAAGAGGAGCTGTGGTGTAACTAAGATAAATATCATCAGACTGTTTAGTTTTTACTACGAGGACAAAATAGAAACCAGCTCTAGAGGAAACTTCAGTGTTTTGGCCTCAGGTTGCATCATGTAGTTAGAAAGTGAAGCTGTTTATATCTATTTTGTGTCCTTATTAGAATATAGAGGAGTTCATATTTGGATGCCCTGTGCTAATGCCGTATGAACACTGAACAGAAGCTGGAATTTAAAAAGTTAAATTGCAAACGCAATTGCAATATTGTTCAGAAAAATTACATTTAGATATTTCTCCAATATTAGTCAGCCCTAGGTACAAGTAAACGAGAGCTCATATCTCCGGTTTTAACATAACATAACATAACTTCGTTGGCTCCCCGTTTATCTTCGAATCCATTTTAAGATTCTCATTCTTGTTTTTAAGCCTGGTCTTGTCCCTTCTTATTTGTTTTTCATCTTTACATGTAGTCATGTTCTCTTAGTTCAGGTTAGATAGGTTCCTTCACCTTTTGTTTTAATTGTTGTTTAAAGACTCACTTTTTCTCCTTGGCTTTCAAGCAACATGATTTGTCATCTGCATGTTAATAATTTACCCTTTGTATGTACTTGCGTTATTATAGCTCATATGGCATTTTCTGTATCTTCTATTGTTCTTGACCTTTTATTTGTATTTTAATCCTTGCTTTTCATTTGTACTGTTTGTATGCTTTTGCAGTTGTTGTGCAGCACTTTGGTTTTAAAGTGATTTAGAAATAAAATGGTATGGTTTGGTATCAGTATGGCGTCCGCGGGGATGTCGATTTGGCATTGGGAGGAGCCAGATGAGATGGCTCGGGCATTTTGTTAGGATGCCACCTGGACACCTCTCTGGTGAGGTGTTTTGGGCACGTCCTACTGGGAGAAGATCCAGGAGAAGATCCACAACATGCCGGGAGCGCCTCGTGGACCCCCTGTGGATGAGCTATGAAATGTGGTTGGAGAGCGGAAAGGCTGGCTTCCCCGCTCAGGTTGCTGCCCCTGCAACCAGATTCTGGATAAGTAGTATAAATTGGATGGAAGGGTCATCTCACTTCCCATTATTCCATCCTAAAACATCACTCCACCACCTTGCTGACTTCACAGCCCTTTTGGTGCCTAGTGACCTGGGTGCTCATTTATAAAGCTTGCTTACGCACAAAAAGTGGCGTAAGTGACTTTCTACGGAAAGTTTCTGATTTA
>JBBBVT010000019.1:7250331-7260659 GCA_037177035.1 Craterocephalus eyresii | reverse complement strand
GTAAAGTTTCCCACCACCAAACAGCAGCCCGACAACCATTTTTCTTTCAACGATGTTGGACAAAAAATGTTGAAAAAAAAAAAAAAAAAAAAAAAAAGGACTGATTGTATTAAACAGATCTCTATCATCAATTATACCACTATCTGCCACACTACCCAGTTTTCTTTTTGAAGACTTTTGACTTTGAGAACCCCACTGAGATCAGAGCTGCCTGCAGTGTTCTGACACACCTAAATGTTGCTTGTAATTATAAGTCGTCTATTGGAGTGAGAGCCCCAGTGGTGGGTGGAGGCAGCACAGAGTTAAGAGACCACAGTAAATGATTGAGATCAGAATGAGCCGATTCCTGTTTGATGCTGTAATCAATGATGCAGTATTTAGCTAACTCGCTATTTGTAGCATTTGTGTGTATGTGTGGAGGGATAAGGGATGCTTTCCTGTATTTGTGTAAAAGTTGCACTGGTGGAAAAGTCAAGATTTTGTCAGTTGCTGTTTGTGTTTGTGTGTGTCTTGAAACGCTGCACCAGTCATTATTGCACATGTTGACTTTTTTGTGCCCGTGGCTGCTTGTAAGACTTGACAAGAAACCTTATCAGAAAGGCACACAAACTGAGGCTTTTCAGCCATAACTTCTTTCTATAAATGGTCTCCGGCTTCTTGGGATCCCTGTTTAGAGGCAGTTAGACCCGAGGCAATGTATTCCCAGCACCAGTGTCCAGTTTTACAGTATGACTAAGTGAAATGTAAAAAAGGCACAGCTCTGCCCTCAACTATGTTGGCTGTTGTAATGTTGCAGCTCATTGTTTCGGTTCTAGTAACGATGGATTTACTGTTCTGCTTCACCCTGCTGTAGCTGTTCTCAATTAGATAACTGAAAAAGGCTTGGAAATGGAGACTGTGGAGAAAGTATGTGTGACTCTTCCTCCTCATTTAGTCTGGGATGGGCTTGGCACCCATGCAAACTTTTCCCTGTGAGGGTTTTCAACTACTTAATAAGATTAACTGAAGACGACGTGCATGTTTTAGACTGATGACTTTGATGACTTGGAGGAAAAGCTGATCAGGAGATTTCGATCTGAGAGTGCAGTATCTCGTGAAGTTTGAAAGGTTTAAACAGATGTAAATTCATGGATGAGCTACTTTTCCCATTTTTATTTTGGAGGTGATGCATGGGAAGTTCAACGCATGACATGCAAGGCAAGCTGCTGGAAGATCATCAGTTCTGGATAGAGACGTGTTTCTTTTTGTTTGTGTGTTTTATATATATTTATCACTTTATGAAAAGACAAATACTGAACATAAAGACATTTGGTCTTCTTCACCACACTGAAAATGGACTGAATGTCACAGTAACTTTTTCATGCATTTAGGTCTACATTTCATTGAATTCTTGGCCCAAACAGTGTTGTTTTATGTAGACTATATGAATTCAGTAAAAATGTCAATAGATCAGTGAAAAGCTGGGCATTTAACACCTTACATTAGACCTTAACACGCTACTGGACATCATTCCTTACTATGCTTATTAGTTTCTACCTTGGTGACAGCTGATCAAATTTTTCTGTTAACTGGTTTTTAACAACCCACTTGTTTACTTCATTGAAAATTCAACACTGGATTTTTTGTTCATTACAAATGTGAAGATTTTCCACTGAATTGGAGCTTGATCACAAATTTAACTTCAAATAATGTTTAAAATCCTTTTTACATCAGTATTCCACTTCAATGCCACTAAAAAGAAACCCACCTCCATGGCATGACAGCAGTTCTTCTCCTATGGCCTATTCTTCCATGCCAGGTGTCGCAGATTTGTTAAATTTGACAGTGTGTAAGGTGAAACAATAATATCCTTGCTGTTAATCTGGTGGGAAACATTTTGGAACGTGCTTTGATAAACACAGATTTTGCCTTAGACCTGGAAGAATATTTGCATTTGCTTTGTTAAACTAATTCAACACTGGTATTGGTAGTCAGTCAACTGCCACACACTTTCCACAGGATTTTTTGTTTTCGTGCGCCATGGTAGTATCAGTTACCGTCTAGCAGCTTTTGGTTGGGCCAGTGTTTGGGAAATATTTAATTCTTGTCCAAAAATGATCAGATATTTCTTAAGAGTATAGTGGTGACGGAGCCATTTAAAGCCATTCAAGTTTTCCAGTTTAAAACCACAGACATTTCCTCAGAATTAGTGTTTAAATTTACCAAACTCTGTGCTTCTTACTGCAAAATTTGAACATTCTTGCCCTCAGCTTGTTGCATGCCTCATCATCCTCTCAAAAAAGTGAGCCTCTCAGAAACTTACTGACCCTTTTATTTGGCCAGTTTGGTAAGTAGTCTTGTCAAAAAGATGCTTCAGGGTGAAGATGGACACACACAATGAACAGATCTGTAAATATTGAAGTCACTGGATGTGAAAAGTACTAATAACAGACTAAAGATGAAAAGCGATTTAATTTCAACATCATGTTTGTGTCTCACTCCCGTTGTTAATCTTAGAAATGTGGATCATTTTCCATTGTGTCAGAGTCCAGAGTTACAAGCTTACTCTGTGATTATCTTTATTCCCAGTCTGGCGTACTATTGTCAGCAGGCCTATGTCCATTATTGAAAGACTTTACATTGAATTTATTGTATATGTTTTGTAGTTTGGTGTATTCAAATCAGAATTTAAAAAAAAATCCAAAAAATAAAATAAAATGCACTGCCTGTCGCACTACAAAGCAGCGCCTGTGTCCAAGGGAACTCACAGCAGTCTGACTAGCACTTAAATATAATTATGACGTCCCCTCCTGTTTGATTTCTAGCTTGTTCACTCTTGGATATAAGTCGCATTGGACAAAAGGGTCTGCTAAATGTCAGTCGAATAGAACAGAATTTATATGAGCATCGTCAGTTTTGTTTAGCACCCCAGAGACAGACATCCTACATGCAGCTATGATGTGGAATGAAAATAATGTAAATGCAGAGACTCCAATAATCAGTCATTCTGTGGAAGTCCCAGGTTTACCTGGACTTACATTTTCTACCCACAATACCCTCTGCTCAGACATAGTACACTACAATGAGATACAAATTTAATTCCTCCTCCTGCCTTATCATTTAGATAAATCACCTGGATCTTTTCTGTGGCATAAAAAAAATGGGGGGGCGGGGCGCAGGAGACATTACAGGATGGAGCTTTTGGGATAGTTTTTTTTTTAATGTTTCCCGTGCAGTAACAAAAATGATCTCCAGTTCTCAAGAATATTCAATTCCATCTGCTGAGGTTTTTATATTTGTGTGCTATTGTGCATTGAAGTTGGTGTCCCAGTTTGTGTTAATGTTCTACAGTCCACAGAGGCCGGATCTTTTTTTTTTTCTGTTTCATTCTGTTCTTTTTTTGGGACACGCTGTTTCACTTTCTCATGCCACTGATTTTTCTTGCATCTCCAGAGACTTCCAGTTTGGCCACATGGATGGGAACGACTACATTAACAGCCTCATTATGGGGTGAGTGTCTCAAATACAACCTCCTCCTCTCATGTATACCCCCCCACAATCCCCTCTTTTACTCAGCCTCATGTTACCTTCTGTCAGCCACTTATCCAGGTCTGCACCGGGTTGTAATGCCAGCCTTTGCCATTAAGGATGCTCTCTTGTGGAGAAGTCAATTACACAGACAGACTGTCATTTCTTTTTCAGTGCTCTTGGCAACTTCAACCCTCTGACATCAGACACACACGAACAGCACAAAGGCACACACACACCTACAAATCTGCGTGTGAGAAGGGCAGCTGAATGAAAGGAATAGGATATTAGGGAAAACACTGCGCATGGATTTAATCTATCTCCCCTTCTATGTTTTCATAGCTTGCCACGGGACAACGCTAATGATGCAGTTAGATCCTACCGCGGCCGCTTTGTGCCCAGTCTGAGGCTGGCTGTTAGGGTGTCACGCTCGGGGAGCGACCCTCCAACTGACACGCCACACTTTTAATTAGACAGAAGCCCACTAGTGTTACAGGCCAGTCGAGCTTTAGCAGTTGGCATGTCTGCTTTGTGTCTGCACAACCTACAGTACCTCATTATGTGTGTCTGTGTAGTTTTGAGGGAGAATCTGTGAGCGTAATGGCTCCGCAACTGGATGTTATTTTAATTTGAGCATGTTATTGTTTGTATGAGAAAGATTATGGCCGACATGGTCTCCTAAGTCCCGTGTAATTAAGTCAGTGTGTCAGCGAGGATAGTCGAAGTCGCAATTGAAATATGAGTACATTGCACAAGCAGTGTCCCGGTGCACAGCTGAAAGTAGACACAGTGTGTAAATTTAAGGATAAAAGAGGTGATTAGCATTCTTAAATTTGTATTGGTACATACAATATGTGTTTTTCTGGGTTTTATGGGATGGAATTTGGCTGCTGTCATGCAAGATTAATTGCCTGCCTTTGAGGAATGAAATCCCGGCTTGTCAATGTCCACTAATCCTCCCCCATAGGAGGGCTGTGGAAATAAATCTGATGGGTTTTATCCTCTTTTCTGTCATCGCTGTGCTTGCTTTATTCTAGCACCGGCCTGTGTGGAGTGAATACTGTCCCTGTTGTTATCGGGGACACAAACACACATGAATAGACTCGTATATAAGATAAGCACCACTCAATCTCAAAGATGCGTTTGCCTTTGTTCAAATATGGGAATTATTACTAACTTTTTAAATGGGTTGTGGAAAACCTGAAGAGATGAAAGCCGAGTAAAATCCAGCAGGAGAGAAAGACATCTCAGGGTACGATTTTCAGCGGCATGCGTAGGCTTGTGCCCGAAATTGATTCCCACACATAAATTAATGCATTCCCGATGAAATTTGATTCTAATTTGATTCTAGTTTTACTTCACAGTTTTGTGGCTTTGCAAAGACGGGTGCGATATTTTTTTTGTGACTGTTGACAAAAATTACCCATTCAATTAAACTAACAAAAACAAAAAACAAACAAAAAGTCATTTCAGGGCACTTTACATCGAGAGATCCAGTTACTCCCTGTCAGCAAGTAAAACAACAGGAAACCAGACTCTTGGAGAGTAGCTGTCCGCCTCAACTGATGGTGATAGGATGAGAGAGAAGGGATGATGATTCTAACAGATGAAGAAACGGCAGATCTGTAGCTCCTGAGTTCAGGGTACCTGCAGGAAAGTACTGAAAAAAACCCACCAACTTTGGCCCATTTTCACTTTCCTGTTTTAACTGTTGATTCGTGTACTTGACTGTGTCCTCCTCAGTGGAATTAATTTTGTTAAATACACCAAAAAATATTGAAATAGTGACTCAGAGTCACAGTTAACATACAGTACTGTGTAAAAGTCTTGAGCCAACCCTGATTTCTTCAAACTTTGCTTCCAAGCAGTCAGATTTTTTTCAATCTTTTTAAGTGAGTTCTTCGGGCTTTCTAAAGGACTTTAGTCATTGACAGGTTTATTGCCCATTTTCACTCCAGTTTTTTTACTTGCCGATTTCCAGAGGAATGTTTCTTGTTTGTTAAGCCACTTAACACTGACCTCTGAATCACAAAAGTATAAGAAGGGTTCCTGACTCGAGGGATGAGCTACTGTTACATTTGCTGTTTTAAACTGTATCTTTGGGAACTTTGTTACTGGCAGCTTGTCACAAAAACACATCATTATTTCCCGTTTCTTTACAGTTTGCTGGGTGTAAAATAGTAATATTTTTTATTTCACCAACATGACCAAGAGCTTTTGCTGAAAATCTCAAAAATTTCAGCTTGGTGTGCAGTCAAAGAAAAATCTAGTGCATATGAACAGTTAAATAGATTAAAATGTGCTTGAAATGGGAAAAGTTCCATCCAAGACCTGACAGGACCAGAACCAGAGAGATGTTACATTCCTTGATCCGTCTACCGTTCAAAGAAGCCTCATCAGAAATTATCTCCATGGAAGTATGGCTGTCAAAAAGCCATTCTTCAGGAGGGGAAATGGGGAGAAAGGACTGAAGTATGCCAAATTACACAAGACTGGACTGAAAATCAGCCACAACAGCTCTTATAGCGTGTTAAACCTTAATCCAGAGCCTGGGTGTCAACATTTGTGAAACAGTGTGGGATCATCTTGACAAAAATGGAACAAAATGCAGCAAATATACAAAGAAGAGCTTTGAAATGTACTTTGAAAGAAGCCTGGAGAACTATTCCTGAAGACTACCAAAGAAATTACAAGACAGATTGTTGAGGATTCAGGCTGTGGAAGTGGTCGTTACAAATATTGACTTTCTTGTTAGAATTGGAGAAACTCTGTTTTTTTTCTTCTTTTTTGTCTGTGTTTACATTTGTGCATGTTTTACCGTTTAGCCTTATCATCTGTTATTTCCACAATATATAAAGACATAGGGAGCGCCTTAAGACTTTTGCACAGGACTGTCCAAGTAGCATGAAACAAAAGAAAAGAGCACAGTGGAAAGGAAGTGACTAATTTTACAAAGTATGACCCTTCATCAAAGCAGCAAACCCCCAGCAGTCCCACTCACAGGCGTAAAGGCTAATCCATACTTACTTTAAATGGGAGCCATCTGTTGGAGTAGGCTGGATGTCAGATGGAGGTATGCATTCATTATGTGTGTGTATGTGTGGGTGCAGATCTCAGCTGGACACAGGAGTGAGGCGTTGATGACTCTAGCACACGGGCGTGTATGTTTGCACTCCTGATCTCAGCTGGGTGGTGGGTAGGGACAGTGATGGATATGTGTGTGTGTGTGAGCAATTTGTCGCTGGGTTTAGTAGCTCTGCGGGGATGCAAGGTGGTGTTGCAGTGATGGACTGTTTATGTGCCTGTGTGTGTGTGTGTGTGTGTGTGTGTCTGTGTGTGCGTACATTTAAGCACCAGGATGCCTTATCTAAGCCAGGCTTTAGTGTTGCTTGAGACATGTGGAAGAGGGATTGCTTGTTTTTATGACCTTCCTCCTTATCTGGCTGCGATTTGTGATTCCTCTGCCGATTTGTTGAAATTGTCCGGCTCAGGATGTTTCACTGTTACTCTTCAGCGAAAAAGAAGATGAATTATACCACATTTTCAGTTTCCTTCCTACAGATACTGATTTACTTGCTAGCTGTAGTTTGTAAAGGTGTCATTAAATGTAACCAGCACAAACTCATAGAGTTTAATACTGTTTTTATTAAAAAACAGAAAAAAATGCCCCTGAAATAAGCTGGGCTGCATTGCTTATTTTTATTTGGAGGGAAATCTTCTCTTTGAAGGAAAGAACATTGGGAATAGTTAAGTTGCTTTTTGTGCTAAGAGTTTATCTCACTGTTACTCTCTGTGTTCCAATTTGTTTTTCAAGAAACCGCAATTTGCTTCATCTAATGGTGCACTTTGATAATGGAGCCACGGTTAAGATTAAAATCTGTGTTTTCTGTTTTTGTTTTTTTTGTCAGCGAGGTGACAGTGCCTTCTGTTATCATCCTGAACACATCCAATGAGCAGTACTTCCTGCCCAGTGAGCCAGTTGAGACCATGGAACAGCTGGTCCAATTCATCAACAACGTTTTGAATGGTTCTGCACAGGTCAGAATTCTTTACTTTTCTCCCTTTCCTCCTTTCTGTTTGCGCATTCAGATCAGTGTAACCCTTTTGCCCCCCTTCTCTCCGTGGTGCACCATTGTAATCACACCAGTAGTCTTCATTAATTAGTGATTGTGTCTTGCATTGTAAGTCCTCCTTAGAAAATATTCACGCCAAAAGAGGTATTTCCTTTTGCATGTTTGGATTTAATATGGCTGCCCTATTTTAAAGGCTTATCTACAAAAAATGTGTGTTTTCAGCCAAACAGTGAGATTATTACATGACTCTGTGCTGTGCTGTGGTGGGTACGCTCTGAAAAAGAGATGTCATCTCTGTTGACCACACTTGTTATTGAAGTCACCAGATGTACAAAACCATAAGTCAAACAGCCAGAAGTCCCATAAAGGTCGGGGCTATTATTTGCTTGGTAAAACAAACCAACTCCCTCCACATAAGCAGCTGAAACCTCCAGATTTCTGCTGTCCAGTTCCTGCCAAAAGCCTTGGCAATTTCAACCTTTTCACACTGTGACGGTAATGCCGGCCAGGAGGTCTCCCACTGCTGGTTTGTGCACCATGTGTAATGACTCCAGTTGCTAACATTGTAACAATTGTTACTGCAGATTTTATGGTTGAATGAGAAGAGCTGCTGTTTTCTTTTCCCCATATATGAATAAAATCTGAATTTTCTTAGTGTTTTCTCAGAAAGCATAAAGAGTAGAAACATTGGAGTACAGATGGTAGGTTTTACATTTATAAAGCACAGGAGGCAGGGTCTGTGGCAACTTTGCCAGTTTCGTTGAGGTGTTTTAATTTTTCAAATACAGCCCCCATTTGCTGCTGTTGTGGGTCACAGGCCAGCTTCCAGCTTTAAATTCTTTCTTTCTTCTCTTCCACTGAGGAAAAACAAATAAACTCAAACACAAAAAAACCCTACTGCCAACATTATGCTATAATAATAGTTGTAAAAAGCCTCTAAAACGGCTCATTGCTGTATAAGCTCCGTGTGTAACAGCTGCTTCCACGAAATTCCTCAGACCCATTTTAAGTTCACTCACAGAAAGTCCTGCCCAGGCAGAGCCTGCTAATTGGACATTCAGATGAATTAGAGTCAGGAGAGATCATTCATTGGCTGCCCAGGCTCTTTCACCAACAAATGAGCTCAGACGGAGCAGAGCAGTTGGACAGTAAACAAACTGGAGGCAGGCACAGCAGCTAGTTCATATTAAGAACTTCTGTAATGTAATGAGCACATCACTGGATACCTTAGAGTTTGATGTTTGCTCTGTGTCGTATGAGAGTTGAGATATCGATAATTTCCATTTTTAAGAACTTTAGAATTGTGCACCGACACGTGCTTTATATGCTGAATATAAGATTTGCATTGATAAACATGGTTGTTTCTCAGTCTCTGTTTAATTTTGTCTTACTGTAGGCATATGGAGGCGACGGCATCATTCAGAGGATCAAACGTGTGGCCTTCGATGCCAAATCCACCGTTATGGTAAGCAGGTTTGAGTTTAGTTCAGTTAACTACAAAATCTGTGGTGGTGTAAAATGAACATAAACAAAAATGCTAAGATTCTTATCTCAGACTGGTGTGCCATATTCAGTTAACATATAAAAATGTGTCAAAAGTTTAAGGGTCAGACATCTTGAAACAACATCTTTAAAAAATGTTAGGACAGAAAGTTGGCTGAGAAGAGTAACAGATGCAGGAACATGTTCAAGCTAATAAGGCTGATAGACAACAGGGCACTAACATGTTTGGAAATGGAGCACCTTAGAGAAACAGAGCTTTATCAGCTTAGCAAGCCACAAAAATGACATCCTAATGGTGTTCTGACTTTATTATTTCCATGAAAGTACATAACATCATTAAAAGATTCATGGAACGTGGAAGTATCTTTGTTCGCAAGAGACACGGCTGCATCAGTATTGGAATCCATGAGATTTCTGGGCCTTTAAATGATAAACAGGCATGAACATAAAAAACAGACATGTTTATGTGATAGAAATCACTAGATGGGCACATACAAAGCTTTACAAATCACTGTCCTCCACAAATGCAGATTAAAGCTATGTCATGTAAAGAAGGATTCGTATGTGAATATGATCAAGAAATGCCGCTGCCTTCTCTGAACCAAATGGACTGAGGTGAAGCGGAAAGCCGTTTTATGATGAGACAATCCGATATTTGAAAATGGATTAAATTGAAAATACTTGATTTTTCCCAGAACAGAAATTCAAAGAATGCATTATTGAAAAAATAGTAAAATGAAAGAAAAGAATAATAATGTTCAGAAATCATGGCTGCTGTATCCTTTTAAGAGAGGGCTCACCTAGCTCATCAGAGCCCATGGGCCTTCATCTTTGAGAATAAATGGCTACATTCATGCTTAAATTAACTGGTACATGTTACACTTCAAAGTTTTCAAGCAACATACCATCCAGACATCTTTTTCAGGGAAGGCTTTGTTTATTTCAGTAGATAATGCTAAACCATATACTGCATTCATTGCAACAACATGGCTTTGTATTGGAAGACTCTTCTGTTAATAAGTAATAGGTGGATGTGGGAACAAAAACCCCCTCCCTGTTTCATTCAGACATAAATGAACACATGCAGCAGAAGTTAGACACCACTTAAAGGGACTATACCCGATTTCACGTCCGGCTAGCTTAGTTAGCGATAGCGGCTATTTTTTTAAAATCTTTTGTGTGACGTTTTTTCTTGGCTAAGGGGTTTAACTTTCATAATTTGACTCCGGATCACTAGGGGAACGC
>JBBBVT010000019.1:7232270-7245999 GCA_037177035.1 Craterocephalus eyresii | reverse complement strand
GGGTGGGAAGTGTGTTTTCTGAGTTGGGAGGGTTTCTCTGTTTTTTGACAGGTTTTTTTTGGTTTTTTTACACCCCCCCCCTGCCTCTTCCCCCCCCCCCCCCCCCCAAAAAAAAAAAAAAGAGATTGTCATGCAACATCTGAGTGGGGAGCTTTTTCCTGCCATGCTTTAGTTGTTGGTCCATTTTACGTAGCTAACAGAACTGCATGGCTGTTTGCTACATATAGTATGCACATTACTCACAACAGCTGGCTGTGTAGTTCAATGCCAAGTTGTATTGAAACTTTCCTAAAGGCTCCGGACTGTCACTTGCATAGGTGTAGACTGCTTAATAAGTGATCAGGAATTAGAACTAGATGACAGAAAATGGAGTCACTGTGATAAATTGATTAAGAAAACAACGTTTACATAGTTTCAGGAGTGATTCTCGTCTTTTTAATTTTCATCTTATTCTGAATTTCTGAAGTATTTCATCTTATCACTTTTTCCCCACCCCAGTCGTGTACTCAGCTGCAGCAGCTGCTTTGTGATCAAAGCACAAAAAAGGAAATTAACCAGTGGATTTTCGTCCTCCGTTTCCATCTTGGTGCTCTGCAGTGAATACATTGGATAAACGCGTCACAGAGAACAGGGGTCTTTTCTATCAGTGGTTTCGATATCAGGACAGCTAGGGCTTTATGGACAGATGTAAAGATGGCTGCATTTACTATGTGTCAGCTCCATGAACTGGATGATCAGAGAACAGGTGAGGTAGTACACTTGAGAATTTATGTAGAGAAGGTTACTGGCTAGAGACACGATAAGTACACTATGATTGTAAATGCAGTGGTACCGATCTGGAACACTCCCATGTGCAGATGAGAACATAACTTTCTTCCACCAGATTGCGATCGTTTGTTATGCTCTGATTAACATGAGTCCCAATGTTGTTCTATCAGACATTCAGTCACATTCAGGACTCTTCACTTTTTTCAAAGTAGATCTGCCATCAGAACCAGAAGCCTAAACTTCTTTTGTATATTGAATTGTTATTGTAATGAATAAATATAGTCCCTCATATTTTTGATTGCTTTCATTATTTTACTGCTCCTTTGCCCATGCAGAATGTATTGGATGAATTTATCCTGTATATTTAGTCATGTTTTCTTTCCATTTTTAATGCCCAAAACTTGTATCAAAAATGATTTTGGAATCAAAATATTAGAAAAATAAATATTTAAGTAACTCTTAAACTCGAGGTTACTTTTCAGCGTGTTTTAGACATGTTTTTAACACTGTTCACCAGTGAGAAACCTAAAAGTTTAAACCTAACCAGTAGCTGGGTACCCCCAAATTGGCAGCGCAGTGATGTTGCAAGGTACTAGTCATGTTGATGTGCTAAGCATTAAAATTTGAAAGCATGCTGTGAATTCACTAGGAACCCCTAATTTTGCCCATGTAAAAAACAGTACATTGTCAACTCTTTTGTTTAAAATCGCAGTAACTAGCAAAGAAACTTGGAGACAAGCGCTATCAACCCATGTGCAGACATGATGAATGTACCAGGGAGATTTTGAATGAATGTCATTGTATGCAGATGACTATTGGCTTTTACTTTTGTGTATATGTGTTATAGTTGAGCACAAAATTATGTAACAAAGTCATATTTTTCTATCCCTCTTCATTTTGAAATAGTTTTCTTTGATTTATGTGCAACTTTATCTTCAACTTTTTTACTTTGTTTATTTGTCTGTCTCTCATCTGTTGTTGTCCCCTTTGCAACATCAGTCAGTTTTCCGCAGCTCTCCGCTCACGGGTTGCTTCCTGTTCGGCCTACCGCTGGGTATAATTAGCTTGATGTGCTACGGCATCTGCACAGCTGAGTCGGATGACGGTTCAGATGATGTCATGGATGCTCTCAAGAGGGAGGACTACGAGGAGGAGGAGGAGGAAGAGGAGGAGAGGCAGCGCAACGCTGAGCTAGAGGGCCCCGAAGAAGGCGATGAGGAGGAGGATGTTGGAGAGAAGGATCCCGAAGAGAAGAAAACCGATTAACACAGGGGCACTGTTGGATAAAGGATGATAGGCCCAGTCAAATGCAGTGACATGAAACTCAAAGACATATCTGTGTTATACTGTTTATCTTCTTTGGTTTTCATCTCACTTCCTCTTAAAGCCCCTCTAGCACGGACTGTTCTCCCATCTTTGAGTTCAGCGTATCCGTGAGTAAGGTTGGCTGCTCGGTGAAGTCTCTGAATTAAAATTAAAGGCCTTTTCAATAATGGAGTGTAAACAGTATCTATAAGAAGAAGGGATGGCGGTGAACCAAACACCCACCTTATTTATTATGATGCTGAAATGGGATGCTTTACACTCTGATGTTCCAGCGTTTATTTACAACCACTTACAGGTAATTGCTCCTGTTGTTATATCTTCGTCATATCCAGAAAAACTTTTTTTTTTCCTTCTTGTTCTAATTCTTTATATATCCTGCAAGAGTAGAAACCAATAAATCTTGCCTTGAAAATTTCATAGAAAATGACTGCTATAAAATTCAGTTTACTTCTCCTCCTGACCCGAACTGTAGGTGTTGTTACTGATGTGTGCAGAGTTAAAA
This sequence comes from Craterocephalus eyresii, assembly GCA_037177035.1. Lineage (NCBI taxonomy): Eukaryota > Metazoa > Chordata > Actinopteri > Atheriniformes > Atherinidae > Craterocephalus > Craterocephalus eyresii. Next base: position 7,243,403 of record JBBBVT010000019.1, on the reverse strand, counting down.
GGAAGTGCCCGGGAAGGAAGATCTGCCATAAATGAAATGTACTTTTTCTATTGTATGCTATTGCCTGAAAACCTTTCTTCTCGTTGTTCTTCACGGGGTGCAAAGTGCCGAGACATTCACACGTTTCAACTTATTTTTCTGTCAGCCACCTGTCTGTCTGTGTTGAAAGATGATAAAAAGAGCTTAAATGGCTGTTTGTATCACTCCCAAAATGTCTGGATTTTTTTCTTTTAACCCATTTCCACCCAAAATGAACATCCCACTTAAAATGTGTCGTAAAGATGGGTTCTACCTGTCAAGCAAAAGCCATAACATGCATCATTGGCTCTTTGCAGCTCCTATACCTCAGATTGACAGGATCTGTCTGTTTCCATATTTCATTATCACCGCCATCACCCCTTCCTATATATTATGTTCATCTGGCAGGTTGAAATGTACATCCCAGTGCAGAGTAATGTACACAGCATCAAGAATATTGTGATTTTTTTCCTTTGTTACAATGTACTGTCAGTTGGTCTTAAAGCTTAGAAACCTAGCAATATCCTATTTTCCTTTCTTTGTGACTGAAGTGTATGTAATAGCTAAAATCTGTTGGGTGTTAAAGCTGCTTCTTTGATTCACAAGGCCAATATGTTTCAAGTGTAATTCTGTTTTTATAAAAAAAAAAAAAAGCACATTATTGGATTTGGAGTCCAGAGACTCAACTTAAAAGCCCTGAAATCATGCTTCATAAACTAATTACCCGCTAAGTAGATTTTTGTTTTTAATTGTTAGAAATACAAGGTTACCATTTCCAGCAGTGGATATTTAATGTTGAATATTTTTGGACAGTACGCTTGCCTCCATTTTGATTAAGAGTTATGTAGAGAAAGCTGGTGAAAGCCCTGTCTTCGGCACATTTGAAGCAAATCAGTAGTTAGAAAGTGTGGCATAAAGACTGGAAACTGGGAAATGGCTGCTTGAGCTGTCGGAGGGAAACGGTCTACCCAACAGCAGCCCACTGATTTGCATCAGTCACACGACTTTCATCATGTAGTTTTAGCTCAATCAACTCGGGCATCCCAACATTAGCACGCCTGTTCTTTTTAACCTACCATGGTTATCTGTAATTACTCCTGTGTACCCGCACCGCTCTTGCCTTGCCTTCTAGTCATAGTAGTTGCGTGTCATTCTCTGCCAAGTTTCCTCTTCATTTGAATTAAGATTGTCACAATTTATTACAAGTTTGAAAAAATTTAAATAAAGATTGCCCTCTTTTTTTTCTTTATGACTTGTGTTTTCTTTGGTCTAATTTAGGTATAGATTTTTTTATGTAATTAAAACAGTGTTTTCACATGCAAAGTAGCAACCTGGTTTATCAGAATTTTAGCCCACTCAGGATTTGGGCTTTGCATGAAGTATTTAGGTTTCTGATTAAATGTTGGTTCTAATTTCTCACCATCCCTACATTATAATACTTTAGCTACTACATTATACCACACCAGAAAATGTTTAAAAAAAAAAATTCAAAAGGATTAACATGCCCATTTCCTCTATAGCTGGGCCTCAGTGTGATCTCTGAAATCTGATTGCTTTCTTATATGCATGGAAATCTAGTCATAGTAAACACCAATGTTTACAATTAACAGACTTTCACTGATGTCTTTAAATGACCCTTTTCTGGGCCAGAATTGCTGCACCACACATGTCATTAATAGACAAGAAGAGAGATTTAGTGCATAACTTTGAATTCATTTGGGTTTTCATACATCAAAATAGTCAAAAATATTCATACAGCATCTTACATTATTAATTCATTGGTGCTCAAAATTCTGAAATGTCCTCTAAAGTTTTCAAGGCATCTTCCCGTTTGTGAATTTAATTGACTTCTATGGGATTTTCATCTTTTGTTTAACCCATTCAGTGGTCAGAGCATGGAACAAATGGAAAAGATAAAGGACCTCAGAGCAAATCTGAAAAAGAAAAACAACTGAATAGATTTGTACATGTCAAGGATGGTTTCTTTAGTTTTTCCACACAGAACAACCTGGGAAGTATGGTTTTAAAAAAAGGAGACAAACGTTGAAAATGTATGAAGCCAGTTGGAGCATCTGTCTTATCACTGCACAGAAAGAAACAAACAGAATAGAGCCAATTAATGGACTATGATTATGAGTGCTTGGCCGTCCACTGGACCACAGACTGATTTTTTAAATCTTGGGCCTCTTGTTAGAATCTAGCTGCTCTCCAGGGTAAGATTCCACAATAAATCGTTTTAAGGAGGTTAATTTTTATTATTCCTTAGGTTGTAAGACTTCTTTAAACTATTGGTGTTTGTTACATGCTTTGGTCAATATACTTGCAAGAATTACACTGGACCCTTTGGAAAACAAGGAGTTTACAGCTCTTTTGATGGCAACATATTACCCCTTTCACATCAGCAGTATCTTACTTAAGATGTCTCCAGCTCTGAGTTACGACGTAAACATTAATTGCACACAAACTCAATAATCCTTTGAAGCACATAATCACCATAAGAAAGAGCAAACAATACCTAGCCTATTACTGACTCTGTCCATAAAAAAGTTTTACATTGGGATGGACTACTGTCCAAAATAGAAGCACCCAATGAAAAAAACAACACATTGTTTACACTAGCGAAGAAAAAACCTTACATTCCTTATGGTCTAACTCTATGGTCTGTAGACATGAAAAGACTAGATGTTTTGGAGAAGTTATTAACCCTATAACACAGTAGCCTACAAACTGTTAAACATTGTGACTGTGGCTTTTTGCTCTTGGCTTGTTTTGCTGTAAATTGCAGAATGTTGATACTAAAACAGGACTGAATAACTATTCTTCATTCAAAACCTCAAACCATCAACAAGAAAATTGCAATTTGCATGAACCTGGATGTTCTAATAAGTCACTGACCTAAAACACATTAAAAAGAAATGCTATTTCAGACTTTTTAAACAAAAAGTAAGCTGCAAATCTCGAGTTCCACTAATATGAGCTTATATTGTACATCTAAATTCTGCCTAAAAAATGGGTGTGACCCACCAAATTCTTTTCAGGGCTTCAAAGAAATCACAAAAATATTGAAAATGCCCTGACTTTAACATCCAGCACAAGCGTATGTTAAAGGCAAAGTTCTGTATTTTTCAACCTGGACCTATTTTGTAGCATGAAATTCGGTTATTTTCTCACCCAATTTTCTCCTTTGGAAGATATTTAGATCCACTCGCTATCAGCATACATCTATATAATGGGAGCGTTCAGTGCAAGTGCCGGTCCACCTCTAAATAAGGCATTATCTGCCACATTACTCCGCACTGTAGGACAATCAGCTACCAACATGGTCCGTGTTTGGGCTTTTTCAAATTATTAAAATAGAATTTAGCCGGACTAAATCAAATCAAATCAAATCAAACTTTATTTGTATAGCCCTTTTTCATACATTAAAATGCAATACAAAGTGCTTTACAATGCAAATATTAAAAATATAAGACTGGAAATGATCAATATTACAAATGCTTTCTACTTAAAATTTATAATCATACACACACATACAAATGCACGCAGACACACACACGCACACACAAACAAACTCACAACACAAACACAAACACATGATGCCACTCTTCTATTCATAGAATTAAAACTATGCCTTCTAGTTTCTGTCTCTTTAACTGAAAATGTATAAGAATAAAGTTTGAGAAAGAGAATAAAAGACAAGTTAAAAGACAAATGGCAAATGGCTAGACACCGCCGTGAGGAAACGATTCCTTGGGGACTAGCATTTTCTGACAACATATTGGTAAAATGAAAGAGTTTTGTGGCAGATAATGCCTTATTTAGAGGCCGACCAGCACTTGCCCTGAACGTTCCTATTATATGGATGTATGCTGACGGCTAGAGGATCTAAATATCTTCCGAAGGAGTTCAAGTTGCACCAAAACTGTCTGGGTGAGTAAATGATCGTATTTCATGCTACACAGTATCCACATTGAAAAATACCGAACTTCCCCTTTAACTTCCAGGTCGTCTCCTATTATTAAATTTTTAATCATTTTTTTTTCCCAGAATTGTCTTCCATTCAGACATCCCTCTCTCTATCAAACTTCAATTATCTCCCATGTTGATATTTTTTCTTTGGACCAGTTTAATCCAAGGCAGAGGTGTCTGCCCAATTATGGCAGACGGTCATATTTTTGAAGAACTAAGTTTAACCACGGCCAATTTCATTACTTGATGCAAAACTCATTTATTTCTTCTCTTTAGGGAATGGCAGCAATCACAAGTCAAACTCAGAGACGTGACTGAACATAATGACAGCCCACAATGTCACAGCCTACTTTCTGACACAGTTTGTATCTTTTGCAAGGCTCGTTTGCTTGTTTTCAGGTTTGATAAAGGAGAAGTATATTCATTTTTCACTGGATGTCATCCTGGGGATAAATTGCCACAGAGGGGAAGATAATATATTACTACCTCAGAATCAGTGTCATTGAGTGGTGCTGGTGCAAAAAGTAATTCATCGCTCAATTACCTCGTTATATATTCTGAGAATGAGTTTCGGTGTGAGGCAAATGAAGGGGGCCCGCTGTCTCTTTTCCTTCAGAATACCAACAATCTTACGTACTAGACAAGGGCAATTACACCTTGCTGCTCATTCTAACGTCTGTCTCGCGTTGAAATGGCAAATTAAGACGAGATGGTGATCATCTCATTTTCCAATCATATGGGAGAGATTTAATGCTTAGGGTTTGCGTGGGGTCAGCGTAAAGAGAAAGACGGTTATGCTTCAAACCATGTGTTTTAAGGGGATTCTGAGCTCGGTTCATGTCACTCAGCGAGATGAGAAATGGCCGATTAGCTTTGCTCACCATGGAAACCTGCCCACACTTGTTCTGAGCGAGTCTTTGCAGATCCTTTTAGAAAGCCGGTGTTTTTTGCATTAAGGCTGATAGATGGCTGCAGCTGCTGAAGTCCATCTGTTTGCCGTCACTTTAAGAAAAGCACCTCAATGCCTAATTACACAAGCAAACAATGCTGGTAAAGCTACCTTTTTCTACAGAAAATATTCCTTCCCCCTCAGTAGATAGCTCTCGTGTGTGTGTGTGTGTATGTGTATGTTTCTGTCATCAGTAGTCAAATCATTTATAATAACCCTGCCTGGGCTATTTTCGGTGAATCGACTTCACCTCAGCTGTTCGACTCGTAGTAATAGCCGCCTGCCAACCTGTCAGTGGATAGATGGGGCTTGTTGCTGTTGTTTTTCTCTGAACAGTCTGACATTTTGGCAAACTTTTCTTCTGGACGGTGGGAAAATTGACAGAGATGCAAAGACGGTTTCTGCCCACCGAAGCCGGTAAAACGTCCTCCGCTTTGCATTTCATGATGGCACACTCCTGCAGGGGACTGTCATTGCAATTACAGCAAAAATCAAATGAAACACATCATTGGCACAAATACCTTCCTGTTTCTGAAAGACAAAGTCTGCATGATGCAATAAACCAGCCCAATGCTTATCGGTATTATATACAGTATGAAAAATACCGATCGGGCTCAGTTGATTCATGTTTTCTGTCAAGAGGAAGGAAAACATAGTGAGTTCGTGAGAGTCTTGTGTGTGTGAGAGTTTGTGAGTTTTCTCCTGCACAGATGACAGATGTTTCAGTTGCAAAACATGCTCAGCTTGTAAGTTCTTTTTTTAAATTAGGAATGCTAATGTGGCATCTGCTTTTAGCAAAGTTCTGAAAATATTTGCAAATATGGTTGGAAATTAGGGTTTAGGGTTTCCACTCATTATTGATGCCGTTTTCATGCATCATATCACACCTGCAGTGCTGAAAAAATTATTTTGTCTGCCCAGCTGTACAATTTCCATGTAGTCAGGCAAATAGGGAATTTTGGAAAGTCTTGAGTAATTTGGTCACTCATCCTTCTCCCCAGAATCCTGGAATTAATTTCTGGTGTTGTCTTTTTTATGAATACAAAGGACCCACAGCCTCATCAACAGTTTGGGTTTTTCATTTGTTGAAGCACATTTCTGCTCTGGTGGTGCCACCAGTAATGGTCATTTAGTGATGAGAATTATTCTGAGTCTGCACATAGTGTTTTATTTACAAAAATGAGGACATGCAATTGTAAGTGTTAGAATTGCACTACTGAATGTGGGCTCACCTTCCATCTTGGGTTCCTGTCTCCTTTCATTTCATTTCATTTCATTTCTTCGTCTAAAAGTCTCCCTTCATGTTTCTTTGCCAAATCAGCCATGGCCTGTATCTAAAAGAGCCGGAGTGTTGATATCCAGTTGCTGAAGTATGACGTGGTGCTGGGAGGTGAAATACAACAGCCCCAATAATGTTAGAAAAAAGAAATGTGAAGCTGTGGTTTCTCAGCCTCAGGACACTGCAGGAATGTGCATAATGAATCTTAATGTGACATCAAAATGAGTCTTTGGTTGGTTGGAAACTCATTTTTCTGCTTTAATTAGATTTGGATGTTTGTTGTTGTGTTACTGGATTTTTCCCCCCACCTCTCTGCAGTTATTTTGTATCTTCCAGACAAAAGCATTTTTGTTAGCGGTGTAATTTTCCTGTTCTTGGGTCAGGACTTTTCTAGTTCATTTTTTATTCTTTCATGCACTTCTGGGTGTTTTAGTTCGGGGTCTTATCCTCTCGGCTACGTTATTACCCTCATGTGTCTCACCTGCATCTCTCCCTCCCTTCTCTGTGTTTAAACATGTCTTGCAGCCTTCACTCTTTGCTGGATTGTTTTGTGATTATCACCTTGCGTTCTAGCCTTGCTTCCTAGTTGCACAATGGTTTCCTAAGTTGTTTATGACCTTTTTTCTGTGCATTTTTGTCTACGTCCTTGCCTGCTGATTCTGGTACTTACGCTACATGAATTTGTGACTAGCTTCTGTTGTGGATTACAATTCCCGCCTCTGCCCAAAAGAACTGTTTGATGTATCTCTGCCCAGCATTTATGCCCACCTTTTACCGAGACCAGACAAACAGTGACTGCTTGGTTAATTTTCCCCTTTGTGCTTTTTTTTTTTTTTTTTTTTAAAGCAGAAAAAAAAGGCACAAAAAGAATGTACTTGTTTGCATCTCGTTGGACAGATTTAGTCCCTTTGTCATTTTAACCATTTCAGTTTTCAAGTTGATCTTCCTGTATTCTTTATGTGAATTTTTTTTGGTGTCATCCTTCTTCCTCTGCATGATGGTTTGTAGGTACAATTGAAGCTTTTGTGTCTAAATGTGCTTTTTCGTTGTTATCATTCTCACTTTGTGTCTTATGATTTGCCTTTTTTTAAAATTATATTCTTATTTCTGTCTTTTTAGTGTGCTTATTCCCTTTATCCTTTTAGTTTGTTGTGGTTGATTTGTCTCTTTTTACAGTATTTTAATCTCTCCTTAGCCATTACGTGCTTTTGTTCTGTAATATTTTACAAGCATGGATCAAAGGGTCATTGACTTTTTGGGCCTCAAGACTTGTGTACAGAAGGCCTAATCAGTAATCTTACCATGTACTATAAGATAAAAGAAAATGTCACTTATTGGGATCAGTCAATAACCATCAATAGAGAGGGATATTTATATTGCAGCTGAAGGAGTTTCTTGTTAAGTAGATGAATTTACATCACATTTACACACATGCTGCATGATGGATGCTTACGTCCTGTGTTTAACCTCGTACAAATACTTCTTCTGAGAGGGACAAGGAGCCACAAATCCAGGTCTAATTGTGTTAAATTCAGGAACTTCTGGCTTGTTATGAACCAACCTGATCCCTCAGGTCATCAGGATCAGGTCTAATTTAAGTTCCCAGAGTCAGAACTAAACACGGGGAGGCAGCGTTCAGTTTCTATGCTCCACATGTGGAAAAAACTCCCAGAAAGCTGCAGGTCTGCTGACTCTGTCAGCAGTTTTAAATCAGGGTTAAAACTTTTCTATTTGCAGCCTTTTATGATCTGTGATTTTATTTTCTGAGTGTTTCTTTCCTTCTTTAATTTTCTTATTTTGTGATTTCACTTTTGTTTTTAATTCTTTTTATTGCTCTCTGCACCTTGCTGTAATGTTTCTAATGTTTGTATGTAAAGCACCTTGAATTGCCATGTATGTGAAATGTGCTATACAAATAAACTTGCCTTGCCTTACCTTGCCTTGCCTTAAATTGGACTTTTTATAATTATTATTACTATTTAATATTATTATTTAATTTTTATTTAATCTTGGACTATTAAGTAAAACAGTGTGTTGGTCTGTGCTGGTCTGTTGAGCAGTTTTCTGAATCTCTGACAAAAACTGTGAAAACACAACTACTTATATTGTTGCCCTTCTACTTTGTCCCTCTCATGTACTTAATCACACACCAGATCGTGTTCTGTCTTACCACCACACACACAAGAAATCTGCAATTACGCAACTCATACCTGTTGTCTTTAAAGCTGTTTTTCTCAGTGTTGTCGCTGCAACCTGAGTATCATCATTCAGCCGAATCATATGGATCCACTTCATCCTGTTACAGAGATATATGCTGGGTAGGATGTTAAACTTTGATGGTATGTCGCACCAGGAACTTGTGACCCTTTCATCTCACCCACATTCTTGGCTGTTTTGAATCCGTTTGAGTCAGTCTCCAGACATCATTACTTTTAGACTCTTCAGTATTCTGAGTTTTTAGTGTAATTGGGCCAAGCATTTAGACCCATTATAAGTTTTCTTTTGATTGCCTGGTTTAGTTTCTGGGGATTTTTAATATTCAGTTTTTATAAAACTTGGACTATCAATCTCATTTGATAACTTTTATTACCTTAACATGCATTTCAAGGCTAAGGTGGTGTCTGGATCTGGGATACTGCTTTAACTATGTTTGAAGTTTCCCTCTGTAAAAGATCAGATTTTTAACACTCAAATAGAAACTTTTTCTTTAAGTTCTTTAAGACATATGAGCAAATTTAGCCATCGATGCTAGATTTGATCTGATATGTGTCTGAGAAAATGAGAAACTATGGATTCATTTTATTAGGAATCATTTTAGTGTACCATTTGACAGATCTAAGCTGGATTTAAACTATATATAAAGCCTGAAGCTCCTTCCATTCATCTGGGGCGTACCTCAGAAACAGTGGGCATGTTAGCCAACAAGTTAATTATTTTTTCATCTTCTCTCTGTTTTGCTCTTGTTTGCAATTCCCATTCTCTTGTGGCAAGTCTCTCAGTATGAGGGGCTCTGGCTGGCTTAGCCAGCCAGAAGCAATGAGGAGCAGGTCTTTTATAATATAGCTGAGAGCAACAGGAAACCATAGAAACTGAATACATTACCTTCCTCTAGCATGTGACCTTGTCTAATTTAGCTTTCTCTTCTGGAGGATCACTCCGCAATTCAATCTTGTACCTTGTAATTACTCCAATTTTAGACCTGGTCATTGCATATTACAGCAGAGAAAGGGCAGCTGCTGGTGGGATGAGATGTATTCCTGGAATGAGGAAAAAGGTGTAGTCATCTCCAAGCTATTTTAAAACCATGAAAGGTTTATATAAACATAGATTTGTTTTTAGGGGACCACTGGAGTTGGACTTCAATCTAATTTATAGATCCTCTTCTTTCCCACTCATCCTCTGCAGAGTGCCCCCATATAAAAATACATTTATTTCTGTTTGCAATGTGTACACTGCCATTAGTTTTTATCTAACTTATTTCAGGAATGACATTTTGTGCCACCTTTCTGTTGATGATACTGTGATATAAATGTGGGTGTACGCTGTGAGCTACCTGGCTTGTGTTTGAATTTATTTATCACAAAACTGTGTGATTTAGGCTTAGTACCTCTCATCATCAAAAATGTGAGGCTCGTTATAAAGTAGTGTTTTAGGAAAGGAACTTTAACTGGTTCAAAGATTTGAAGATTCTTTGACATTTAACAGAGTTTTTGCATTATCTTGAGACAGTTTTTGCCTTTTGGTGGTGATTTAGATATGCTTGGTTTAGCTAATGCATTCCTTAAGGGGGATCACAAGTGGTGATGTGCATGAGTGAAGTCATTTACGGAACCAAGACTCTTGGTGATGACTGTGTTTTAGTTTGTTTTTCATTGCTAACAAGCATTGGTCAAAACTGAAGATATGTTCAAAACTCTTAACATAATCTGTGTTTTCATCATGCATAACAGCTAAACAGTTAATCTCATCTCCAAAACTGTTTCTCAGCAACAATTCACCATACGTGTCTCAGAACAATTTAATCACAACACCAGCAAATAGTCTCACTCTAGTCTGGAAACAAACACGGTCACACATAACATACTGACCTAAAAAATACCAACAGAGAGCTTTACATAAAATAAATTCTAATCTGTCAATGTTAAATAATTTCTTTTTAGATAAATCAATATTTTATTATGAAATATGATCTTTGCACTTTGAGTGTTCTAAGTTACTGTAATATATTTTACAAATAATTAATCAAAAATGCAGCAGTTTACTTCTAAAACATCTATTTTCTCTGTGGCTTTGCAGGACTTTGGTTCAAAGCAAAAAAATCACAAGAGTCCGTCTTTATTTTATTCAAATGTCAAAATTGTGATCTGATTTGTGCTGGTTCTGCTCTTTTTTGTAAGCATTTTTGTAATGCCTTTAATGTTTTTATGTAAAACCCTTTGAGTTGTTTTGTACATGAAATGTGCGGTATAAATAAACCTGCCTTGCCGTTTGAAGAACTGATGCACGGCATGGTGCCATAAATGTGGGAAATGCTTTACATAATTAAGATGATTGCTGAGTGGCGAATTGGCTTAATCTTTGTATTTATTGTATGACTGACGTTGTGCTCCAAGAGATTCTCTGGTGTCGGTTTGTGTCCTTATCAACATGTTTTAGTTTTCATGTGAGCTGAATTGATAAATAGTTTTCAGGACTTTTGGGAAAGCAATGTTAAGTTCCTGCAGTCGAGTTAAAGGAATACTTCACCCTAAAAATGACCTGCCTTCAATTTATACTCACCATCACCCTCGATTTACCAGATCTGTGAAGAGGATAAGTCAAAATATAAAGTAATATGCCAATATGCTTAAAGGAACTATACCTGATATTATTTTAATCTTTCTAAGAAAAATGGTTTTCTACGTGGTATAGTATGTGG
>JBBBVT010000019.1:7206331-7224953 GCA_037177035.1 Craterocephalus eyresii | reverse complement strand
CACTAATGTGCACTTTCTGGCCGGAACGCCCATAATGCATATGCAGTAGCTGCAGAAACGCAAAGTGGAGAGCGGCGAAGTTTTGCCCGGATAACAGACGCAGTTCCATGTTTGCGGCTTTGATAGATAAGCTTGGGCCGATTTTAGCGGAGCAAAGCCGTTTGCACCTGTTTTAGTACACGCAAAGCGTTAATAAATCGAGGCCTTAGTGGCCAAAAATGACACAGTAACCCTTTAAAGCAGCTAGAATATTTGGGTATAAGTGCCATAAAGTCTAAAGCCGCTGATAACCATTATGAGCTGTCTCTTAAACATTGTGGTGTCAATAGGTATCAGGTATAATCTCAAACATTGCGGCCGAAGAGTAAAGGAAAAAGTAACCTCCTTTAGTCTTTTCCAGAACATTTCAAACATCTTGCTGAACTTGCCACAGTTTTGTGAATCTAGGCTACTTCAGTAACTTTGTTCTTGTCATACAATCTCAGACTGACTCCACAATGTTGAGATCAGGGCCCTGCTGGGGCTGCACCATCTGCTGCAAGACTCAGTGTTGTTGCTGCAGTTCTTTAGGAGCCTGACTATGTTTGGGCTGCTGTCATGCGGCATGACAGGGAATCTTGGCCTGAACAGATGTCCTCTTGTGCACAGAACTTGCATACATATGGTTATCTTTCTAAAATTAACATGTTTCTGAAATGTTTTATTATAATAGGTGCTGTGGTAATAAAAAGTGATGCCATCTCTTCTATAACTTGGAAAAATATCTGTGTTTCTGAGAAGTTAAAAAGCAGATAAAACCAGCCCATCTTGTTGTCAATAGCTTTATTTTTAAGGCAGTGACAGTAATTTTCTTTGGAGACACCAGCAGCCTGAGTAAGTGGTGCAGAAGTTGTCAACCATCAAGATAAATTGTCTCACTGCACCACACTGGTTGGACCACCCAGGAGGATCTAGCCCAAAGAAGGTCCTTCAAGGACAGCCAGAGGCAGATTCAGAACTGGCCCTTAGCCCTATGTCGTTCTTTTTTCCCAAAGCGGATTTCTTGTGTGGCTTCAGCTCCATGTGTGTCTCCGTTCAGGGCGCATGTGGTGGAGCTGCACATAGCGCAGAGATTGTCTGTCATGTGTTTCCGCCTTTCTGGACTTGATTTAAACAGAGCGGAGAGTGAAAGTGCTGCTCGTTGTGGACCACACTGCTCCGTTCTGGTCAAAGATGACACAGTGGGAGAAAATGGGATGGAGCACCTGGAGTTAATGAAAAAAATTTAACGCTCATACTAAACATGAAGGATCCTGCAGGATAACAGCCTGACACAGCCACTCGGGGGGCTACATTTTTCACAAGCTCTGAATGAGGAAGAGGCTGCCAGCTCTGCTTGTTAGAGTCCGATGCTGCAACAGTATTTTATTTATTTATTTTTTTGCTATCAATCAGCTTTTCCTGACAGCAACATGAACAAAGAGAAACAGATGACAACAGTCCTTGCCATCACAAAATGAAAATGTCATATCAGCGGAGAACAAGGACAGAGGCAGTTTGTAACCAGCTGATTTATCTTTGCAAATCTTTGCAAAGTTCTATTTATCTAGCTCTAACTTTGAGACATAAGTATTTTAGAAGACATTTTAACACGACAATTTCCTACTTCAAGTAGATGCCATTCAATTATGCACAGTAGCTCCATAATAAACTTATAAAATTTAAAGGCTGCAATTATATACTTAACAGACTTTTAAATGGTAACTTGATACTTAAGCTCTCTGTGAAAATGGTTAAAACTCCAACCAAGTGATGAAGCATCAATTTTACATCTGTTATAACTTTGAATCTTCACTTTATACTGATATTTTATTCATCTCTTGGAGAAAGACATAAAAGTAAAGGCAGAGTCTGCACAGCAGAGCTGTATATCTCTGTGTTATGTGGGACAAAGCTTTATACAATCTAGTGGACAGTCTTCAAGGATGATGAATGCTGCTGCTGTTGGTCTTTTGCTTTATCCATTTATCTTTCTTTGTAAACACCACTGTACACCTCATTTGTGTGATATTCTCACTCCTCTTCATCAAATACAATGGCAGTAGACCAGGGCTTTTTTCCTTCTTCACAGCTTTATGTTTTTGGCCGAACTTCACACTACCCAGCTACTCCTGATGTAAATCAGTAGAATTTCACCATAAAATAAATAAACCAACATACTGATTAATAGCCTTAGGAAAAACATTGGCTGTTATCAAGAACAGGATTTTGCTGAAGGCAACCAGCTCACTAAGCATAGCTATCCTTAGATGCTCATGCAATACCAAAAAAAAAGGGAAAAGGAGTTTATATGAAAATAGTTGAAGATTTACTATAAATTCTGAAAAAAAATTGTAACTGGTCTTTAATTTCCAAGATGGCTATAACTAGCATGTTTGAGTTTGTGCTAATGCTAATGCTAAAACTCTGAGCAGCACAAAGAGTGAGTAATATGATAAGGCTCTGGTTTAATAAGCTTTGGATATGAATTGCTTAAAATTCCCTCAGGGCACTTTGTACTGAGTAATGATAGTGATTTCTTTCAAAACCCCTGAATTGGAATAAACATTGCCCAAAGCCATTCAGTTAACAAATCTTCCTGAACGGCATTAAGGGTTCAAGGAAACATACAGATGACCAAGGCCTGGGAAATTTAAAGTTGATGTGTTGGAAACAGGAAAAATGCAACAACTCCTCCAATTTATGATCACGGCTGTCACACCAGTGGTTGCTGTTTTTTCTTTTTTGGCAGTTTTAGATATTAAGAATTAAATGTATTTCCATATAGTCTTAATAATGAAAACAGTGATAAATATAGCAAGTTTAATCTGCCAGAAGTGCCAGAAAGATCTTGTGTTTGTGAGAACGATGCAAAATCCAGTCTGAAGAGGATAGTGGTAAACTACTTGGACTTGCTGCATCATAAAAAGATGCATGGCAACCAGGGTCTGTGGATAGATTTCTCACCATTTTACGTAGAATTTCCACAATAAAAACTTTGTCACCTTCTTCAGTTTAAGCAACAGCATTCATTGATTAAGGTTTGAAAACTGAAATGGAATGAAATGAAAACCTCTTTCGTCTGGTTAAAGATGATCAAGGTTAGGGCTTAAACACATCCTTTTTTTAACAATGGGACTGTTTCTTTCATGGAAGGCCTTTCACAATTCACATGCTTTTACATCTAGTAGATGTCACATATAAATAAGACATTTAGGAAGAAAGTATCTGAAAACAGCAAATGTAAGATTTGAATGATAGGTAATGGGCTCTTTGCACAACTTCACTACTTCCTGGACTTAATTCAATTGTTTTCTGTCTTTCATTAGTTGATAAATTGATTAATCCAGGTGTGCCTGAGCTTATTAACCACAACAATTTTCTGGATTAATCAGTTTGTCCAGTAAAGAAAGACAGGAAACAAATGAGCTGTACTACAGAAAGCTGTGTTCAGGAAGTAGAGCTGTGTAAAGACTAGCCTAAAGTTGTCTAAGTTGACTAAGACAACTAAGAAACCAGTTTTGGTTGTTTTTACGTACAAATGTTTAAAATCTATCTGAGGCTTAATCAGATGGGGTTTCCATGTCACTGTACACAACCATTTGTTACCTTGCTGACATATACGAGGTGCATCCTAGAGTTCGGGTCAGTTCCTGGTCTTTTACATTTTTTTTGTCTGGTGTGTTTTTTGCAACACTGACAACAGATGCATGTATAGTTTGCACAGTTGGCGCCGTCACTAAATTTTGGGACTTTCAATATCTATTGCTGACATAGCAGTACCACACCTGGATCTTTCTAATTAATCTTTTAGTAAGAATTCTACACAATTTGAATGATGCAGTAATCCACAGTGGAGCAAAGTAAGTGTGTAAAAGGCGATAAGGCGAAATCTGTGTGCAGACTTTTACTCGCAAAGACATGCCAATTTAAGTCATTACACTCTCGAATTATCTAAAAGAAATGTCAGAGCTGGAATCGGGACAAAACACTTGATGTTCAGTCACTTCTGTCTTCTTATGTCTGCATATTGAGGATGCCACACTAACTCATACAGAAATACTTGCCATCAAAAAGTAGCCTTCTGGCTTCATCTCATTTGGCATGACATTTGTTTGGATTGCACATCTTTTGCCAAAAATAACAATCAGCAAGCCTTTGGGTTAAGTTTCAATGGCAATAACAGACTGATTTCATGAAAACCCTTTAAACATTTCTTAGATAGGTGCATGAAACCCACATCCATACATATTATAAAAATATTTACTTTAAAGTCACAGGAAAATGTCAGCATTTCCTCCTGAGGATAGTCTGTATAAAGCGGAGCATTTGAGACACATTTTACAGTATAGCAGTGTGAATGAAATACTATATAAAATTAGTATTTGCTGTATTAGCAAGTAAAAAGTAAATGAATAGCAGTGTCATACCTTTGGAAACAATTGTATATGTAGTACAATGCATCAGAAAAGAAGGAACTGTTATACTTACTAAACCTTGGCACCATATAGTCACTAAACCAGATCTTGCTGTTACATAAATTTTACCTAAATTGCTGTCATGGTTTTACTATATTGTAGTCAGGAAAGTTGCCACTTTGGATGGAAAATGGAAGTGTGCAGGGTGAATGTGAAGTTGCATTCTCAACCTGTAGCAATAAATTTGATTTATGACTTCCTAAAATGAATGTGGCACAAACAAAATTGTCGCTCTTCATGCTCTATGCAGGAATTGTAAAGAACCTTAACGCCCTTATTCGCATGGGTACATCCAAACAGGATGCCTTGATTTTTTTTTTTCTGTGCGTGTTTCCTGAAAATAATGCTCTGTAGGACTCTCTAATACTTGATATCACCAGTGAGTGACAACTTTGTCTACATCAGTTCCAATAAGCTTGTCAAGAACTTTAAACTCACTGCTGATGCACATGATAGGCACGTATAGCAACCTGTTTTTTGTCCATAATCTATTGCCCTCCCCTCTCGCTTACCTTTCTGTCAACATTGTCTGGTATCGAAATGAGTCTGAACAGTTGCTCTTTTTTACCGATTAGCATGCAGCAGAGATGCCGTCATTTTGCATGCGAATGAACAGTCATTAAAGTTACAGTTGGAATCTCAAGAGGATCAAAGATTAAACAGCCTCAAAGACTGACAGTCTCTGATGCCATTTTCAAATTGAAGAGCATTCATTTGAATAATCTGCTTCAACCTCATGACAGGAGGCTGTGCAGGCAGTGCGGTGACACTGCAAGAATCTTCAGCTGATGACCTGGAAACAACTACTCATGCTGTAAGCGTGAATGCTGCAGCTGAGGTTTGAGCAAACCACCAGCTATGATGAAAGGAGGCACCCAAGCATACCAACAATTCTCTTATATTCCGCTAGTATTGATACAAAGAGTTCGGAAATGAAATAAAAAACTCGGCTTGGGATGCCAGACCAAATGAGAGAAACTTCACGAAATCATGCATGTTTTATGGAGGTTTTCATTGAAGAAAAGAGCATCTGTCCTTAATAAAACATTAATAAAGACATTAATACAAATTACACTGTTATGCTGTTCTGAGGAATATGAAGTTTGTCTCCTGAGGCACAGTGTTTGCTGGTTGAAAAGCTGCAAACAAAGAAGCGACTGAAGCAGAAGGAGCTGCAGAAATGGCATAAATTCGGGTGAATAAATGAAGAATGTACCAGATAAAGACGAGGGAAACGTTGTCTGAATAATGTGTGTGTGTGTGTGTGTGTGTGAAATATCTTGTTTCAAGCCAACCACCTTTCTGGTCTCATTAGACAAACCTATTTCTAATAAACAACACAATCTTTCTTTCACTGGGTGAATCTGAATGAAATCCGCGTGCAGACTTTCATCTTTTGTCCCTGGATATGTGTCATGGCTAAACAGTTTGATTGGATTAAATTTGGTGTGATGGATTAAGGATGCCCTGGCTTTACCTGATGACGACGTGTAATCTGTTCCAATGAGATGTCGGTTCAGAGTGGAATAGCACGTATCTCTTCCATTGACTGGTCCTTTAAGAAGTTGTCCTCATTTTAGTAATTGGGTTTAGAAAAGTGAAGCTAAAACAATCTGAAGATGAGAAAAGGAATTTACATTAAAAAGCCTGAACAAACCAGGCTGTGTAGCTTCACCAGACAGAGGCCAGTCATCTAGGTTTGTTGTTGGCTGGCTGATGAGAAAAAGCTGGTAAGTTATGTCATGTTAACATCAGCATGTCATAAGTGATTTAAAAAGTGGTTTCCATTCCATCTAATGTATACATTTCTTTTAAAACTTCTAAAACTCCCAATGTAAAAGGATGTGCATTTATAGAAGTATTCTTTGAAGTTTTTATGCTATCTTCTGTGCATCGACACGACAAAGGAATAAATATTTATATACTCATCTTTTTACTTCATGCTGTATTCTTGCCATCTCCTCTTTCAAAAGTCGTGTTTTATTTATTTGGGCTGTTATGATATGAGTCAGAGTCATTCATGTTCTGTCACAAAAATCTTACACATAATTTCCTTTTGATTATGTTTTAGTCTCTTTAAAATATAGATGTATTATCTGTTTTTATGATGTTTTGCATTTCTCATGGAGGGTACTTTACATTATAAAACAGCACTATATTATTTCTTTTCTGAACAGTGGGCCTTCATTTCCAGTAGGCTATTACACAAACTTTAATAATGTGTTACAGAAAGAAGATGTTCAAAAAGGCTGTTTTATGAGATAGGCTGATAAAATGTCCTTTATTCCATCAGGAAGGGTCATTCTCAATAAAAACTATAAATAGATTATATTAGAGGATCTGTCTGTGTGGCTCTGACTTTTTACACTTGTACTCTTCTATATCTAGGTTTTTTTTAAACACATATTTCTGCTTTACTGTTTTATTTAACTCAGGGTATGTTTTGCACTATGTTTTATTCATTGTTCTTTGTTTTATTGATCCTTTTATCCTGCTTTATATTTTGGGGTTGTACAGTTTGTCTTTATGCCAGAGCCAAAGACAAATTTCTATTTTTTAGAATGACTTGGGCTGTAAATCTGAGCCTAAAATGACTCACCTATCAAGTTGAATGTTGCTATATTAAATCTCTACAGCGTGTTATTCACATTATCTGCAAATGTTGTGATTTCACAAAGAAAGCTGCTTTGTTTAAGCTGAAAACCTTTGAAGTATACTTCTTAATTGTTGGGAATTTGTAGAAATAATTGATGAACATTACAAAAGAAGAAAGAATTGATGAAGAACCCGATTGATCTGCTGCATTAATGATGATATTGACATAAATTAAATCTCAGGTGAGGGTAGAGACGAGGATGGACCAATTGAATCGAAAGCTTTACCTTTCAACTTAACTCCCTCTTCACCCCGTCCATCAATAGAGATCAGCTAAGGTTTGCTGTGATCTTTCAATATGTCCAGCTGGGACAACATCCCAGGGGAGAGTGAGGACATGCTGGAGAAATTGTCTTTCCTTCCTGGCCTAGGTAGGCCCATGGATCCCCCAAGAGGAGCTGAAGTGTTGCTTAGATGTCAGTCTTCATGGCCTGAGGCCTGTGCTAAGAAGCTGGATTTTGTCTTATCCAGGTAACCTAGGGTTAACCTAGGGTTTCCATACTACAACGCTGGTTAACTCCCAAGTGAGATGTATCACCATGGTAACTGATGCTGAACTGCTGACATGCTCAGAAGCAGGTTATGCTTTACATGAGAGCTTAAAAAGTGTAAAGGCACCACCTCCTGACCAATCGGTTCTCTTTAAAAATGGCCCGCTCATTCTGTGGGCCTTGGTTTGTTTTTAGGGATAGATGTAATCTTTTTGAAGTCGCATTAAAAAATGGTTTAGAATAAGTTTCATTCCCAAGTCTGTTAAGGTCCTCTTACAGTAGGTCGCATCTGAAATAATGAGGTTAATAATAATGGTCACACATGCAATGACTGCAGATGCATACATTTATGGAATACACAACTACTCATGCCGTCACAGTGATGAATTAATATATAACAGAAAATGCACTCACAGGGGGGTGCTGAGCTTCAAAAGAACTCTGTGGAAACTAGAAAGCACTCAGAGAGAACAGGCCTGTGCCAAGCCATATCCTTTTTTTTTGGGGGGGTGGGGGCACATTACCTTTATTAGAAGCTCCAATTATCCCAAAAATGTATAGCTCCAAATGATCCCTCCCATAGATAACTATCCTTTAAAAAATCCTTGGATCCAGGTGGTGATCCAGACTACTACCTTCAACATTACTTGCTCCTTATTCCATATCTGCATCCCCTGAAAATTTCATCCTCACCTTTTGAATTATGTCACACTAACAGACAGAGGAAAATATGAAGTCGGGTGAGGAAGCTCTGCCTGAAGCTAACTGGGCAGTAATGAAGTGAGATTGAGTGATCAGAGTGCAACCCGTTTCTGTCGTCCGATGAATTAATGTTGTATAATCTTACGAATTAATGCATTAACAGCGCTTCTGCTAGCATGTTTTCCTTTCCTGTTGCTGTGGTAACAATGTTGGTTTTAGCTTGAATGATGTGCTCAAATTCTTCATATTTCTGGAGAACAATTGTCTGCCTCTCCATGATAAAGTTCGAGTTTCTCTGTGATTGAACCCAGGGTTCAATGACCGAGTTGATAACCACCTATTCCCTCTGTGTAATTAAGGGCAAATAGAAGAGAGATCTTCCAACAATCTTTCTGTTTCCCCAAATGCAAACATTCAGACACTGCATGTTTGCGAAAGAGAAGCTTTATGATAACGGTGTCCTCAGTGTCCGAAACCGGAGAATCTGGGCTGCAGTTTCAATGATTATGACGCTTCATAACTTCAATCATCTATGAAATCTTTAGCAGTGCACATTCATGAGACCCCTTGCAATTTAGTTAATGGCTCATCACGCCCGGACACCCATGCGATCATAACAGGACACAACACTGTTTCTACCCGCACACTTTTTCCTCTCACAGTGTGTTGTTTTAATCTGACTTCTGTATCCACTCAGTCTGCTTCACTAATGCCCCACTGCCCGCCTCAGCAGGAATTTTATTGGCGCTGCACTGCACAAACCGCCACATTATTCAGTGGACCAAATGAATCTTTGGTCTGTGAAACCGTTCAAGGGGGTGTAATGATGAGCTATCAGAGATCTGTTTTAGCTTTTATGGCAGTAAAACACGCCGATAGAGTTAGAGCTGTGAATATGCTGACACTCTGGAATATGAAAGGCTGCCATAGTAGAGTTAGGGTGCACGGCATTCCCCCCCCCCCCCCCTCTCATTCATCTTAAAGGATATTTCTTCAGAGGCACTGGACACTTTCATTAAACCCCAAAGGCACGCCGTGGATCTCTGTGCACAGTCTGTAATGAATAACTTATATTTAATTCTATATTCACACAAGTCTTGGCTATTTTTTAGATTTACTTTGTTCTTAATATTGTGAGTAGGTAGCTGCCGAGAAAAGTTCATAATCCAATTATGTCTTTGAATAATTTACTTTGATATATATTATCAGCAGCTCATTACATAGTTGTGTGCATTGTAGGGTTGACTGAAATGACTGATTAGTCCAATGCGAGATGGATGCAGTGTGATGACATAAATGTAACATACCAGTGGAAAACAATTAAGTTAAACAAATGAATCAACTTTCTATGTCTTGAGTTTGCTTTTTCAGTTGCACAAATTAACATAAAAACGATTACCTTTTTCATCGCCGTACTGGTTTTTCGCTCCCCTAATGAGCTAATCTTGCTGTTTAACCTCACCCCCCTATGCAGATATAACTGAAATAACAAATAAGTCCTTAAGAATGTTAACATTCAATGTAAATAATCCTGACATTCTCCAAGGTTATGCAAAATTAACTGTGATCAATGTGTCCAATGCACACTGGATAGAGAGGCAGCTGGCAGCAGAAAAGACAGTGATAAATTAAAACACTTCCACAGCCTTCAGTCTGCATTCTCTTGTTAATTGTATGCGAAAGCTTTGAGTCCAGGCATTCAAAGAAGGTGCATATACACTCCAGTAATTAACAACAAAGCACACAGTGTGTATCCCAGACATTAGATCATTTTCAAGGGTATTGTTCTCCTACAGGGAGGAGAAACTCATATTTAATGAATAAAAATAATTGCATACTCAAACATTTACACCACGAAACACACAGGTAAATATGGCTGTATGTTATGATGCTAGTGAAAAACAGAAAGTATATTAAATTGGATTGTAAGAGTCAGGGGGATTGTGTGCTGTTGACTTATATTGGCCAAAATAAAAAAGGAAATAAAGCCATTGCCTTCTACTATTCACTGATCTGTGTGAAAATAAAAAGGCAGTGAGATGCATGCTTTTGTTGTTTTACTGTGCGTTATTATACGAATGTGCAGAATAAATTAAACCTGCCCATATGAAGTCTGTATAAAAAGAAATATCTTGACAAACTGTATTATAGGCTTTGAAGCGCTGTAAAAGAACAAATAACCATCCATCCGTTTGGCATACTGAAATTGTCTTGTTCATGGTCACGGAAGGCTGGACCATTCCTGCTGACAGGGGGACAGGAGGAGTGGTGCTTCCTGGACAGATCACCAGTCCATCACAGGGACAGAGAGAGGCAGACAATTCTGCACGCTCATGGTGAATTTTGAATCACAAATTAATTTAACATGCATGTCTGTGGACTGTGGGAGGAAAGCAGAGTACCCAGCTTCCGTACAGAAAGGTCCAAGCTGATGAGTATCTTCGACCACAACAAACCCTCTTTCACAAAGGTCAAGTGAATAATGAACAGGATGCTGGATAGAATTTTTATGAAAACTACTGTACAATTATTGAACAGACAACATCATCTGACAAAGTGACACAAAATGACTTGTTCTGTATCATAAAATGGTGGTAATGGCTGTAAATGAATCCTGCTTTTTATATATGGTTAAGGTTTATTCCTGTCTTGATGCTAACTGTGCTATCTATGCTTCCAACTTAATAATTTACCCATATTATGGTCTTTCTGGCTTTGGAAAAAAGATATGTACAGGCTACCATGTATTTTCTTTGTGTGTGTCTTTGTTGTAAAACATTTGAGCCAGAATCTGCTTGTTGTAACTGCTTTCTATATTTGTGCAAAAGTTTAAAACTTATTCACACAACAAACATGTTTTCTCAGACATTATTACCACAACTTGTCTTTAACAAACAATGAAGTATGCATAAGGGGGAAGGAGGGTTATCAGACAGATTATTACACCTCTCCAATGGGCCTTTGGACAACACAAGACTACCAGTTCTCTCAGCCACATTTTACCAGGACATTTTTCCTACTTCTTGGTTTATCTGGCTGAGTAAGAAAGTCGTATTTGGGTTAAGATATTAACATATCTCTCATTTTCTAAATTCAGTAAATCGTATGGATATTACTGGTTGCATATTAATGCAATAGATTATGATAAAACATAGTCATTTCCTGGTTGCAGTGTCACTTGATTCGGGGAAAACGTGGTCATGGTTTTGTCAGAAAGGGATTGTTTTGACAATGTGACTATCATCTTATGCTACGCACCCAGTTGCTTGCACACATGAAGTTGCACATTATTTAGTATAATTCTAGGCTGTATCTACATGTACAATCTCCTAAGTTGTCAAACATTTTAATCTAATTAAGACTGGGCAAGGTATTTTGTGAGCTGCCTAATGGCCTCTACATGCTCCTCAAGAAGCGAGAACTTTGTTCTTGTTTTCGAAGATCCGTAATTTTGTTCTCGCCGGACGTGATTGAGGACACTTCTTGACATCGAGCTGGCCAAACTTTTTTCTCGAGGTGCTCCGAGAAGTGTTGTGTGATTGGTCTGATATGTGAGGTGGAAACTTTTGTCTTATGCACGTAACTGTCAATTACGTGCATATTTGATGTGTTTTCAGGCTCCTTGCCCATCTGTCATTCGACACAAAAGACGGAGTAATGACACCAGAAACTGCGGTGGCAGTACTGAGTGTAGTGGAGCAGAAACAAACCAAGGAAGAAGTAGAATATAAATGGGAAGAGGAAAACCACTGAAGAAGAATGAAGAAGGGAATAAAAACTTTAGAAGTTGCACAAGCTTTTGAAATGAGGCTCTACGAGTGTTCAGGGCGTGTTGGTGGTTAGAAACAACTTTATAGCCACGCATAAGTGCCACCAACCAATGTCTGACATTTACGTCGTTTCGCGGCTTTTACAACAAACTCAGCATTGCCCCTTGGTGGTTCACAGATGAGACGACACAGTAAACAACGCAAAACATAAACACTAACAGGTGACCATTTCTCAAATTTCATATTTTGTTGCCTGAAAATTACATGTGGTTGGAGTTGGGGAAGGATTAGTGGACCACACAGATAGGGAAAGACACAATTTCAGCTAAAAAGAAAATGTCTGCTTAGGCATTCTGTTCATTGTGCCTGCCTTATTTGGACGCTGTTGGTGTCCCTATAATTTGGTCACCTCACATGATTACCCTGTCAGCATCAACAATAAGAAATGTTTTGAAGACGATTTAATCTCTGAAAGATTTTTGAGGCGTGAAAGAAAAGGAAAAAATGTTGAAGTGTAAGGCTGAGTCTGATCATACTCAATTGTAATGAAAAAAATCCAATTAGAAAATCTCAAAAGTTACAGAAAAACCTTTCTGCTGGCATGTTTCTTCAGCAATGGCTACCGGCTGAGGCTTACACGACTGATACCGCCGAGTGAATCACGAGCCCGTTGCCTAGCACTGTATCTCAATGCATCATTCTTCTCACATACCGTTTGCCTCCCTCTTGTCCTCCCTGAGCTTTGTAGGTGGTTTTCTGCTGTCACCACACACTGTCTGTGGGGGAATGTGACTGCCTCACAGGTCACTGGTATCTCAGCGCCCCATCTGTCATCAGCGGTCAGCCCGCTTCCATGCTGTTTCCAAAGAACATCAGGCGTGGGCCGGCCGCCCTGCCAGCCGGCTTTATGACTTCAGGGAACGCTCGCAGTTACAGAACTGCTCAGAGATTGGAGTTTTGTCGAGTCAAGCTGTACGTTTTAGTAGATATCAGCTGTAATCTGTGTTTGTCCATGTGTGGCCTCTACTGATGGCTTTCACGGTGTCAGCAGTTATCATGTACTGCATGACTGGATGTTCAATTCACAAATAATAACTAAATGGGATATCTGTCTGGCTGATATGATGTCTGCTGTGTGGGAAAATATTTGGACAATAACTGTAAAAATGACTGGGGATGCTTATTGCTTATTGTGGGGTGTGCCCCCCCTCCCCTCCACAACCCCACCCCCACCAAGACAGCTAACCCATGCTGTTTTATACTATACTATTTTGCAAAATATTTCATCATATGTGTCATTGTAAGCGTTGACGTGCGCATGGTAGTGGTGGTGGGAAATTTCATTGACATAATTGTTAACAAAAGGGATACCCGCAGAAAAAAGTTTAGTTCCATGCTTAGCCTTTAACTTTCACTGCATGAAAAAAGCAAGAGAGAAACATTTCTTTGCATTTTGTCTTTACTTTTGAAGAAGAAAAATACGAGGCAATATCTTTAGAAAACAGTTGAGATAAGAGTTAATAATAGAGTCATGACAGTGAAATGGTCAAAATTTGAAACAGCAACAAGATTACAAACACTTTCTTTTGGTATTACACACTAAAACCAGTTTGTACAGATGGTTCAGGCAGGCTTATTTAATCAGTTCTTTACCAAAATTCATGATAATCACTGAAAGATTTGCTCTACCAAATGGTAGAGCAGGACCACAAAGGAAACAATAACTAAACAGTACATGAAGGGAAAGAAGAGCTCGCACAGAGATGACAAAAGGTCAGGGTCATAGAGTCCAAGAAATGGGGTGAAAAACAATATTTTGACACTGGAAATGAACTCCAGTCTCTGATTCAATAGACAGCCTGAGCTCTGACCCCTGAATAAAGAGTTGCTGAGGCACTGCTGATGGCTGGCTGAGAAACACTGATTTACACATTGGTGTTTTTTTTTTAATGATAACATTTTACTTGGGATGCTGTTTGTGTACAAGAGAGGCTTTACCACAATTCTTACATTTTCTGATGATTATTTTCCACCCATCCATCCATCCATCCATCCATCCATCCATCTTATTTATACCTTCTTATTCCAGTGGGATAATGGGGATAGTGGGTTGAATTTTGGGGTACTGAGATATTTGTATGTGTGTGTCAGGATGTGTGTTCTCGGGGCTGTGGGCCTTGCACACTGCTTGTTCCTGGTGGCCAGCCATCCTTGTAAACCACACCTGTGGGGAGCCATGGCGGGGTCTTCCTCTGCTGTTTTCTCAGTGGTTGCACAGTCACCTCTGTGGCAGGCTGGCTGGGATTTATGCTCGGTGGTGGCTGTTGGTCGACCTGGTCTGCCTAGAGCAGCGCTGTTGCATTTACACAACCGCAAACATCACTGAACACTATACATTCCTTGTGTTTTGCAAACATACTCACATTCACTAACTTACATGCTTATACAGTCACTGTGTTGTCCTGCAGTTTAAATCCCCAATAAATACAGTTTACCCCATCCTTTGTTTGACAAAACACTTAAAACAACACCCCAACCAGGCTATCATGTCATGATGCTGGACAGGACATGATAGGAAACAAAGAAAAGATAAAAAAAAAAAGAAAGAAAACCTGTACTCTACATAATAGACGAGTTGCAATTATTGCTGAAAAAATTAAATAAAACTGAGATTCTGCTCTGAATAATGCTCATTGTTTTATCTCATCACTTCAGACTCTTTCTCACTGAATTCTGGAATCAACCTAAAGAAATTTGGCGCAGAGACTCAGATTGGGAGGGGCACATTGAAGAGGACAAATTCAAAAGTTAAGAAACTGAAAAATCATTGTAATGTTTAGCAGAAAAAGTGCTATATGCATTAAAGAGGATTTCATTTGTAGGTGTGGTATATGTCCAACATGTGTGGGAGACCATGTGATGAGGAAGTCAGCTCCACCACACTACGATAAATGAGGGCGTACAGTATATCTTTAGCCGTGAAGCACCATGCTGCAGTGAGTAAATGAAAACAAATGACATTTTTTGTAATTTTTTTCAGCCTCTTCAGTTTCTTCCAAGGCATTGAGTTCCTGCATCCCAGTTTCCAGCAGTAAGTGCTGAACATGTGGTTCTATCAAAGACCACTTTTCCAGTGGTTTCAGCATTTTTAAATCACTCGCTAACCCAGATTTGGTCTCAGCTGAATCCCAACCCAGATCTGGTGTCTTGGCTAGCCACTTGGCAGAGCATTGGACAGGAGATTTATCAGTTTGTGAAGTGGTGGGAAACTGAATGATTTATAGTCATTGCTTCTATAACTGTCTCTTATTCACTCTTTTTGTCTTTTCAGAGGTCACACCACTTAAAGCTGGACAGACGATCATTGTATAAAATATGCCGTGAATTCTGAGAAGCCCTTTGCGATAAATGCTCATGACCGATCAGAGGTGGGAATTATTTGACATTTACTCTCTCACAGCACTGACATACGTTGGCCCCAGCATGAGTTCATGGTGGAATAGATGTGAACTCAAGTGGAAACAAACAAACACATGTGTGCAGGATAAAGTCAGACTGAATTAATGCATGGACTGAAGCACAGCCAATGTTATTGCTTAGTCTCTCTCCTGTCAAGATTGTGGCAATGAATAAAACATTTGTGAATAAACACATATTGATTTAAATATAACTATGAATACTCCACGATGGCTCTTGAGATTTTGTCCCCTTGCTTTCCCTTTACCCATTCTTCCATATTTCCTGACGTTTGCATATTTCTCCATCTCGCTTTTTCCATTTCAACCCCTCTGCTGTATGAGAAAAATAAATTGGACTATTATCATCATGCATTCAGTAGATGCAGCCTGACGATATAAAGTGGTTAAATGCAAAAAAAAAATAAGAATAAGTGAGAGCCGCTGATCCCAAATGTGAGTTATTTAAGTCAAGAATTTGGGGCCTTGAAGTGTTTGACAGCTAAAACCACTATCACCCAGGGCAACAGTGAAAAACAGGATGGGAGGAGTATGGAAAAAAAGAGATAATGAGTTTTCCTGTAACTGGCTGCAAAAGTTATTGTAAATACTGTACTTTTCCAGATTGCCTCAATTTGACTTCATGCGTATTTCGTGGCCTTCTGTTGATGAAAATGCTTTGAGCAAAATCCCTCTTGAAATTTTCTGATAGTCACCTAGCCTGAAACAGAGATATGCCAGGATGAATAGTGCGGTCAAAACCACCAAGGGACTCTTTTTCTGTATGAAAATGATACTCGAAAAGGCGAGATAAAATATTCACCAGAGAAAATATGGTAGGATAGCTCATAGCCTTGAGCAAGCAGAGCTCTGTCTGCAAGATAGTGGGAAAGACGGAAGGTAGCAAGAGGGGAGCTATGAGAAAGAGGAAATATAAGGAGATTGAATGAAGACCAAACTAAGAGGCAGTGTAAGACAGTAAATCTGTTATTTTCACTCTGCTCAAAAAGCCTATTTATTTGTTGTAAAACTCATGAAGTAAAATTAACACAGCCTTAAAACATTTACATGACTTACAATGATAAAATGAATCATTTCTGACTGGGTTCAACTTCAATAAAAAACACAAGAAAGACACTCAAAGTAAAGAAAATCACAACAAGAAATCACACTAATTTCTCACCTGACATTTTGTCTCCACACTGAAAAGTGTCAGATGCATTCAAGAGATCATTTGATCATGCCAGGAAAGCAAGATGTATCGACTCAGGTCTTAAAATTGTAGGTCAACATTGATTAGTAGACTCAGGCTTATTGCTTGTCTCTCCGTCATTGCTGCACCTTAGCTTTATTTTTAGGTGCGGGCTGATCGATAGCAGGCCGCTTTGCACGAGTCTCAGTGCCATTGTGCCTTCCCATGGAGCCCGGGTAGGTCAGACCAAAGCCCTCCGAAAGGTTGAAGCAATGATGGGAATCAATGGATGGGAAATGTCAGCTAACATGGCTGTTTACCACACAGGAGAACACTTTCTGGATATATATTGTTTCATGTGAAAAGATGCCAAAAGATTTAATCCCAGAAATAACAGCCGCAGATAAAGAAACTATTTCAAACTATTTAGACAAACAGTAGCCTATATAGTTTCTTTTATGTCACCGGCAAGTTATGTTTTCTTGCCACAATTTAAATGCCATGAGGAGCTTTATGGATATACTGTAATGACCTGGGAAACTCAAACTCGAAAGAAAAGCCAAACCTGAACTGAAACATTAAAGAGTTTTATTTCACCAAAGAGAATGTAGAGGAACCTGTTTTTTGAGAGGCAGTCTGAGGGAGGTTGAGCTGTGAATGAGAAGGACAGCAAGCAACAAGATGGGAACAGACTGACTAAGGGCCAGACAAAGGGGCTAGGGTCAGCAGCAAGGAGACAGAAATCTAGGCGGAAAGGCTAAAGCAGAAATCTGTCGAGCAAATAAGAGTAAAAAAAACCCAAAAACAAAACCCTCAGTGGTCAAAAGATTATGTTGAAAAATACTGGATCGCTTAGCAGATGGCGTCAGACAATCTGGCTTTGAAGAGTGAGTAGAGGTGAGTTAAATGCCCATGAAGAACAGGTTAGCAACAGGAATGCAATCACCAGGCACAGCTGGAAACAATCAGGGACATGGCCTTCAGAGCACCAATCAGACCATGACCTCTAAAGACCCACTTCCACCAGGCGAGTGTGCGCTGCGTCTATGCTACGTTTTTTTCCAATCTATTCAGTCTGCTAATTCACACCCGATGCATATCAATTTGCATATGAGCCAAACTTTCAGGAATGGAAGCAGAATCCGTATGGTTACTCGCTTTATTTGGGCGAAAGATTCGCGAGAAATTACCAATTTATGGACGAGATTAAAATGCTTAATTTGCACATCAAATTGCACTTTCTGGTGTGGGAAGGGTTGTTTGTTTCACGCCAGTCACTTCCATCGACAAAGAACATGGCAGCCTGGATAATTTGAATGCTCTGCATCGAAGACGCCGACATGTTTGGGTCCACTGGATATTCCAGATCCGACCCGTGCTGACAACTTGTTTGCTAAAGAAATATACCTGTCAATAAGTTGTCTAATGTAGATTCATCTAATGATTCCAAGTTTGTCCTTCTCCTTACATCCACATCTCAAGATTCAACAAGCCGATTAAACCCAACACATAACTGATAAATGCAATTCTGCGTCTTTTATTTGTTACAAGCAAGTTTTTTTTTACCCGTCAGCTGTTGCGGAACTTGTGGTATTGGAGTGTCATCTATGACTAAGGATGGTGAAACCGAAGCCTTGTGAAACACCGAGTTACTTTGACACATCTGCCCTGAGATCGACTCACTGTGTTGACACGTTTCCAATTTGAAATAGCTCCATCTGCTGGCTGCGTGTGTCTGATGAATATGAGGGAAAGCGTGACACAGTGATCTTTTTACAGTTGCTGGGCTCCTTGTCTCTAATATCCATCTGTTTAACAAGGAAATGTTCTGAGCGCTAATTTATTTGTTTTTCCATCAATA
>JBBBVT010000019.1:7123042-7136834 GCA_037177035.1 Craterocephalus eyresii | reverse complement strand
TGTGTGTGTGTGTGTGTGTGTGTGTGTGTGTGTGTGTGTGTGTGTGTGTGTGTGTGTGTGTGTGTGTGTGTGTTTAGAGAGAGACAGATTTCAATCGTGTTGATATAGGAATCAACCACAGTTTGATTCCCCTCTGATTTGCAGCCCACGCAGGGCACAGGGAGAAATGACCATGATTGTATTATTGTCATTAGCATTAACCTGCACATCAACCATTTTACCGACAGACCCAAGCAAAACAAACAGGACCCAGAACAAGAAAGCAGATCAGTTATTACTTACCAACAACATAGCTAACTCCACATCTGCCTGCCACCCTAGTTTTTCTGTGAGCTCCCCTCTGCATTGAAGTCCAATCTGATGTTTGTTGTGTCATGTGTCATGCCCCATGGCTCTGCACGTCCTCTTTTTCCTCATTTCTATGAAAGCTTTGTCCTTGGTATCTTCTCTGTATTTGTCGTGGTGATTTTTGTTTTAAAAACCTTTATTATGGTGAAATCGACTTGTTTTTCTTGTTGCTCATGTGTGACAGGTTATCATTAGGCTATAGGCAAAATGATGTGCTGGATTGAAAACAGAATTTACAAACTTAAGTACCTCAGCCTTTCGGTGCTCTATGGCTGACTAAAACAGAGATCTGTGTTCTATCAAATGTCAAGGTTCATCTGCTTCTATGTTTTTGCTTTGAGTTCTCCCAAGGTTTTTCAAAAGGTTAGGTTATAATTCATTTCCAGACAGGTTTTAAGATGCAGTCTTGTCCTTTTTATACAGTTCTTTAATGGTTTTTGATTACATTGAGTTCATATCCTGAAATGAGGCTTCAAAAACAAACCTTTTCTCAAAGTGAATAGCAAAGTTAGCTTAAAAGAGCTATACCCGATATTACGTCCGACCATTTTAGCGAAAGCGACTAGTTTTTAGCTTTGCCATGATGCTCTTTCTCTGCCATTGGGGTTAACTTCCAGAACTTCTTATCAGCCAGTAAGAGCGTTCCCGGAAGTTCAGGAAGTTAACTGCATTGGCCGAGAGAGCGTCACACCAAAGCTAAAAACTAGCCACTGTTGCTAACTAAATTAGCTGAACATAATATCAGGTATACCTCCTTTAAATTGGTTTGATAAATCTTTTGGTTTTAATCATTTCCTTGATTGACTGAGTTCCTTCCATACCAAAGGCCAGGAAGCTTCCCCACAGCCTTAAAAAACTTGATACCAACTTGAAACTTGAAAATAGAACAGCTGACTGTTTAAAAGTACATTTAAATCAATCCAGCAATTCAGTTTAACCACATCTTACATTAACATCGGGTTGTGAATAAAAAATATATTTCTTATATTCTATGTAACACTTATTGTCTTATCATTATATGTGGTTGTAGAGTTGTAATTTCTCGTTACTTTGATTTTTGGCTTGTGAAGATTTCATGTAAACCAAAGAGTGAATCAATTTCATTTGATGTTTTAGAAAATGTGTCTTAATAACCTGATACCCTGACAACACTAGCATGGATGTTTCACCAAATACTCCATTCTACCTCTCTGTAAGCATGATTTAAGAAAACAAAAAAGAAAATATTTTTTTAATCCAAGGTGAACATTTCTATCCACATTTCTTAATGTCCAAAAAAGCTTCTATTATTTTGGTTTTTGAACTGAATTTGGAAGAATTTCTGTTTTCAACACATGGAAAATAAAAATATATCCAATGTTTTATAGTTAACACCGAAGGCTTCAATTGCATGTGACTGGAGTTTGATAGGTAAATATTTTCCATCTATCAACTGACCTGTGGATAACTCTGGGCTTCTCATATATGCACTGCCAGTCACTGATCTCTCTTCTGTTTAGTGGATGACTGCATAAACAACAATCAAGTAGTAATAAACCACCAAGAGAATGAAATGTTGATTGCTGGGGTTCACAAAGTTATTTGTAACTTGGTGTAACTGACCAGTGACCCTGTATGACTCAGGCTTAACTGAAGAAATGATGGAGTTTTCCTTTCAATACTGCAATGTTTTCATATCAGATTTCACATTATTCCACCACTTACTGATTGTTAGAAGTTGTGTGAAACCATACAAAGAATCTAAGCTCCACATGCGAGGTTGTCAAAACTCATGGGAGGAAAGAGATTAGTGATTAGTTGTAGTTCCAGTGAGATAAAAGAGTCGAAACAGACAGGGCGGCTGGGTCTGGTTGCTCCTACAGCCCCTTGAAAAGAAGCCTTCCCGGCAGGGAAACAGCTTTGGAAGCAGGACCTGACCAGACTCTGACCTAGCTAAGGCACAAGCACCACAGCCAGCATTATTGTACAGGTACAGTGTGAACAGTCCTGACTGTACAATCTGACAGCATCCTTCAGAGAGACGATGGAGGAGTGTCACTGAAGGAGCTGCTCAGTGATGCCAGAGTATAATGCATAGGGTGGTGAAAGTTGTGCATCAGAGATGATAGCTCGGCCATCATGCTCCTTGTGCTCATGTGTATTGCATCTAACCTGCTTTTAGATGAGGAGTCCTGAGGTCCTCTGGTACTGTCCTTTTTAGTTGTTACCAAAGTTAGAACTACAGCTTATGGTTAGTATTCATTCCATTATTTTGGTCCTCGTCTGTGGAACCGCCTGCCAAAGAACTTTTAAATGAATTTTTATTTTTGTTTGTTGATTAAGTCTATCTTTATCTGTCTATTACTTTATATATTGGTCTTTAACTTATTTAATTCTGAACTTTTTATGTATTTATTGTTCATGTTTAATTTTTTGTTCTTGTTGCTGTTAGGTTTGCTTTTTTTCATTTGTTTATTTGAACACATTTTCCTTTTTAGCTCTGGGGTTTTCCTCATGGGGATCCTCCACATCACCAGCTATGCCTGCTTGGTCTGCGGGGTCGTTGCTGTGGGTCGCCCTAGTCGCGGTGGAACCCACAGAACCCCAGGATATTGTTTCCACACAGCGGCGTCAGGCCTGAAGATTTAGCCTCAGACATTTATCTCCAGTTTTGTTTTTACATGGTTTTAGTTCGAGAGACCAAAATTAGAAGTCAGAATTTGTTTGCTCAGAGAGGGGTGGGGGTTTAATAGTTGTGCTGTGAGTTTGATGATGTGTGTTGAAAAATGCAGCATGATCAGATGTATGTTCTTGAACTTAGATGTTTTATACTTGCGTGTGAAGGTTTTTGGTTTTACTATGCTTTTTTATGTTGCATATAAAGCGCTTTATAATGCTTAGTATGAAAAGGACTTTATAAATCAAGTTTTTATTTTATTTTATAAGGAGCAACCTAGAACAGCGCTTGCCTTCCTCACCAGTTTGTCCAATTTCTTCCTGTCTGCAGCTGAGGTGGGACTGGTCCAGCAGACTATTCCATCGAAGAAAGCTGATGCCACTACTGAGTCATAAAAGTTCCATAGCAGAGACGTTTTTGACTCAAAAGACCTCAGTTTCCTCCGCAGTTACAGCCAACTGTGAACTTTTTCATAGAGGGTGTGCAGTGGTGTTTTCAGTCCAGTCCAGTTTGTTCAGGTGAACACCCAGATACTGGTAAGCGTCCACTATGTCTTTTCCCTGGGCGTTCCCTGGAGTGGGAGGAGGGTGATTCTACCTGCAGAAATCCACTAATAGCTCTTTGGTTATTCCCAAATTCATGTGGAGGCAGGGTGTAGTGTAGTGCAGTGATTCATATGAGGCACCATGACTGTGTTGATACATACAAATGGTGTCACATTCAAGGCTACTACAGTATGATGAAGAGCTTAATTCACCTGTGCCCAATTGGCCTGCTTTGCTCGATCTTTTGACAGTGGAAAAAGAAACATAGTTCCACAGTATATGTAGAACCGATGTTAGCAGGCTGGGGTTGAAACTCAGCCCTGGAGCTTGGTTTGGAGAGGCTATTTATCTGATCGCACATACGATGCAAGTGGAATGGCTTAGCGTTTCTGATTCAAGCTGGAACAACATATGACATCTTATATTCCCAACCAGTCCTGCACCTGTACCTGGGAGTGTTTTTCCTGTGGTTCCTGCTCCACTTTCCTCCATCTCCTCCTTGTGCCCATCCTCTTTCATCTTCCTATCCCATCCCTCATCTATCACCTCCACCTCCTCAGTCCTATAACTGACACTGGCTTTGTCAGCTAACAGTAACAGCAACAATTACGTTATAGCACTTTTGAAAACAATACAGTATTAACATACAAATACAATGTAAAAATCTAAATAAGGAAAGCTCCACACCCACACACTGTAAATTAATTAATCACTTTAATGTACTTTTCATAAGCTGGCATTTATTACTTTAGAAAGAACAGGGAAACAGGATGTAAAGACTATATTCACATAGTAGCTTTTTTTTTACTTTGGACACAGGCTCTCTCCTGAGATATGATTTCCTTTTCAATAAAGAATCTCATGTGTTTTTTGGTCAGTTAGTATCAGTTTTATTTTGAACTGATAAAGCAAATACATAGTTTATGCCTGTGTAATGTAAGGTTGCTTATAATAAACTTTGAGTGTTCTGTGTGTGGTATGGTATGATAGGGCCATAAAGGCGGTGCTTGCTAACCTGCCATGCTGCTGCTGCTCAGTCCTCAGCCCCGGTTTGTGCAGACCCTCTGCCGAAGTCCGGCACATTTGGCTGACTGGGCAGCTTAGCCAATCACATTTTAATAGCAACAACAAATTGGCAGTAGACGGGAAGTCTTGTCCAACGCTCTGTGGCTGCAGTGGTTTGTCAGCCAGCGACTGAATGAATAAATGTTTGAAGC
Source organism: Craterocephalus eyresii (assembly GCA_037177035.1). NCBI lineage: Eukaryota > Metazoa > Chordata > Actinopteri > Atheriniformes > Atherinidae > Craterocephalus > Craterocephalus eyresii. Next base: position 7,132,068 of record JBBBVT010000019.1, on the reverse strand, counting down.
AATTGCTGCGTTTGTTCTTCACTCATAACCAGAGTCGTCTGTTTAGGCAAATACAGTAGATCATGGACCCAGTTTGTGCTCGCTGCTACTGCATTGCCAAGGGACCGTACTCAACTGTGGTGGCTTGAACAGTTTTAGGTCTCAGGTGCCTGAAAGCTCCAAACGTTCAGGAAACCTTCCTAGGGCACCCTGCTTTGTATATCATGCACCAAGATTCCCATGCATCATTGCTAAGATGAAAATTGTATGTTTTCTGTAGTTTGTGAATTTACACGCTTGTTCTCAAGCTTTACTAACACTGGCCACTCAGATCTAACACTACTGAATAGCTTCTTCCCCGAGCCACCAGTCCAAAACATGCAGCTTGTCAGTTTATCTTATTGAGGTGTTTGTGGTAAAACCTCTCACCAGAAGAGCCCTTCAGACTTCAGTGTTCAGTGTTGAGCTAACGGCTGATTCCTTGTGTAGCCTACATATCCTACAGTATGGCTCCCAAAAATTGCAATAATAGGCAACATGTCTGCACCTCCTGAAAATCCGGGCAGCTGAAGTTCATTTTTCATGTTTTCATGGGCAGAGGGAAAAGATCAAAGGCAAGGACCAAAAAGGTTTCAACCCTCCTAGCAAAGACTTGCATGGTCATGACCATCACTTAACATCTGCTGTACAAAAGTCTTTCAGTCGGAGGATCATTCAAAGTTAACAGGAGGTGTGATACCTTGTCAGAGCTACAAGGTCAAGACTGCAACATCATTTGTTTTGGCATGTTTCACTTTAATATGAATCACTTCATCCTCCTAGTCCTCTACTCTCCAGCTCTGTCCTTCAAACACATCCTGTCGGACTAGCGTAATTGCACCATGACAGGTCCCATTCCTCATCCCCATCAATCACTCCCACAGAGATATGGGTTTTCGCCTAACCTGACTTCTCCCATATTCCCTCCTCCCTTTCCCTCCCTGATCTGCCTCCACGTTTTATGTTTATTGTGATAAATAACAGATTCAATGTTCAGCTGCCTTTGTCCAGGACTGGATTTCTTGGCCTGCATCCTATTGGGGGTAGAGCAGAAGCACATTGCACTGAGTGAAATATTAACGCTGTTGGGCTAGTGACATGTTTTTCTTATGTCAGTGCTGCTGAGCTGCCTTAAGCAGCCTTCTTGTGTGGTTTCCTGTTTACTTTTTAAATGAGATGCACACAAAAATGGTTAAAAACATACTTAAAGATTAATAAAATATTGAATATTATAAGGAAGACAACTAAAGTTCACCGTAATATCAGCTCAAAGTAGTCTGCAGCCTCTCAGGAGGTCAGTGTTTGGACCAAATCAGATATTGTAATCTGAAACTCTTCAGATCTGCAGCAAAAGGATAAGAACTCTGGCTTTGGGATTTCTAAAAAGCTTGTTCTGCTAGATCAAGTGATTAGTCTAAACAACAGTATTGACCAGGAGAGGAATCTTTATCCCCTTTAATTAATGTATTTCTTACATTGTGAGGCTTTTGTTACATCGAGAAACAGATCAGTACCGCTATGGTTCACAGGGAGGATGCTCTATTCATAGCAATGTGCACAAATGAGTCACTGGAAAGCCTCTTTTCATCTGGAAGAATATAAAGAATGTTTATGCTGTGAGACGTTTTGTTTCTCATTAAATAACAGAAGTGGAATGAGTTATTGCAGAGCCACACAGCTATAGGACAACTGTGAATATATAATACTGATGTACATTCAGTGTAAACACTCAAATATGACTATTTGTTGAAACAGTACTCAGCTGTACTCAGCAGTCCAAGTCATTTTCACCCCTGTTAGTTTATATTTATTTAAGCTTTTCCCTCTTATCTAAAAATATGCATTCTATTGTATGCAATTCAGTTCAATTCAAAGCTTTATTGTCTTTTGCATAATTAGGATGCTGAATCCTTGTACAATGAAATTCTTACTTTGCACTTTGTCACACTGAATGCCATAAAAAATACATAGGAATAAGAATTAAAAATCTGCAATAAAATGAAAAATTAGCAAGGCATAGAGGTGATCAACAAGAAAAACGGTGTTCAAGTCCTGTGGTGCTGACAGTGTATATGTCCAGAATGTACATGTCACTGCACACACTCCTGTCAGCTGTTTAGAAGTCTGATGGACGAGGGAATGAGAGAGTTTCTGAGTCTGGTTGTCTCCTGTATCTTCTGCCTGAGGGGAGGAGAGTGAACAGTCCATGCTGTGGGTGGATGGGGTCTTTGATGATGGCGGCAGCCCTCCTGCGGACTTTGTGTTGGTAAATACTCTGCAGAGAGGGCAGTGGCGTCCTGGTGATCTTGGATGCTGTCTTCACCACTCCCTGCAGACGTTTATGATCCGTCACAGTAGAGCTGCCGTACCACACAGTTAGACAGCTGCTGAGGATGGACCCAAAAATGCAGCTGGAGAAATTCCTGAGGATCTTTGCTGACATACCAGATTTCCTTGGCCTCTGCAGGAAGTACAGCCGCTGCTGAGCCTTCTTCACCAGATGTGTGGTGTTAAGTTTCCAAGTAACATCCTCGCTGATGTGGACCCCCAGATATTTAAAACTACTCAATCTCTCCACTTCCGGCCTGCGGATGAGCAGTGGCTGATGAGGGTTTGTCACCCTCCTCATGTCCACTATCATCTCCTTGGTTTTGTCTGTGTTGAGGGTGAGATTGTTGTCCTCACACCCTGTCGCCAGAGTGGCCCCCGCCTTCCTGTAAGGTGTTTAATTTCCGCTGCTGATGCGTCCTTTCACAGCGGTGTCATCTGCAAACCTCAAGATCGCCAGCAAACACATTCACCTCAGAGGGCGCCATGATGATCAATGATGATCAGGATGTAAGACACAAGTTTCCCTTGACCAAAGCTCTCCTCAAAATGAGCAGAGGTGGGAAAAGTGTTGTGATTGTAATTAAGTAAAAGTATCTTTACTTTGCTTGAATTTGCTGAATTGATAAACCTCAACCTGGATAATTGAAAGAAAATAGATGGCATTGGATGCAGCAGTGGGCCATTACAAGTGTCCTGCTTTTTTTTGCCAATAGATATTGGAAGTGAGTTGATACACAAAATGATCCTTGTATCACATAAATTTGAAAATGTTATTAGAGAGCACGACTTTTATAGTGTAAAACAGTAAAGTGAAAGCACTTCAAGAAAAAAAATTGTTTTATTCTACATTAGAAACGCAATTTGTGCCTTAATTTTGTTGGTCCAGAACCAGGCAACTTGTGCTCACACACAATCAAGTTCTCCACTGACTTAACAGAGACTTGTGTCTACTGTGTTTGAAAGCTGAGAAAATGCAAACTAGGTTAGTGTATCTTTTGTTGACATCTAAGGTAAAGACACTTGTGGAATTTCACTTTTGAACCATTTATACTTAGCGGTGCTGGTTTATTTTCACGACTACTAACTCACCTGAAAGATCAATCATCCGTAGGGTGCATTTTTCCATTCTGCATGCTGTTGCACCCACACATAAGACAAATAGTCAGACCAAGACAAGCAGGCTTTGTGCCCCTTCACAATGTTGGTCAGATGTCTACATTTACAGTATGCAACATTTTTTTCTTTGAACTAGTGTAAAAAAACAAAAACAAAAGCATTCTTTCTAAGCTAGAAACAGAGGAACCAAAAGGGAGAGTATTTTCTTGATCTTTGATAGAAGCAAAAAAAAAGGTGAAGCTTTCATCAGAGTGATAAGTCTGGGTCATGTGTCTGTGATAGTCTATGTCTTGTTGCCACTAAAATATAAATGCAAGAATATTTGCTTTGTGACTATTTCTAATCACATTTTGCAGCCTAGGAGTTATCAGATTTATGAGCTTCTTTACAGTTTCATTTGACAATAAAAAAAAAGAAATCACCCTTATCACATGAACCATCATGAAAGAAATCCATGGCAGTCTTAAGGCAAACACCCTGATATGGGCTACACTTTGCAGCTCTCCTTTTATGTTCAGGAAGAAAAAAGAAACATATCTCATTTTCTTTTCAGGCTGTGGCATTGATAAATGGCGGTGGCCACAAAAACAGCGCTCTCACTTGTTCAAAAGAATCAAACTGAAATACATGAAGAATTGTGGCTCCATCTTGAACAGAAAGCTGTGACATTTTCCTTCTCAGAAAGAGCTGAAGTGAAACCTCAGATCTTTAGCACTTTCATATATTTTCCTCTTTACGTCTAAAAGGAAAAAGCAACAATCAGGCTTTCAGATGATTTTGTTTTTCTCTTGAATTCTCTGTGACCAAGATGGCAATCTCTGAAAGATAACAGAGAAACAAAATGAAAAATACCAAAAATCAATATTTTCATTGACAAAGATATGGAGTAGAAATGATAAAGCCTGCATGTTTTAAATATTGCTACAAGTGTGTACAGTGCCTCCAGCTATGCAGAGAAATTAAAGCTCTGACGAGAGCAAAACTGGAAACTAAAGCGGCTGCCTCTGTAATCTCACAGCTCATTATGATTTAAATAGGAACACAGACCACCTTGGCAGCAGTTATGGTAACGTTAGCCCACACATTAGCAAAGCACAGGATTATCCTTTTATCTCTGTTTTCACAGTGCTGGTCTGTAGAAGCAGCTGACCCTTGAGAGACAGGTTTGCTGACAGTCTTGGGAAGGCTGGGAAAACACACAGGAGGAGAGCTGAGTCCATATTTGATCAACACTCTTCACCCTGTCATCAACACAGGTGTTTCACTCTTGAGTTAGCCTCTGTGTGGCTCCAGATTTTTAGCATTCCCCATCTGTTGTTTCTGCTCCACTGGGTCTACCACTGGGTCTACCCCCCACTCCCACCCTCCCAAAACACACACACACACACACACATATAAGAATGAATGTGGCATTTCAGAACAGGTTAATGGCCTTCTAACCCCTCATCAATGATTAGCATGATTAATCAGACAGCAGCGCGCTCCCTGATTCCCCTCCCCTCCTCTCTCCCCTCAGATCGCTGGCTCTCTATTCCTGCCAGATGGTATCAATGCAAAGCTGAGAGCAGAGGAAAATCAAAGGTAGGCTTCAGAGGCTTCAAAACCAAGAAAGCAGAGCAGTTATCTCCTGCTGTTCACATGACACATTTATAGTTTCCATGCACTCTGCGGAGAGTTTCCCAAGGAAGGAGCGCAAATGTCTCTTGACATATCCTTGGAACATAGTCTCTATAACCACATTGTTACACAGACACTTAGAAGGGAAGCACAGCACCTGAAAGTGTGGATCACCTGATTTGATGATAAAACTTAATGGATATAACATCCAATGAATACTTATTATAATTTGATAGAAAATAAAATGTAGAATAAAAGAAGTTTTCAGTGTTTTGAAAATTTGCTGAGTCCACAGGCTCTCAACACATAATGCCACACACAGCTGATATGGCAAGATGTCCTTAGGCCATTTTTCTCAGATAGTGTTAATGTAACATGACAAGTTGTGAGGTATGAATAGTATAATGCAGTCTATTTTTTAAAAGCTAGATCTTTCCATGTACACTCATTTCAACCTTTTCACTGGCAAGAGTATTTAAGAGAAGAAAGGAATCATGCATTAAAGCAAACAAGAAAAATGTGTCCAGAAAGTATGTGGACCAAATTAGAAACTAAACAAATAAATTATATTTAAATTTTGTTGATAAATCTGTTGCTCTTTTCTGAGTGGTTTATCTGTCCTTTTTCTTAAAAAACACTTTCACAGCATGATGCTACAATCAACAGCAGGAACGATAGACAAGGTGAGGATTATCGTTTTCATCCGCAGTGTAGGGACGCCACAAAGTAGGGACGCCACAAACCCCTGTTTTAGAGTAACCAATGGACCTATCATGCATTTCTTTGGACTGTGGGAGGAAGCCAGAGAACTCGGAGAGAACCCATGCATGCCAACTCTGCACAGAAAGGCCAGTTTTAGAACGCCTCACCAGCTGAGGCAAGTGGTTTTATTTTTTGCATTCCTCTGTCATTCAGTTAATTGATCTCAATCATACAGGACTTAGTGTTGCTGATTTCTTTATGTTTATATTCTGGTGAAGAAAAATCGCAATGTGTTTTTTCCTTATCGTAGTTTATTATATTGTTGCCCTTGTATTGTAATACATATCATATTGCCAAATTCTTGCGACTGTAATACACGCATTAAAGTTATTAGCATTCATAGGTAGTGTTTTTAAGGGGGCAATAAGCAGAAATAAATCATTCTTAGATTAAAGGAATTAAAAAAAGGGATATGTGAAGAACAAGAAGTGTAACATTATCTGAAGTATGGATGACATCACATAGCCCCCTGTGTTGATCTCCAGCCTTTGGTTTACTTGCCGTTCTGGCTGTACGTTCATGTTCGCCTATGTGAATCACTGCCCCTTCTCTGACCCATCGGACCTGAGAGGTGAGAACTACCTGTAAGCAGCAAATAAATGTGCCTTAGATTTGAAAAAAAGCATTGTCAGATGAAGTTACGCTCCACTCTTTGTACTGCTGGTGCTACAGCCCAACAAGTATAACTACCTTTAGCTTTTGACTTTAACTGTTCCTCTGAGGGAACTTAATAAACATTTTGTTGATTTTGAATTACTACAAAACAACTCTCTATGACCGTCTTTGCGTATGATCATTAATAACATCCTACTGTAAGGTTTTTGTCGCTATTTATTTGTATTCCTCATCATCTGTAAAGCACAGCAAAGGGAATATTGAATGTCATTTTATCATTAGCCTGCAGAGCTTCAGGCCAGACACCGTTAAACAGACAACAATTAAATTAAGCCTGTAGACAGATGACTATATAACCAAAGAGCTCAAAGTATTGCAAATGAAGTTTCACATTTGGTAACACAAAAGTATTCCATCTTGTATTTTTACATACTGTTTTTATTGTCTCCAAGCAACTCTGACTGACATATTATTAAAAAACACATCCCAACAGAATATATAACCACACAGTCATTCTCAATTAACGGTGTTTTTCTTGTGCACTTGATTTGGAGTCATGTAGTCCATTGGTATGAAAAATATAAAGCAGAAAATATTACTGAATTTGATTAGTTTCAAAGTCTGTTTCAGACCAAATACATACAGTGCTTTACTTTTTTTCTACTTGTTTTTATAGAAGAAGAAGAAAATTGGAACTTATATGGAAAGCAGTAGAAACATAAGGGTTCTTCAGCAGCACTCCTGAGCTGACTGATGCAATTACATTTAAGAGGCTGTTATTAGTTTGGTCACAGAATTGTGTGTACATGTGCAAGGGGCATGAAAAATCCCAAGCCCTCAGTGGGTGTCATTAACAGGAAATGTCAAGGTGAACTCCAAATCTCAGGGGTGAGAATCATAGCCTCTGGAGAAAAGAAGGCAATATATCTCTGTCTCCTGTATCTCCCGACCCCCTTACCCCCACTCTAGATATGCTTAAGATCGTAATGATGGCAGATCCCTATGGAAAGTGAATGGGCAACTGGTTTATTTTTGGTTGCATATATAATGCAACCAAAAGGGTGATGATGCATTCATGAATAAAGGGATTTACAAGAGGTGAAGGCTACTTTGTAACAAATGTAGATACATTTTTTGTGATTTAAGAAGAACACACAAACTCAAGGCTTGCTGTATTCCTAAGCCTTAAATGACTGATTTCAGATACAAACCAATTCTCATTGTCACTTTTTTGCGGGAGGAGTGAGCTTGCAGAGCACAGAGATGAGAAAATAGGTTTCAGCTGTAGCTCTTTCAGACCTTCACCTCAGTCTCGTGGGCATTCTCATTTGAAATTCAAAGACAAAATAATTAGAGGCCGTTTTGTTGAGGGTAACCCTCTTTTAAATCAGATCAAAGAACTTTGCAAGGGCATAGCAGCTCTCCAAGCTGTAAATTTCACGTTTTCTGTAGTTTATTTGATTGGCTTTAAGATCTACATTCCATATAGAAGTCAACATAGTATTTTAAGGAACCCACACGGCTCCACTAACCACAGTGTATTTGACTTAATTTACCCTTAAACCTGTTTTCAGGGCTTTAAATTCAACTTGAAAAGAAGTGTAAATGACAATGTTTATGTGACTTTCTTTTGCTTTTAATCATTATTTGCCTGCTGATAAATGATGATCTCAGCATGTAAGACAAACGTATTCTCCCAATATCTGTGATTGTTATGAAAAAAAAAATTCTAGGAAATAATATTGTTCCCAGGAAATAATATAAAAAAGTACCATTAAGCACACTTTATTTGATGTCCGATTATAAGATTGTGATCCTGATAATCACATCTGCCATCGACAGGTAATCATTTTTTTTAATCCCCCTACCAGTCACATTGATGAGACTAGAAGAAAAAACTATTTGTCAGTAATCTCATCAGTGTGACTGGGAACACATAATCCTGTTTGTACCTGGAGAGTAACTAGAATTACAGTAAACTACCTGGTTAAGTTCTCTGAATCAATTATTTTTCTGATGTCAGCAGAACTATTGCAGGTCTCTGAAACAAAACTTTTTTGAAAATATTTCTGATCACTCTCTCACCTCATATAATTCTCTAGCTGGTTGGTTATAGACTGTGACTGTGAGTACTTCCAACTAAACAACTTAATCAAAACAACCTCAACTACAGTACCTCTCATTCTACAAAATTGTATCTGCTCTGACATTTTTCTGCGACCTCACACCTGAGGAGATACCTGATCTTCACCCCAATATCATCTCTGCAGTACTGCAGCTTTATTTATAACTCACGTTAAAACAACAAAGGTGAAAGGTCTCTAAAGGGCCTTTAATCGCCAAATCATGGCAGCCCACTGCTCTCTCTGAATCTAAATTTTTCCAAAACAGAGATAGCACAGAAGCAGGGCAATCGAAGCTGTTGTGGAAGAGGCCATTGACAAAACATGTTTTTTCATGTTGTCATGCAAATGAAGCCCCAACTGAAACCTACCTACCTATCTATCTATCTATCTATCTATCTATCTATCTATCTATCTATCTATCTATCTATCTATCTATCTATC
>JBBBVT010000019.1:7105470-7119621 GCA_037177035.1 Craterocephalus eyresii | reverse complement strand
TTCCCTGCTTAGGCTGCTGCCCCCGCGACCCGACCCCGGATAAGCGGAAGAGGACGGTACGGACGGTACGGTATATCATATATCATATATGTAAGTTATTTTATACAACATACCAGCATGTTGCAGTTACACAGCCGATGATGTGGGTGGCAGGATTGTGAGGAAAAAAAAGATAAGTAAAAGCGGGGTCGGTAAAATGGTTTCTCCCTGCCCTTCCGCCGATCTATAGATTGCATGCACGTTATGGATTTTCATCCGATGGTTTACCGATGTACAAACGATTAAGTTTTCTTTGGAGTGCAAGCTGAAAAAAGCGCCGACACTTTGCCGCTTGTCCCCTCCAATTACCGACGTCGGTAAGACGGAGCGTGCTGTCTGGGTTATAAATAAGGAGGATACTGCAAATGGTTTCCGTTGGATTTGGTTCACCGCAGTGACAAAGCACTTACTTGTTCAAAGCCATCTCTCTGGGTAGGATAATGCCAAATATAGTTCTTCTTAATGCAGTACTATTGATATCTTTGGTGTTTATGCATTAATGGATACTATATCTGTATTTTAACATTGAAATAGATTCCAGAACATAATTGGTATCAATAATTCAGTATTGACATGCACATCATAGTAAACAGCAATGTTCAATCTACCTATCTTCGATTTTTCTTTACAGACTTCAACCAGGCAAATCCATTTCTACACATTCACAAACTTGAATTTCTCAGCCAGATATTTTTTCGCAGTTAGGCAAAACATGCTAAATACATAAAAACTTCATAACCTTAAAATCAAGCATTAATTTACTGCTGTAAAATCTTTATGGCTTTATACTGAGACTGTACTTTTTTCATATTTGTTTTCACACGTTTGTTTAAATGGCAACAGGTTTACCTCTCAGACTCCAAATGGCTGTGTACTGTGGTAAATCTGAACCTTCAGAGGCTTTTTTACTAGAAAATACACATTGAACAGTGTTTGCAGGAATTACTTAAGTAATGAAGTATCAGGTGCACCGAGACAGCTTTTAAATGAGGCTATGCACTGAATCCACTATAGAAAACCACTCTACATGGCAATTTTTAGCACAAAGATCCCTTGCTGATATTAAGTTAACAGAGACATGTGTGCTCGGATAAAAGGAAAGCAAATGTTGAGTCCTGCTGCCATATGGTTGTTAAGAAAAAATACCCAACAGCCATGTTGGGTATTTTTGTGTAAAAAGATTTCTCCCAGTGGTTTCAGCTTTTGGATCTGTCTTTCTTTTCCGCCCTCAGAGGTGGTTAGATTGACACCCACCGCTTCTTGATAAAATTAATGACTCTACATTAAACAGTCAGAAAGGAAAATGACAATGGCAAAGAGCAGAGAATTCTGTTTCTCATTTTCATATGTATTTTATCAGTGTGTTGGTATAGTCAGTGCATGGTACGTGACAAAAGTGATTAGAGCAGAGTCGACTGGATCCGCTTTGTTCTGAGGAGAGCCACTGCTGGCAGCTGTCTGAGGTGATGCAACTGTGCCTCTGGAGAGCAACGCAGACCGGCTTATTTATAAAAGCCGAAGGCAAGATGAAAGGACAAAAGGAGCTGAAGTGACCTGTTTGGCGAAGGAGGTTCAAAGTCAAAATGAACTCATCTGGTCTTCACGGGGACAAGGGTAAGATAATGAGCACTGAGAAAAGCCCTTGAGAGAGAATCACAGAGTTCAATTAGGTTTCAGTGCTGTTGCCCCTGGCTTCGTTGTACTGCATGTACCAGGATGACATGTCTTGAGTTTTTATCATGACATGAGCAAACTTTATAATTATGAACTATGAATTTATGTAACACTTTCCTAATAAAAACGTTAGAAAGTTCTCAACATAGCAGATATCATTAAAATCAACTGAAACAATCAGTGGAAAACAACAGCATCGACATCAAAAACAACATCAATGTCAACATTTGAATCAACAACAACAACATCAACAACGGGCTTAGAGTTACAGTAACACTTGGAGCACTCAGCAAATCCAAGTCTCAATTATATCCCCACAACACAAGCATGTGGTTTGAGTGCTGATAGGGAAGCCCGTTTTGGAGTAGCTTGCTAATTGTTTTCACTTTGTCTTGCCAAGTTGAACTTCTTAATGAGGATTTTTTTCCCCCACTTGTTCTATGTTTGGGTCCATAGTAGAGAGTGTTATTTTCATTAATTGTGTACATTTTTTTCCATCTGTGTGGTATACAGAAAGCCTTTGAGGCTGTAAATGTAATCAAGAGCTACAAATAAATAATACAAAGTTATTCTGAAACAAGAATAAAATCGAGGCTGAGCTTGCCTTTAGGCATAATACAGCAGAAAAATCTGTCTTTGTTTCCAGGTAAGTTTAAGTGATTGCTGGAAATTATTTATCAACAGACCCTTTTGGGCAAAACTAATGCATAGAAAAAGTACTGCAAGAGTATTTTCTTTTTCCTCTTGGGTGCTTTTCTCTTGTCAATATATAGATTTTGAGATAAATGTAATTCTGCTACATACCCATCTACTGAACACTTCGACTTTTAAATGCCATTATCTCTATCAAAGACATCACTCGCAAACACCATCATCCAGGGCACTGAAGTGGTGAAACCATGAGTGAAAGTGATTTACTCTCTGTAGGACAATCTGTATTGACTTATTCTTTGAGGTAACCATCCAATTTTACCATGTAGAACGGTGGTCAGAAAACTGCAGGCAGAAAATTATTCCTGCTTTTCCTGTGTGATAATTGTAATCAGCTTCCTTACTTAAAAATAATAATAAAAAAATCAATTTCTATTCTGTGAGTCACTTAAATGTAGGTTAGTTCAAATTAATTTAATTTCTGTGCACAAGAATATCTCCTGAAACAGTTTTGCTTATAAAATTATCAATGATAACAAAATCCACATGCCAACTGAATCCCAACTCAAGCTTCTAATAAAAAAGAAAATAAGTGTTGACTGACGTGACAAAATGACTTTTTTAAGAATAGGTCATATTCCATCACCACTTCTTGATACTTGTGAATCTGCAGCCCTTACAGGCTAATTGGTAAAAACCAGCCAGGATTTGCAATTTATGAAAATTTCTTGTGCTAATGTGTGAGTCTGTCTGCAGTGTAGGAGCAGCAGTTTATTAGAATAAGGTGACACCACTTGAGGTCATGAATTCCTTTCATGGCTTCCTGCATCAACTGTTGGAAGCACCTGCTGGTTACTTGAGAACATGGTAACCTGGTACACTCTTTTAAAAAACTTTTAAGAACATTCTTATTTAAAAGAAATTACCAGTAGTTTAAGTCTGGCTCTTCTTTAGTACTGTTTTAATTGCACTGTTTTTATCTGTTTTGATCTATTTTTATTTTGTAGCCCTTTGAGATCTGTTTTTTACAAATGTAAAGTGCTCTACAAATAAAATGTATTATTATTATTATTATTATTATTATTATTATTACATTTCATAGGAATCTGACATGGGAAGAGCAGATCTCACTCAGAATTATTAGAACGTATGTTAGACTTGTCACTTTGACCAAACCGTTAATTTTGTGAGTAAAACTGTGGATTGCATGTTTATCTTGCCAGTTTTTTAAGGTGGGAAATAGCTAATTTCTCTATGCTTTAACAGAGACATTGGTTTGATGATCATCCTGAGTTTTCAATCAGGAGTCATGATTGGGCCAGATTATTGGGCCAGATTTTTACTGAGAATGAAAACACATTAAGGGACAGATGTAAAGCTCAGTGCTGGGAACAATGCACAATTTAGAATGCTGACGATACAAAAGAACCCGATTACAGGGCAGGAGAGCCAACTCATCTTGTCATTCCACCTTAAAAAGGTGTGAAATAGAGCCGTCACAGTCAAACAGGAATGACAACCACTAAGCAGAGGCAGTAAGCAGGGGGCAAAATGTGTTCTAAACTTATTGTGAAGTAAAAATACATTTTCATACCCAGCTCATCACATACTGCAGCTCGGTTAAAAGTCCTTTGTGTCTATTACCTTTACCACCGCTTTACAGCACAACATGAGCTTTTCACAGCTGCACTGTACTAATTACCCCTCTGTGTCAGCCAGTGACTCCCCAGCTGTGCTAAGAATAAACATAGACAGGAAAGATTGTTGACACTGCTCACTCATAGCAGGCTGAGTACAAATCTGATGGGTGATCTATGATAGACGGTAGTCATCCAAATCCTAAAGGATAGAATAATTCATTTATTGGTACAGGTTACACATTAAAAGTATTTAGATATTAATTCCTTAATATTATGATTATCCTTTAAAACACAGAATACATTGTTATTTCAATCAGGAGAGAGTGCAGAAAGGGATGAAAGGAGTGAGAGAGGGAGAAGGTGACAACACAGAGGGTGAGTGTAGGATCATTGCAGGTCTTCCTGTCTGAACTTTCGCTATAGCTCCATCGGTTGTTAAAGGATACATTTTTCAAAGACAAAAACATATGAAGCACACCTAAAAACTTTGTACTCTCTTCAATGTACATAGCCTGCAACTCCTTAAAATCACTTAAACCACGCAGTGAGTTAGCAGGAATCAGTGAGAGGGAAAACATTAACTACTTCCAGAAAATGTAATTTGTTGATAAAATGAAAATCAATGCGCCAGCACAGCGATGAGCATTAGGGCAGCATTTATCCTCATTTGTGTTTGAAGGAGAAAGAACACGAAACAATCAGAGAAAAGAAATGATAGCTCAAATGGTTCCTGTACCAAGTGTAGAAATAATGAGTCTGCTGTCTGTCCATCTCTTCTAGAGATCCCATCTCTGGATATTGCAACCAGGTTAAAAAGAGATTTTTTTTATTTCTTTTTTTTTTAGAAAAACTTAATTATTCAGTCAGATCCAGATAAATTGGATTCTCTGATTAAAATGCAAACAGCTGTATCAATATAAACAACAATTCACTTACTGGGTTTCTTTACTCTGATCTGAACCCTAGCAGTGCAGTTTACAATGTATTCTATGATCATCATCATCATCATCATCATGACAGCAGCTGTGATGAACATGTACCATAAATGCATTTTTGACATTTCGCAGTGTCTTTTACTTTCTTTTCGTTTCTGCACCCTCTCCTCTCTGTTTTCTCTCCTCAGTTCTGACAGGTAGCTGCATCCATAGGTACAGAATCAGAACAGTGTTAAAGTATATGATTGGTTCAGCTTGGTGTCAGTTCAGAACAGAGCCAACAGGCCCAAGATCAACATGTTTTATGGGCAGGTGTGCAGGAAAGAAAGTATTGTGCGGACAAATTAATTACTCAGAGACCACAGCAAAAGTGGATGCTGTTCAAAAGTTTGAACAGGCTGGTGTTAGCTGTTTTATGGACCAGTCAAACCAATAAGCCAAAACAACGAAAACATGCTGGCACATTAGGAAAATGTCTGATATGCCCAATGGCATTTAAATTTAAAGCAAGCAATGGCACAAGAAAAGAGTAAACAAATAGCAGTTTAAAATGTTACCTCATCTGGAAAACCGAACAAGTTTGTTCTTCAAATCTTTCCTCAGCTGTAAAACCCTGCAAGAATTCCTGATGGCAACTTCTTATTTAGGCAGTACATGTTGCACAGCATGACACAAGCTGTGTATGATTTTATGTCATTTCCTTTACACACAGAACATCATTATCTCCCTGGAAATTGTCACAAACCATTGATCATACTCTCTGTTTAAACTAATTTCACTATGAACTGAGGAGTAACAAGAATACGCAGAAACTCTGCTGGGTGACCCACTGTGGCCCCTGATTTGATATGGCTAGATCGGGTGGTTTATTAATATTAAGAACAGCAATAAATCTTCATTGGCGGGAACTTAAAATTTATAGGCAATTTTGTTATTTTTTGTCATGAAGTCATTGAAGAGAGAAAAAGTTCATTGTCATTGTGAGGGAAAGTCACTTAAATTGATTCAGGTTCAGAGGAGCACTCGATGTGGACGGACACCATAATTCATCAGTTCTAGTTTCTAATTTGCAGTTTTGTCCCTGACATTATCAGAGATGGAAGAAGTAGCACAGCATCTGACTGTTGCTCCTTCTATAGCGGGTTTAAACAAGGATGCATATTCAGCTTCTGTAGATTAGATATACACGAAAAATAGCTTTTTTTCCTGACTTTGCTCAATAGTATGACTCCTCCTGTGCATATGTACTAATTGCCTGCTACCTGGCTTATGAGTTCAATGTACACAAAATGTGTTTGTCAGCTTAGCAGCAGAATGAACTGTTCTTTCTCTTAGAATTAACTGTGACTTTATTGCTCAGTTGCTCATATAATGCACTTCTTTTCTGATCACATTTTAAATATTCATGTGTTACATTTATAATTCAGCAACAGCTACCAGCTTGTTTCCTCTGAAGACCGGATCCGGATATGGGTATTAGAGATTGCAAATCTCCCATTTGGGTGTTTGTTTATAGCACTGTGGAAGTTCACCAAAAGTTCTGGAAGCATTTTGGTTTCACAAAGTAGAAAAAACTTTGCATTGTGCAAAAAATCAAAGCATTAGCGAGGCAGTAGTTAGTATGAAATGTCTTTTTGTCCAGAATAATTTAGGTTATTAGTTTCATATAAACACTTCAAATAAAGAGTTTGACAAATTTCCATGATGGATTGGACCTGGCATTCTCCCCCCCCCCCCAAAAAAAAAAAACTTGTGAAGGAGCTGCATACTTCCATCCAGCTGCTTACCAGATATCTGAAAGTAAGTCTACAGCAAATTGCTGATTGCTAAATTTAAGGAAGATGTTCTTAATCCACTGTTTGGATCAACGAAACTAAATGTTTGCCTCCAAAAAAAATAAAAATATTTCTCTCTAAAACAAAGCTTCAACTTTTAAAAATGTTTTTGTTATATGCGTTAGTTTTAGTTAGGTGTACTTAATGAAATTAATGAAATGTCTAACACACTAAAAGTTTGTACTAATAAAAAAGGAAGAGAAAAATGTGTCTTACATTTTTCATTTCCTTTGGTTGATAATAACAAGAATAGTTTATAATGTAGTTACAATACAAGAATTGTCAAAATGTTCAACAGTAATGGGATAGCAAAGACCTAATTAAGTATTACATATTACAAACCCAAATCAAGTGAGAGAGACAGCTCAGGGAGGTTTATAGTCACTTAAAAAGCTCTACAAAAATGATTGTTAAAAGGGTATCCATGGGCTGGACTAATATGTTTTTAATACTGACAATTTCAACACCAAGCAGAGAAGATGTGAAGCACAAATTATGTTTTTATTGATTGCAGCTGCAGTGCATGCAGTTCATGAGTCAAAAACAAGATGGGATGTTGACTTTTAATCTGTCTGCTGTGTGGTTCTAAACTTATGCACCATGGAAAACACCATGAGACTCCATGTGTGTCCAGTGTGTATGATTACATACACACTGAACATAGCATACATGGTGGCAGATTAGATAAAATTAATTGATCTATTTTACATTTTGAAATGTTTTGCTATACTTCACGCTCAAACTATGTATCAGCCTTAAGAGACTAAACAAAAATAGAAAAGGTTGATTAGAGATTTTTAATGACTGTTTCAAATCTGTGGATCACTTAATGTCTACGTATATAGTACTCAGATAGTGGACTTATTTAAATGACTGCTCACTTCCTTTGACTCTGTTAGAGTGAGAAACCTTCTTAGACTACTTTTTTTTTAGCCCCCCACTCTTTTCCCATTTTATTTGCTTTTGGTTTATTAGTTTCACATGCTATATATATATATATATATTTTACCTTGTTTTGACGTTATGGCTTAATAAGCTGGAAAGCAATTTGGTGGCATTTTCTTGGTTTCAGAGGACACTTGACCTGAAAGTAAAACAAGATAGCTGCGTTTTCTATTCAGTTTGAAGCATATTTAAGACCTTAAAAAATTGTTAACATGCAGTTATTTATTAACTTGAGATGCATGTCTTAAGGCCTGACCAAGAACCCTGTAACTATTTGCATGAATAAGTATATCCAAGTAAATCCTTCTTTTGGAAATTTAATCAACTGAAATGTATATCAGGACATAGGACATAATTTACACTTTAACCAGGTTGGGTAAATTAGAGCATATTAGAAATCCTGAAAGGAACCAGACAGAGATGCTCTTGCTGTGGTTGACCTACTGACACTGTTCAGATGTATTAACACAAACACAGTCAGCTTATTTCATTTTAATCTAATGATTAATGCAATGTACAAAGAGGAGCAAAAATTAACATGAGGTGACATATAAGCAGACCTGTTGATTAACACAGCTGGCAATTAGTGAAACATGCACTTGTTTCCTTTACAAACGTAGTAGGCTGAAAGAATGACAATGACCCTGCTTACACAGTTGTTACACATACATGAGTAGTGCTGTTTGCCTCTGGTCAGAAAGGACTAATCTTGCCTCCTTCATTAAATGAATCCTATTTTCACATAAATACCATAAGACTTCTCTTTTAATTACAGTGAAATTGTTTTCCATGGTTCAGAACCATGGACAGCACATTTAAGTCTGGGGATTATAAGGACATTAAAGCGAAATTTGTGTCCTCAACAAGAATAAGGGAACGTATCTACGAGACATTAATACCTGCAGCACACTTTTCACAATTTATGTAAAAAGCTATCAGAAATATCAGTGTTCCTGTTTGAGGAGCATGTTAGCTGTATGGGATCATTATTCCAACCCTCAGGGATGACACAGATGCCTATGGCTAGTTCTTAATTCCAAATCAAGGTTTGTGCCAGGAGTTTGTAAATGTAATCAAAATCATATCTTTCAGAATCCAACTTGTTAAACTGAGATTTAATTTTATATCTGTGTCCTGAAATACCCTCTCTAACCTTCGCCTGAAAATTCAAACAAACTGCTTTGATGAAATTTTCATTGTGCATGACAAAGACAAAAGACTGAATTGAGATTATTGTTGAAGTTCAACAGTGCATTTCCATGGAGTCAGTGAGCCGTGCTGTCAGAAGAGTGCTCTGCAGGTTTAATGATAAAATCCCACTGTCTCCATGTCATTTCCACAGTGACCAATGCGTCGTTTGATCCACAACGGATGCTTGGCATGCATACAATGACAATGATGCAATTTGAAGCTCCATCAGTGAGATGTGCTTAGTCACTGCTGTCCCATTTCATAAGCAGACGGAGTGAACTTTAGGCACTGTAGCTTCTATGACAACCATAGTATCTACCATATAATGATGGTAACAGTGAAAAAGAAGGATAAATACATAAAACATAGCAGCTGACATAGACTGACCAACAGAAAAGATTATACATTAACAGTTCTTAGAATAACTTAATGCTCATGACTTTTTCACACTACATTTTAAAAACATGTTTGTCACATTGTGATGAAGTATGTGCCAACTTACGCAGGACAATATTGATGGCCCAAAATTTCTTGTAAATTAAGCCTCCTTCAATATATTGCTATTACTAGAACATAAAGCTATTACATTTCTCATGTGACAAAGACTGATTTGGACATTTGAGCTGCATTTCAAATCAAGCAAACCCAATTCCACCATTTAGTCATAGGCTGTGCTCCTGCTGCGTGTCATTGTGCTGGAATAAGAAGATGAAAGGCAAGAAAAAACACTACCATTGCTATGAGGCACAGCCAGTAAATATGTCTTGTATCTCACTCCGCATGTGTAAGGATCGAGTCTGAGTCAGCAGTTAAAAGTGCAGCAATATTAAATAATAAACAGAAGTTCATCGGTAACAGCAGGCTTGTCACAGGGCCAGTGAAGAAGAGGAGGAGTCAGAGTGGACTCTTCATCCAGTGAGTTCGGGATGCAGACTAAATTAGCCACCGCAGAAAAGGCCCAAAGCGACTGCAGTGCTTCCTCTTCACCAGTCCTTCCATCGTCATGAAAAATAAAACAGATACAACACCCCCACGTTAGGAAGGCTTTCAACCACTGCTCAGCCTCTGCTTTAATATTTCATGGCCTCTTCTTACTAATTTTAGTGTGAATAATTGATCTGGAAAGCACACTGGCATGCAAAACTGAAAGACGCTGAGGAGCTGGGTAGAAAGAAATGTATTATGTTTTTCATGTCTGGAGGTTCTGCTGCTCTTCTGTTTCGTGGTACCTATGAACTTAAGTAGAATTTCTGTTTTTTTATGGGAAAAAAATTCATCTCAATTGTAACTAGACAAAATGTTACGTTTGTTTTAACAGCTAATGGACAGATTGCTTTGAAACGTCTAAGGAATTTTGTGCAGCAGCAGAAAGTTTTTGACAGTAGCATTTCTACAAGGAGTTACATACACTGCTCATTTATATGGCCGATTGCTGTTGAGCATTTCAAATTCAAAAGTATTTCGATATAAATGTACTGTTAACACTAGTCTACTATTTTAACAGCCAGCGCAGGCAGAGTGGAAACACAATTGATTCTTTCTGTGGGATAAGGGCATAGGTCAGCCAGCTTCAGGAGCTATATTCACTGATGCACAAAAACGCCTCCAGAGATCTGCACCTGCGAGGATCTCACCCTTTGTGAATCCCCACTGCACGAAATGAAAGAAAAGGAGTATCGGGCGGATGTTCAGAGAATCAAACTTAGGTAAACCGAATCATGGCAGCTGTAAAAGAAATAAAATAGGCCCCCTGGGAAAAAACAAGAAGCTTACTTGTCAAGCCTTTTTCGCTTGTCGAGAACGTTTTGCTCCAAAAAAAGTATCTGTGTTATTATTAAAAGATTTTCTGTTGAAGTGATGGAGGAGGCATTGGATATATTTCTGTGTAATGCTGAGTAGAGGGAAAAGAATACCTTGGTGACAAGTAGCACGACAGGCCGGTGTAAGGCCAAGACAAATAAAGTAAGATAGCTATTTATCATGCTGACAGTTGAAATCCCATCCCAGTAATTACAACTGATGCCCGGCCCTGAGATCAAACTAATCATTTCAGCAAAGGGACAAATGATGTGGAGCCAGGGATCATGGATTGCTTTAGGGATCAATGAACTTCATCAGGAAGCAAGTTTACCCGAAAAACAATAAACAGTGGGTTCACATCCAACAACACATTTTCTGCATGTGATGGATCTCTGCGGTGAATCCTCAACTTTCTCTGCAAAATTGAAAACAGGATGACTTGAAATGAGACACAATCAATGCCCTAATAAGAGGACTATCCCTCTTTTCTGTGCTCTACCACTGAAAGGGCCAACCCAATTTTTCAAACCGAATACAAGAACAAGTACCTTGAGTACTTGCTGCTACTGAGCACTGATGAATTCCATAAAAGCTCACTAGTGAGGAGCTTAGACCAGAATATCAGATGTGATGCCTAAGGTGCTGATTCACAAAAATACCAAATAGCTGTTGTTAAAAAATTTGCCCCGCAAAAATTTTGCGCCTGCCGCGTTTCCATGATTTGCAGGTGATCTACAAAAAAAATTAGGCAATCGATAAGGAACGCAAACAGTTTAAATGAGGATTTAACATGCACAAATGATTCGCTGTGTAGACGGAGAGGAAGAAAGTTGCAAATGGAAATATGAGAAGAAGAGGCAAAAGAAGAAGAAGAAGAAGAAGAGGAAAATAGAAATATGGTAAAGACATCTAAATATGACCAGAAGGTTTCTTTATGAGAAGATTTTTGTCACAACATAAATGCAGGCAGAAAAATAAGAAACATAATATGAGGGAGATGGCAATGTAGATGGAGGACAAAAAAAGGGCTTTAAAACCTCAGCAAACAACACAGGGATATTTTTCTGAACAATATTACAGCAGCAGGTGCAGCGCTCTTTTTGCGAGGAGCGGATAATATCGTATGACAAGCCTTGTTGTCTTACAAGGTTGTATGGGCCAATATGCACAAACTGAGACATGTTGTAATGACATCATACACTCTAGCTGTTGTAGACATAATAAATGGAGAAAGAAGTGTAATTATTTTCAGGTTTTGGCCTTTATTTACTCGATCTGCTCAGTGTGGCTCTATGTTTCATTGTCGCTTTAAAGGTTTAATAAAATACTACATTTTTAATGAAAAAAAGCATAAAAATGAGGCTGAAAATAATGTGTACCAACAAACAAACCACTTAGAATAGCTAAAGTAGACTAAACATTAAGCTCAGAGTGAATCTAAATGGAGAGCCTGTTAAAGACCCCTAATGAAAAAGGCTCAAAAGAAAAGGAACCATAACATTGAGAGACCACTACCACACAACAATGTTTAAAATAAAGTTTATTACGACCAATCACACCAAAGGAAAGGAGAAGGGAGCTCAAACAAAAGATGGGAGCAGACCCCAGACCACCCATGAAATGTGCTGTATGATCTGGGCTGATCCCAAACCAAAAAACCAAACCAGCAACCAAACAAATCAGGAGGCTCCCAGCTCAAGCAGAAATTAAAATGCTGAGGTTGGCAGTGGCCCCCACCTAGGCACTGCCTACTCTTGGCATCTATGCTCTCCCAGGGGTGTCTCCAGCCAATCACGAAGGAGGAATAAAGAACATCTTAATCATCAGGACACACAGCTGTCAGAGGGCACATGTAACAAGCCATTTGGGAGTCGAAGGAACCAAATCGTCCAAGGGAACCCAATCAAAAGAGCTGAACTTCCAATCACTAACGACAACCTCAACACTATAGTGGGATTGAAAAACCTCAACAGAGGTAACAAGAAAAAGATAAAAAGAAAACAGCTGGCACTGGACATTTCTAGAAAAACCTTAAAGAAAATAAAATTAATCATAATCAGGCACAGCTCATCAACTGGCAGAAATGTTATGTCTTTTATAAACGCTAAAGACGCATAGAGGCTTTTTTCAGCACATCAGACACTGGAGGTTACACATACTCTACCATGATTCCTGCTACCTTTTCAGACAAAATTTAGCATGTTCTTGTTGTTGGGAATACATTTTAGTGTTTCCTCTGCTGTAAGAACACGTTATTTCTCCTCTGCTCTCCATATGTCTGTTGTCCTTTACCGATAAGAACACACCACCATCAGTGGACAAACAATGCCAACCACTGCCCTGCTCAGTGTCACACAGACAGACACAGGAAGCAGCAGATCTTCACATTCAGTTTTCATCACAAATATTCCACCACTGTTCAAACAGTCAAGGAATGTGCAAATCCTTCCATGTTTTCTTGACATTGTTAGGAAAATAGTTCAATTTTCATCTGTTCTGCTTATACATGCACAGAAATGCCACAGCAGCAGTGGTGGAGGGTCTACTTCTGGTGTCTACCCACATTACTGTCTAGTAAATGTGCACATATCTGTCTTACCCTGCAGTGTGTGATGTGGATGACATTAAAATTTAAGGCTCCAGGTGTCACTAATAAATTCTTTGAGACAAAGTTGTTTATTCCTTGCAACCCTAAAGCCAACTAAGCTTATGTTGCAACTGACAGATGTACTAAATGAGCAGTGCCGTCGCCTCTCACAGAGCTAAGTATTTAGCTGTCAGAAGACCTCTCATTAGTGTACTTTTCTCTGCCTTTTTGTCAATAATTTCAACACAACTATGTCCAATGCGATTAGCACACCCATATTATTTTTATTGATCTCTGTATTCTCTGTCTGATTATATTAAACGCCTCATCCACATATCTCCTTAGGGATATATAGTCATTCTTTCAGGGTCTTGCAAATGAAATAGCAGAGGGACATTTCTGATATCAGCATTGTTAGATTTGTTTTTGCTGCCAATAAACAAGGTCGCTGTTTCCTCCTTTTCTCAGCCTTTATGTAAGCCAAGTAAATTGGCTGTTGACTTCAGCTACGAACAGGGTTCAGATATTTGAAAGCATCAGGTTGATCATCAAAAGCAGGAAAATATATTTCCCAAACCCTTGAAATATTTGTTTGACAAAATTTTACTTGATTTTGGTCTGCTGTAACGTCATTGGGTGGTAGGCTCTATTGTAGGAGTCTGAAGGAATCTAATTTGGGATACCAATTAGTGTGTTTTCATTTTCTTCTTCAAAAGCGAAAGGCTGTCAGCAAAAAGCAATATGAATAGAGTTTGAAAGTGTCTGCTATGTCTCAGGTCTCATTTCACCATAGCGAGTCTCTCAGGTTGCTGGGGGGGAAAGTGCTGACACTGTGTGGCTTTGCCATCTGCTCT
>JBBBVT010000019.1:7055635-7070265 GCA_037177035.1 Craterocephalus eyresii | reverse complement strand
GTGATAATTTTGTATTTCCTTCACCTTCTTTGTGAGCATCAACAATTATTTTCCTCAATTCTAAACTAATCTCTATAGTTTTTTCCATGATGCTCTCTAGTAACACCTCATACCCTCAATTAAACTTTTATACTGTGTGTAAACTGGAAGAAAACCCTCACTTACATTTTGATTTTATAAGCTTTGTGTATAACAAAATTAAAGAACATCTTTTCAAAAAGGTGGTTTATTCTTTGAATTAGTGAAAATATCAACTCATTTGTATATTTCCTGTATTAATTCTATCGTTGTGCAATATATATATATATATATATATATATGTGTAGTTTATGTTTTCCAATTACCCCTTGTGTTTGGAAATTACGTTGACAGTTCGTTTCCCTGTGAAAAAAGGTTGGGATAATTTAGAAAAAATGTCATAGGTGGCTTATAATTTTGTCCTCAAGTGTATATTTCTTTTTACTTTTTCCCTTCACAAATTTAGATAGCATGGAAGCAGAAGGTGTTATTTTGTAGTCAGAAATCCAGACATCCGATGACATGGAGGGAATGTCATACATGAAATTAACTTAGACCTGTCCCTTGAGCCATCCTGCACACAAAAGTAAGATCCTGCTGTTGCAAAGCCAGCTTTTAACTCTGATTTGTCAACTGTTGCCAGTTGTATTGGTATGAGCAAACATTACAAAAAGAAATTACTTGAAACTCCACCAAGACCCTACATGACCACAAAATACACTCTTCTTCAGAAACCCTGGTTGAAAAGCAGTGAGAAAGCATCAGCTGCTGATGTACAGTAACAGGATAATTGACAAAAAAGCACAAATAAAAACAGACCCGTTTTCGATTAACCATTTCTTACTGATAATTCCTCTGAGCTATACAAACTAAATAGTCATAACGCTGAAATACACAGGTCACACAGCTGTTTGTTAGTCCCTGTTCTATCTCTGCATCTGTTTGTCCTTAGCCTGAAAAATGTTGAGAAACACCTGGTTAGAGTTTAACATTATTGTCAGTGTTTACAACAAGTCTTTTTGGCAATGGAGCACGTTTCTATGTGGAAGATTCCTTCCTAAATGTAAAAATATCAATATCAAATCTTTGAACATGCTAAAATATGTGCAAAATTGACAGCACACACAAAAACATGCTGCAGGTGATTTACTAACAGACCGCACCAAGGATCGCTCATGGTAAATGTGCAAAATAACACCCCCATTCACGTTTGCCTCAAATGAATATGCAATCTGGGTGTCTCTGCCAGAACTAGCAAAATACTGGGAGAGTAGATGAGTAGAGGTAAATCAGCTTTGCATGTGCAATGTGATTTACTAAAAGTGTAGTGGCTATTTCTGCATCTTTCTCTACCAGTTATGAAAGCAGGTGCAACCTGGCTACTGCTAAAGCTGAGAGCACATACAGCCCAATTCTTGAGGAGTGCAGACACATCTGTCTGATTCTTTTTCATGAACGGTGGAGGCATCATATTTCTTTTTCATTCCTTAATTCAATAATAGTCAAACTAACAAACACCACAGTTCAGTTTATAGACACGGAGCAACATTCACATTGTAGCTCAGTGGTTATTAAATCTGACATTAATTATGACCTTTTGTTTTCCCATTTTTGCTAATGTCACATTTTTAACTTGTATATGCAGTGTACATCTCTCCTCCAGAATGAAGGAGAGATGTACACTGTGTTGCACTCTTCTGCTATCCAAGCTGTTCTGGAGCTGCTGGTATGACCACCACCATGTGTACCACACCCCTAACCCTCTTGCCGGGGCATTATTGATCTATTGATTGATTGTTACTCCAGATATAGAGCTGAGCAAGTGGTGAGTGTGTGCTGCCATGGCCCAAGCAGGCCTATTTTACCTCAGTGCTGAGCCACAGAAGACATTTTATAGTTGATGTCAGACCATTTTAAGCTTTCTAGACTATTTGATTTGTGCCGGCAGCAACTCATTATCCATGTCCTCATAAATTAGTGGATTTTGTGGATCTGCAGGGATACCTGTTGTATTATTTCAGTTTAATATTTAAAATACATTTTTCATATTCTTTTTTGCCTCTGCCTCTGATATCTCCATCTTCACTGGATTAATTTAATTTAGCACTTTCTACTCTCTAAACTTCCCACAAAACACTCAGCTAAATAGGTTGTCTGCTAATACATTTCCACCAGCCAACATTTGTGCAATCAATATAGTAAGTCTCCCACAAACCATGGTTCAAGTTCAGTTCTATGGATCTGTCTCACATTTCCTGACCCGCTAGGGTTGATGATCACACCCCAAGTTAAGCATTGGTCAGATAGTGGAATTTTAATCAAATGGGGATGTTTTTTCCCTGGCCATTTTCTTTATTGACACACCTTTATATACACACCTTTTATATAACAAGCATTTGTTACTAGATGCTACAGTAGTTACACTAGCACCTTAGATTTGATGTTAAGTAGAGACAATATACTGGTCCAGTAAATTTAAGTACAAATACAGTGGAGTGGGTAGTTTGGAAGTATTGTTTTTTAATGCTTCATTTCATTCTTTTGATAGTTTTTGTTCTTCAAAGCAAAGGTACATTTGGTTTTATGAAAAGTGTGATACAAAAGTTGGACATTGGATAAAGACAAATTGTTTGAGTAATTGATAAAATACATTCATACTTTCTAGATTCAACTTTAGTTATATAACTGTACATGAGTAGCCCAATCACTGTTAAATGTGTGGGTGGTGGTCATGGACACCCCTGGCCACCACTTAGCTCCGTACATGCTTCTAACTAACTGGGTCATGACTTCAAATTAAATTTAGCCCGAATTTGCACAGACACTGTTATATTCAGATCACATCCATAATCTGATCCACTGTCAATGTTTGCCAAAAACGGGCACAGACTGTTTACGTCATCACGAGGTGACGGATTTGGAAATACAAGTTCACAGCAATAAAGGGATGCACATAAAGCTCCGTCTGGTAATTCCATAGCAAGCTAGATCGAGATGTAAATGTCGCAGACACTTTCTTTAACTGAACTGAATAGTATTTTCAGTATTTCAGCAGAGCAAAGCAGAACCCACTGCTCTCCAATGGTCCATGGCCGAGCACTTCAGCTTAAACGGTGCTTTTCACACAGTTTTTGACTGTTTTAACTCTGACAATAGGAATGGATGTGGATGAGAACACTTTTGGGAGGATTTGGCTGTAATAAAATAAAATATGTGAATAAAGAGAGCACCAGAGGGGAAAACAGATGTAAACTGATGAAACCAAGCACAATGGCTCTGACATGATGACACCATCAGTACTCTAATTAGCATAAATTCAGCTATATTAGAAATATCAAGCAATACTGTTGCTATTACTTGTGATAATTTTAAATACATGTTATAGTTAAACACTGAATGGGATGAATATAGTTACTAAATTCAGGGAGAAAATAGTCAAAGATTTGTAGCAGCATTTGTTGTTGATTAAATGTGCTATTGCATTGATTAACACTCTAAAATAAGCTTATTCACAGGAAAGGTAAATTTGGAGATGATGATATGTTCAAATGCTCAGTAAGAAAACCAATATATTTCCCACTGTAACTCTGTAAATATAACTTTCATTTAAAACAAAAAACCCTAAAAGCATAACATCTGAGACTAATAAAACAGTTTAGTGCACAATGCTTTTTCTCCATATTTCTTGCATTGAATTCAGCTTTAAGATGAGCACAGCCTTCCACGCCATCGTTCTTTAAAACAATTTTCT
Source organism: Craterocephalus eyresii (assembly GCA_037177035.1). Classification (NCBI taxonomy): domain Eukaryota; kingdom Metazoa; phylum Chordata; class Actinopteri; order Atheriniformes; family Atherinidae; genus Craterocephalus; species Craterocephalus eyresii. Next base: position 7,066,496 of record JBBBVT010000019.1, on the reverse strand, counting down.
TGTTTACAAGCATGTTCTTTTCCTGTTTTTGCAAATGGGGAACAATTTCAGCTATTTTCAATAAAATGCTAAACGTAATGTCAGTGGAGAAGTGCTTGGAATCATTATAAAGCTATGAAACAAATTGTGCTTCATGACCAGATTTTCCAACAGAGATAAAACATAATCACAATCATTCTGTTAGGAATACTTATTAAGGATTTTATGCAAGGAAACCAATGCCTGCCCAACACTACAGGAGACCTGACGCGGAGCTGCTGAAGTCGCGGCTCCCTCTACAGTTTGTACAGTGGAAATGTTTCCATCGAGTCTAGGAAAACAATCAAACTGAACAGTCGGGAGGACACAACGGAGACGCGTCCGGAGCTCTCTCTCACACACAGACACAAACACAGCTTCACTTGAGATGTATGTCTCAAACAGCTGCGAGAAAATAAATATCCGCGCACAGATATTTGTGTGGGCTTTTCGTCCTTTTGGGAGATGTTTTGCAATTTCCAGTGCACAGTCGGGAAAATGTCTCATTCTTTGAATACTTGAGGAGTGACGACAACTTTCCGCTTTACAGACTTCACAACAGAAACCGGAGGACAAAGCGTGGAGCGAAGGAAAAGGGAAAGGACTCTTTTTTCCTCCTCTTTTTTTCTTCCTTCTTTTGACCATGCGACCTGACAGATTTTCCAGTCAGGGTTCGCGCACAGAAGCACCAGTGAATCCGGCGACTCGGTAGCGGCGAGCAGCGATGAGAGCTGCGGAGATGCGATGTTTACTGAGGTTCCTGCCCGTGGATGTTGCGGCTGGGTCGGGCTGCGCACGGAGCCTTTGGGCGGCTGTGATTGGACCGGACACAGATTGGGGTTGACTGATGTTTGTTTAAGAGGAAATGTTGATTGCAAGAGATCAATGTGAGTTACCGGCAAGAAGAGAGATGCCAGTGTTTACCATGAGGACACATGACAACATGCAAGCTCAAGGATGCTCTCTTTTTTCCCTTTGGATTTAAACTGAAAAGAAACTAAATGAACCAGAAGACCTTTATGTGCATTCAATGCCACATGCTGAATTGATTTTATAGCATTGTTAAGGATGATATGGAATGTGTTCTTGCACTAAAGTTTTCTTTTTCTCATACATTTGATTTTTATATAGCATGATGATATCTAAAGAAATATAAATTTAACAGACTGTTGCTTTTTTAAATATATATATTTCACCTGGACTTTCACCCATGGGATATTTCAGCAACTCTTTTAAGGAAGAAAAAAGTAGTTTCTTAATTTTAAAAGGACTAAAATGTACTTTTGAACTCCCGCTCAGCATGGCTATTAACTGGGTTGTATATTCCGTTTTTTTACTGCCACTCTTTGCAGTGGGGATGACTTTCTCGGGTGTCTTCAACACCACGGACAGAGACACATTTCCTGATGCTTTGCTGCAGGTCAAGCTCACTCAAGACAGAGTGACCGAGCAATGGAAACTCCACTCTGCTGATTCTCATCCCAGCCTATATTTTAACCAATTGGATGTGTTGCACTTGAGGCAAAAGTCCTCCACCACCAACAGTCACATATTTAAAGTCATCCGAGGGGCTGTGCTCACCATGTTGTCCAACGTCCCATTTTACATGCCCCCTGTGAAACATGAGGAATTTACAAGCAAGTGGAATGAGATTTATGGGAACAATCTGCCTCCCCTGGCTCTCTACTGCCTGCTGTGCCCTGAGGACTCAGCAGCCCTGCAGTTTCTTATCAAGTTTATGGATAGGATGGCTGAATACCCAGACTGGAAGGTGACCAGTGCACCAAATGATGAGGTCCCCATGGCACACTCCCTCACTGGGTTTGCCACAGCTTATGACTTTATTTACTCCTTCCTTGACCAGCGCAGGAGAGATGTATATCTAAAAAAAATTCGCTCCGAAACTGAAGCCTTGTATGAACTCTCAAAGTACAGAGGATGGGGGAAACAGTATCTCCAAAATCATCAGACCACTAATGTAGTAGCCATACTGACAGGTGCAATAGTGGTGGGATCACACAACGACCCAGAGTCAATGCTTTGGAAACAAGTGGCAGTGAACTACATGGAAAAAACTATGTTTCTTCTGAGTCATGTCGTTGATGGGTCTCTGGACGAGGGAGTCGCCTACGGAAGTTATACAGCCAAGTCCATCACGCAGTACGTCTTTCTGGCTCAGCGCCATTTTAGCATTGACAACACGCAGAACAACTGGCTGCGGGGACACTTTTGGTTTTACTATGCCACACTGCTGCCAGGCTTTCAGAGAACAGTTGGCATCGGAGACTCAAACTACAACTGGTTTTATGGGCCGGAGAGCCAGCTTGTTTTCCTTGACACATTTGTCATGAATAACGGAACCGGAAACTGGCTGGCTCAGCAGATTAGAAAACACAGACCAAAGGATGGTCCCATGGGGCAGTCGTCTGCCCAGCGTTGGGCTACTCTTCACACAGAATACATCTGGTATAACTCTCACCTCACACCACAACCTCCCCATGACTTTGACAAAGCCAGGATGCACATTTTCTCAAACTGGGGTGTGGTTACCTATGGAGCGGGGCTTCCCAATGGCCAGAGTAACACTTTTGTTTCCTTTAAGTCTGGCAGGCTGGGCGGGCGCGCTGTCTATGACATTGTTCATGACAAGCCTTACTCCTGGGTGGATGGCTGGAACAGCTTTAACCCCGGCCACGAGCACCCCGATCAGAACTCTTTTACTTTTGCGCCGAATGGACAGGTGTTTGTATCTGAAGCACTTTATGGCCCAAAGTATAGCTATCTGAACAATGTTCTGGTGTTTAGTCCATCTCCTACCAGTCTATGTAATAGTCCATGGGAGGGTCAGTTAGGAGAGTGTGCCAAGTGGCTGCGTTGGACAGATGAGGGTGTGGGTGATGCCAGAGGGGAGGTGATTGTTGCTTCCTCACACAGGGGCACTATGTTTGTGAGTGGGGAAGCAGCACTGGCTTATTCACCCGCCATGAGACTGAAAAGTGTTTTCAGAGCCTTGGTTCTGCTCAACACACAGACGCTGCTAGTGCTTGACCATGTGGAGAAGTGGGGTGATTCACCAGTTCAATCTCTCAGTGCTTTTTTTCACAATCTGGACATTGACTTTAAATACGTTCCTTTCAGATTCATGGACAAATATAACGGTGCAATGATGGATGTGTGGGATGCTCATTATAAAATGTTCTGGTTCGACAGCCAGGGTCACAGCCCTGAAACCAGGATACAGGAGGCCGAGCAGGCAGCGGAGTTTAAAAAGCGGTGGACGCAGTATGTCAACGTCACTTTTCAGATGACAGGCGCAGTCACCAGAGTCGCTTACGTGTTACATGGGCCATATGTCAAAGTGTCCAATTGCAGATTTATAGATAACAGCAAAAATGGAGTGAGGATTTCTTTAACTATAAACAACACAGAGAAGATTGTCTCTATAGCTACAAACTATAAAGATATTGGAGCAAGGTTGGCTTATTTAGGATTTGGCGGTCACTCTAAAGTTGAAGATAGATATCATATCACTAGATATGGCCTTGGAACGCAGCTCATCCCTAAACACATCAATAGTGATAATCAGCTGTTTGACATTGGACTCACAGTTAATGTTATTGCAGGGGTTGTTCTCTGTGTCGCAATAGGATTCTTGACAATGCATAGGAAGTTTTACGTTTGCTTCAGCAGGCTGATGCGTTATGCCCTCCTCACTGTGCTCATTCTGTGGGTAGCCGAGCTGCTGTTTTTGTCTAATAACTGCGATCAGCTTCTCTGCGGGGTAAAATGGAAAGGTGCCGGTGCCAAAAGTGAAGTAAACAAACAAATCAGGCTGTATGAGCAGCACCGGCTACCCCTCCCTACCGTTGTCATAACAACCCTCCCCGGATCAGGGTCGGAAATACTCAAGCATCTTTTCTACAACAGCTCGGACTTTGTTTACATAAGGGTCCCTACCGAGCATGTGGACATTCCTGAGACTGAGTTTGAGTTTGACTCGCTAGTGGATGCCTGCGAGTGGTCAAGGACAGATGCCGTACATGGACGGTTTAAGATCATTCAGGGCTGGCTGCATTCACTGGTGTACAATACCAAGCTACACTTGCAAAATATTCAGCTCATAGAGGGCAGCAGGGTCAAACAACCCCAGAGAGTTGGGCCTTCAAAGGACAGAAAGAAAAGGTCCAGGCGGAGAGAGCCAGCATCTGAGCTGAAGGGTAAACTGAAGGCCAGCCTGGACAGAGATGCCGAGTATGTCAGGGAGATGAGACGCCATGTTGCGGAGTATCCAAACGCACGGGTGGTCCTCAACATGCGGAGTGGAAGCTGGACTCTTAAAATTCCTTTCATTCAGGAAGTGGTGGGACCTTCACTGAGGACAATCTATTTGGTAAGAGACCCTCGAGCATGGATTTATCTCATGGTGTACAACAGCAAACCCAGCCTTTATTCCCTCAAAAACATCCCACAGCACCTTTCCTTGATATTCAAGGAGGATTCTGTTCAGGATGGGTGCCCGGCTGTCGCCCCAGAATTTAAAATAATCCAAAAGCTTCTGTCCCGCTCAGAGACGAACCCCGTTTTGATCCTGTCTCATCTCTGGCTGGCTCATACCGCAGCAGTGCTGAGGGTCAGTGAAAGCCTCCCTGTGGAGTCCTACCTCCAAGTGAAGTTCGAGGACGTGGTCAACTTACCCCAGGAGACAGCAGAGACCATACACACTTTCCTGGGGGTGCCGGTGTCACCCGAAGCCCTCAATCAACTAATATTCACCACCTCCACAAACCTGTACAACCTGATGTATGAAGGGGACATTTCACCAGCTAATATAAACATATGGAGGCAAAAAATGCCCCAAAAGGATATCAGACTGATAGAGGATGTGTGTGGAAGGGTAATGAAGAGGCTGGGCTACGCAAGGTTTGCCAGTTAATCGCTGCTGGTCAGCTAATATGGAGCTTTCATGTTTACTGTAGCTGCCAGACATACAGTTTTTGTCCTTTTTTTGCACTGATGTTCAATTTTAACAAAAGAAATAGCCTTTTTGTCTGTGTTGAAATGTTTTCTCTCATGGGGAAGGGTAGGGGGTGGGTCTCAGGACGTGTACTGACTACAACTACAGATATCTGTAAGGGAATTTTTTTATATTAAAATAGGTGGAAGGGAGCTCATGCTGTTGTTCTTTCCCCCCGCTGCCCTCCGCACTTCCTTGTAGCACTCCTTTATTGAGTGAGTCTTTAAACCTCTGCTGTCTTACATGCGGAGAGGTATCGCTGAATTTCTGCATATACATGTTATCAACCTTCAATACAGCAGCTCAGTTTCTCGGTAGAATTGATTTGCTTTCTTTGTCAGAGATGAAAATTCTGTTGTTTTTTCACCGTAAAACTGATAACAAAGATGTTCGTGCAAAAGTCTTATTTGCATTTATTTAATTGATATTCCTTTTTTCAGAAAAAAGGGTTTATTTAAAGTTTTGGAGAGATATGTCAAGATAATGTAAAGCTCATTTAGTCCCTTTGTAGTTTTGGGAGAACAGTTCAGCTTTCAGTTTATCTTTAAACCATGTACCATACCCTTTGAAAACTGAAAGACATGCTGCAGCCCCAAAAAAAAAACAGGAAAGAAGAAGACTTCAGAGGCAAATGACACAATTGTATTTTATTAGCCCAATTTGAACCTCAAAGATGTCATGATGGTCGGTGTCTCAGCAATTTCACGGGGATTCTTTTGATTGTATGAGGGACTCTTTGCATTTTCAAAGTCTAACTAAGCTATATGTGCTCAGTTAGTTTGGAAGGATAAAACCTCTAAAGATATAACGCCTAGAAGAGAAAGTATTTATGAGTTCCAAAGATATATATCCCAAAGGATCAAGAATGAATATGATTATTATAATAACTCCCTTTAGCGTTTATTGAATCAGAGGGAAGTGCTTAATAGGGATCAAACTGGTGAAAAAAAGAGAACTGTCAGCCTTGACACATTTTTACTTAAAGCAATTTCCAAAGCACTCCCCTTCAGCTACTCATATTAATCTGCAAAAACGCCATAACTGAGGCTGTGTTTTATGGGCCTGACATCTCATCATCACTAGAGAATCAGTGGAAATGCAAACAGGACAAGTTTCCATCTCACAATGTGGTCAGTCGGTTGGCCAACGATCTTTTAGTACAGCCAGCAGTGCACTGAAGGCAATGAATACCAAGTGTAGCTAAAATAAATAACATAAAAAAAGTGAGAGACCATTTCTACTGTGTGATGTTAAGCTGTGGCTTGAGCATAAATGTACACTACTCAGTAAGCTTTGATGCTGTTTTGGCTTAAATATGTCTGTACTGTAAACTGATCATATGTAACATGCAGATGGCGCACTCATTTATAGACTTTTTGTTGCTTCTCCACAAACAGAAAAAAAAGCATATTTAGAAATATCCATCTTTTCTCAACAAGATTCAGTCCTGTTTGTTTTCTCTCTCTGTGAACACTGAAACCCTTGACTGGCTGGAAAACCCGTTTGATGTTTGTGGTCTTTGAATGTGTAGACTTGGCAGACATGCTTTCACTTTGGTGTTGCAATCCTGTTACCAACTCTGTTTTGTATTTGCTTGTGGGGATATGGTTCCTTGCTTCTGTGGCCTTGAATTACAATCATTTCTTTATAAAGGTTTTCTGTGGGCTCTGGAGCGGGCAGTGAACATAATGTAAAGATGAATAAATAAATTCCTAACTATATTAGCAACCAGTCTTTGTTTGGATATGGTGAATTATCCTGCACAATGATAACGGTCTGTTTCCTGTGATTATATGTCATCAGTTAAGCTGCAGCCATACTCAACTTGAACTAGCTATTATCCATCACCCGATAGGATACATGCTGTAACTTTTAATTTGTACATACATGCTCTCTTTCACTGTGATTACTGCTATCCAACAAGCACTGTGTCTGCTCAGGCAGATGTCTGTGTGCTGCCACAATTATGCACCAGCAAAAATCTCTGTTATTAGACATGGATGACAGAAACCTAATTGCTTATGTAGCTGATGTTCATAACAAGGAGGCAACAATTAAAAACATGTCAGGAAGTCCTAATGCTGTGTGCTGCAAGTGGAGAAAAGCTTAGAAAGAGCGCATGCTGCGTCTCATGTCTGAGAGTGGTGAGTAAGTCATTGCGTTACTCATTTGTTCCTGATCCCTCCTGTAACAGTCTAATGCTTGGCAGAGTCCTCTGTGCCTAATCCTTCCACGAAGAGGCACATTATTCACTAAAAAACCTCAGGCAAATGCTTTGGAAGGGCGGTTTCTGCAAGAGTGGACTTGAACTGGCTGGTTAAGAAGGTTGTTTTTTATTCACTGCAAGGTTAACACGGCTGTGCGTTTGCATTAACATGAGTACTTGCTTTGATTATGAAGCTTTTATAGAAAGAGGTTCACAAATGGTAATAACATGCAAACAGATACATTTCTTTGGTTTCAGAAGTGATAAAACTATACAAGTCTGCGAAGCACAACTCTACTTTTCCTCCTTCCATTTATCATTCTGTGACCAATTGCATTTATTTTGTGCCCAGCTGAAGCATTAGGTTGGAAAACACTACTTTTTTTTTATTTGTGGGGAATTTTACACCGTTTTTCTGTCATGAATGCACAATTGAGGGTAAAAAAAAAGAAAATGTAACATTTTTTCCCTTAAGGAAGTTTGCTTCATCTTTTCCACTGCAGGGCATCGGCACCATTTATTAACTATTCATTTACATCTACAGCTGCAGACTGCAGGGATTAATGCAGCAAATCCTTTGCCAATCACTTATCTAGCATCTGGAAACCAAACATTGTAATTTATTACTATTATGAGTGACTGACTGCGGTGCTCTCATTCACTAATTTCCCACGTGATCATTAAAAAACAAAGGTGGTAAAACAGCATGTTGTCATTAAAAGAGACTTACCTGACAACTTATGAGTCATATTTTCAGGTTAGATCACATCAACAGCTAAATTCCCCTTCATTGTTCAACAGTGCAGTGGGTTAAAAGGGTAATAGGTGCATGTACAACTGACTGTGCAAATGAACTGGATCTTGCAATTTAGGTGCAAGGATAGAAAAACAGATGCATAAAAACTAACATTCACATCTTTTATAAAAACTGACCTAAAAGTTGTTGATATTTTTTACAGGAAAAAAATACATGAGGTTTATTAAAAAAAAAAGAACTTTGCTAATCTTGCTAAGTAATTTACAGTATTGTTAGTTCAAATGAGCAATTCATCAATAGGTCCATGTTTTGGACATTTAGGATAAAAATAATTGCTTTCAACAATTAAACATTAACCGTCAAATATCATGATAGTAAATTAATACATTGTCAACTTCTAGTGACCTTCATACCTGCTACCACTGCCTTTCAGCTTTGCTCTTTGAACAGCTTGCACTCACCTCAGCGACTATCAACTGTTGTTAGTATAGGCTAATATCCATAGATTTATAGCTGAAATTCTTATCCTCATCATGTTAATCCCAGTAAGCACAGAGTTTGTGGAACACTCTAGAGTGTGAAGAGAGAAATAAGCATGAACTGCACCAAAGCAAACCACAGTGACCAGAGTATTGCTTATGTAGCCTTTAATAGACTTAATAATGGGGCCATTCACAACAAATATCTGTAGGATAAGGAGCATAGAGATGCCTGTTTAGGGCAGTGATTTCTACTACTATACAATGCTGAGGGTTTGGGTCATTCATTTGTCCAATGCCTTAAAGATTAGAAAAGCCTTGGAAAACATAATCAAAGAGGGCCCACATGACCGGGATCCTGCCTTTTTCTGTAACAAACCAAATTACAAAATAAGAGCAAGTAAGAATATCAATGAAAGAACAAATCAGCCGAATGCATTTTGTTGGGATTGAGTGGCTGTTTATTAATTTTATTGCATTTGCACATGGTCAAGGAGAAGTGCATGACAAGAAGTTCATAATAATGTTAAAGAGCTCCAGAAGTCTTAAGATATTAGGAAATGGGTGAGAAGCAGTTGTGTTGAGTTTAGGCTACATATTTTAATGTATAAACTTAGTTTAAGTATGTTGGATGCACATTGTAAAAATAACATGGCCTTGAAATATTATCTCCTGATGTCTCTGACTGTGCTATGATTAATGATTAATTAGTCTACTGTGACATAAGTAATGTTTATTAGGTATTAAAGAGTTATTACCACTTACTAACGATCTGACTATTAATGATTTAAAAGCAAGATTTTTCCCTAACAGCCCAGAGCCATCGCTGCTAAATAGCTAATAGGAAAAATAACAATGGATTATTAGAAGAATAATGCCATGCTAAAATGTTAAATGCATCCACAGCGGTGTCTCATATGAAAGCAGTAACAAAGGGAACACAGATTATCTCCACAGATTATCTGTGGACTTTTTAACCTAATGGCAACATTAATGGCTTTGCTTCTCCGCTGTTAAGCTCAAACGTGTCCATATGTGAATAAAAAGTCTGAAGAATTAATCTCTTCCAATTAAATTTAATGGGAATCTTCTAGACGGCAGGAGAATGAAGCATAATGTCAGGAGTTTCTTTCTATAGAATTTATGTCAAGTCTGAAAATAACTCAGAGACAAGAATGCCTCATGAAATCCTTCTGATGTCTGATCACAAGAAGCAAATTTAAAGAACTAATTTAAGATAGGAGGATGCCTGGTAGATTATCTTTGATGTTTGATAACCAATGCATAATTATTGCATGAAATAAGGTTTTACAGGGGAAATGACTAGAAGCGGCGGTATAATCGAATTCCATGCACTGAGCTTGGCTAAGTGATCACACCGCTTTCTCTCTCATGGAGGTTATCCAGATAGAAAGGGGGGGACTCAATTTCAGCTGAGTAGTCATACCCTTTCCTTTTCCACCTTTATCTTTCGCCTCTGGTGGATCCAAGTCCCAGGAGTGCCTCTTCCTCGCCAGCAGCCATCGTTCCTGCCACTGCTCATTAATTAACCTTTGCTGCAGTCGCCAGCAGTCAGGGAGCGGCCTGATATTCCGGAGAAGAGTAATCATCGATACTGCACAAGCCGTTTGTGCTGGAGAATTAGCTCACTAATGGAGAGCAACACCATCATTGTTAAGAGTTTCAAAACTGGACTATGAATTTAATGTATGACTTGACAAGAGCATGCCCTTTAAATGTCAGCAAAGAACTTAAGATTGCTTGACTGACAAGGTGTAAGCAACTGGCAACATCAGTGTCATATATTTAGTCATTTCCACTGTTACAAGCACTGCTGGCGAGGGCCTCGGATCCCACCCTTGAAATTTACCTGCTGACAACACCGCTGTGTTTGGATACGAGGAGGTGTGCATTCCAACAATTGCTGTTAATAAGAGTTGACTTGTGAGGAAATATGGTGCATTGTCAATTTGCAGCTGGTGGCGAGTCATTTCTGTACAGAAAATGGGATCTTCCGTGCCAACAAAACACGGCGGAAACTATTAATGAAAGCCAGTCTGGATCAGTACAGATAAGGCTTTTTGAATTACATTTCAGGCCAATCTCTACACTAAAACACACTCACTGTTGTTCATCAAAAGACTTTTTCTCAGTTTAAACAGTAATTTCTCTGAATTTACTATTTCTATTGCATCTTACTCTGGTTGCGCTCCCTAAAACAAACAAAGAGAGAAAGTTACCCAGTTTTACATTCTCCAAGGAGCAGATTGTAAATTTGCTTCTACTTGCTTATTATGCAAAACAACTTATTGGGCCGCCACCTTAACGTGGTGGAGGGGTTTGCGTGCTCCCTGCTTTGGCAGGGAGCCGGACTAAGGGCGGCCCGA
>JBBBVT010000019.1:6990993-7004271 GCA_037177035.1 Craterocephalus eyresii | reverse complement strand
TCTATCTATCTATCTATCTATCTATCTATCTATCTATCTATCTATCTATCTATCTATCTATATATCTATCTATCTATATATCTATCTATATATCTATCTATCTATCTAGAGTTGTCTGCAAAATTAATTATACCCTTCCCTGAAAGAGGTGGAAAAAAGTCACATAAATAAGATAAAAAATTTAATGAAAATCATGGAATTGTTTATAACATGAGAAATTGATATATGTTACGTCACTTATGAGCTAATATTTAGCTGAACGATCCTTTGAGGTGAGAAACTCTAAATCATAATTGGCAGGTATTTTGGCCCACTACTCATCAGGAAAGTGCTCTCATTGGTCCACACAGTTGAGTCCAAACAAAAATCAACATACTGTGGATTCATTTTAACAATTCTACAGTGCAACGTTCAAGTTTCACGAATGAAAGTGTGATATAATTAAGAAGCTCTTACGACTCATCAGATCTTACGACTTTCTCTTTCATGATGCAACCGCATTCAGTCAAAGAAAGTGGAAAATGACTTAAGCATCTTGATGAAGATGACATCATATAATGGCACGGAGGCAGATGAAGCATGCGTACCACTGGCAGAACATGCAAATTAAGCGAAGGCTATTTGAATGATATTTTACAAAAGGAAACATGTCAGGCATGAAAGTACACAAAATCTAAAAGTTAAGATGAGATTTTGATTACATAATCAATATGCCTCTATCCCTGTCCTTGCTACACACCCGTGAACAAACTTGAGATAGTCCTGCCCTAAAATGATAATAATAATACATAATGCATCAGTGCATGCCACATGGATGATGCCAAGTGTACGTCCCACTTCATTAATTCATCCATAATGAGTTTTGGAGCATGCAGGAGCATCTACCTTAGAGGCAACCCCAAGAGTCAAAGCTCATTAAATCAGAATCTTAAATCCCAATCTACACACATCTGCCTTTGTTTGCAGAGTAAAGAGCACAAATGAGCCCCACTTACACAAATCATACCCACTGTCTGTCTATTCAACGTAGGCCTATAGTGTATGTTGTGGTGGCATTTTACACCACATGCACTAACTCCATAAGGATACAAACCAGTAGGTGTCTCTGTAACACAAATAAATCCTCTCTAATAAGGTAAGTATCATACTTAATGCCATATTATACTGATGTCCATTTTTTTTCAATGTGTGTTTACATACATACTCTACAGAGCTGAAAATACACTCAACACTGAGTTCAAGTGCAATGCGCTCTGTTAATTGGTTTTAAGAAGTGTGATCTCCGTCTCAAGATTGCAGGAACTTAACAGGGAGAGTGGCGCGTCTCGTCGCAGGAGTCAGGGAGAGGCTGGGTTAATCTCCTGCTGTCCATCGCCACCGCAAAGTCTTCAAGGACATTATCAGCAATGAGAGGGCCACAATCTGTGTGCTGGTCATACAGTGTCTTGCTTTTCTATTATTATGCGGCCGGAGCATCTCTGATGGTGAAGGATGATGCAGCTTTTTCCCACAGTTGTAAACAGAGAAGTTTTGGGAAGTAAAATAAGTTCAGTCATGCATTTTCAATTGCCTTACGAAAAGTACATAGCATGCTCTGAGCTGCATTTATGTTGATTCAACACATGTTTTAAAGTAACACCACTAATCCAGTGTATGTTGGCGAATCTGTGCCAGTAAGCAGAAATTAAAAGCTCAACATGCCTAATATGTATCCCTGCCAGCTTCCGCTACTAAGTAGAATCCACGAGCTGGGTAAAGATCCCCATCTTAGATACTTTAGCGAGGTGTATCTTCATCGGAGGAACTGTCTTCAGGGTGACAAGCCGATGTTTGATGAACCGAGCGCAAACGTCACAAAGCCGGTGTTAATCATTGGAATGTGTCACGCATCACACAGAGGTGGCTTCGCCGCATCTGGTCTTCAGTCATACATCCTAATCATCACCATATCAGTGCTCCAAATCTGTCAGCGAATACATTATTCAAATTTAGCTCATTAGAAAAGTAATTTCAGCCGACAGTAAAGTCCACCTGAAAGTTGGAGAGCAGGGCTTAATGGCATTATGTTTCAATGTAATACCCTATTCTCACACTGTGGCTCGGATATTCATTTGCTATACCTCATAATGCCAAATACATTCTCAAAATATAAAGGAAGTAGCATTTATGTGAGTCATACACTCGCTTTAGTAACATTTCCAAGAAGAAAGTACTTCTGGATATCTGGTCATTTGAAAACGCTTAATAACAAAGGCGTCATTAGCAAAACGAGCAAAAGAATAAAAACAGATAGTATTTTTCCTCCTACCACAAACGAATCATCATTATCTCTGTTATGATCTCAGATTTTTCTGCCACACTGTGTGGACTTATCAGCTTCTTACAAACTGCATGACAAATCAATCATAAAATTGTTGTTTAGATTGCTTTGACCGATATCCACCTTGAGTCCTGGAGGATCCAAAAAGCCCAAATAACTACATCACACCATAACAGGAAAAAAAAGAGATGAAAAAAAAAAAAGTAAAGGACTTTCTAGCAGAAGCAGTACAGCTGGTAATATGTTGGTATTTAATTGCTGTTATGCAATTTCAAGCTTGTAATCTTGTTATTTTCGCAAACATCATTGGAGGCCCCTGTTGACACTGTACCACTCTATACTGAATCTCAGTGTAAGTTCAGAATCAGGAGGGGGTTTACTCTCCATAAAAACTGTCTATTTTAAGACAACTACAGCCAGAGCTGTGTATCCAACCTGGTGGATTAGCTGGGCTTACGCTGTAGAATGCTTACCAGAGACAATGCCTTATCCATCTGCGGGGGAAGCTATCCTCACCTCTCCCTGAACTAATCTCACACCACACTACCATTAAAAGCCTCAATTCAACTGTTGATGGAAGTAGATTTTACCCAGGAGCCATTCGCCAAGGACCAGTGAAGGAGATTCACATGGAGCAGTTTTCCAGAGTGAAATACTGTTGAGCAAATCTGAGCTCTTGATTGGTTTGACCTCTGGTGTCCACTGACTCCATAAAGCTGACACACTTTAGAAAATAATTCATCAAATCTTTTTACATAAGCTTTTGATTTTCTGTTGACTCAAGTCTTTTAGTTATGACCTACTGGAGCCTAAAAAACATTTCCAAACTGAACTCTGGCCATTCAACAATAGCTATGGGACTCATTTCCATTTTCCTCTGCCTGCCTGCAGTAAAGAAAAACACAACTGCAGACGATTCTCAAGGTGACAACATGGATGAGAGAGGGTGCATTTTTTTTTCTCAGCTTGGATAAAATAAGAAAATAACTTTAAAAGTTCTCACTTTAACAATAATAAGAAACATACAGTGACGCCTTCTAGCAGGAAGCATGTTCACTAATTGTAAGATTCTCAGTTGCACTTAAAATGTCATGCACTTTACTGGTTTTCAAGCAGCAGGAGTAATATTGTAATTTTTAAATGATATTAATGAAATTACTCATTCATGATGCATCGATGCAAAAATAATGAGCGGTACATAAAAGCTACGTGGCATTCATGTCAGATGAAAATCCTGTGTCTTTAAAAAACAATTCAAAGATAAATGTAAAGTAGCAAAACTATGTGCAAATGAAAATATACCATGAATATATTTTGTAAATTTTTAAGAGTCTTATTGTATTAAGTCAAAAATAGAAAAAAAGTATTTTTTTTTAAAGTTTATCAGAAGAGTTTATCAATTTCAATGGATGAATGCATTTTTAAAAAATATGCATTTCAAATATGTAAACAAAATTAGGTGTATATTATTATGTGAAACGAAAGCAATGCATATTTAATCCCACTTTTTTCCATGATTATAAACAGAAACACTTGTTTCACTGCCTAAACTGCCCTTTATTAGGATTGAATAATGGCAGAAAAAAACTGAAAAACACAAACAAAATGAAAGCTAAATAGATGAAAGGAAAATATGAAAAGTAAGAAGAAAAAAAGAAATATAACACAAGCATTCACTGTTTATAGGCCCTCTTCCCCGAATCTCTCAAGAGTCATGTGTTAAGGCATATACTTAATCTTAAACTACTTTATATTTGAACATTGCTTTAAGTCATTGTTTAGATTGTTTCATAGGGTCACTCCACATTATTACACAAACGCTTATTCTTGTAGTTCTTATTTTTGTTTCTTTCAAATAAAACAATCTCCTTAAATTCTATATTCCCTCCCTTTTTGTTGGCAAAGAGGAACAACCTGGTCCAAAGAGTGGCTACATTTTCTGAAGAGGGACATGAATAGTATTAGGTCTAATGTCCGTAAAGTTATTCTTCTCAGTGAAGGTGGAGCACGACACGCTGAAACATCTTGCTCATTAAAATGCCATATATTTAACACTCTGTGTATGCTGCTACTACTGCTTTCCAACCAAGCAGCACATCTGTAACTAGCAGTAAGTACCCCTTACTAAATAAATTAGCACCATGCAGTGATGGAAAAGCAGACATGGTGATTGCAAATGTGCAGACGCTCGTGTTGATGACATTTAAGCAGTACTAAAAAAACAATACAATAAAACTCTTGTGCTGATGATGAAAACAAGTGTACTTAATATTCCATGGAAATCAAGCTTGAGTAATGATAAGGGAATCAATTAAAAATTGTACCAATATGCAGAATCAATGATGGCATCGAGATCCATGAAATCTTTTCGGTACCCATTCCCCAGACAGCAGAAATGCCCACAACTGCAGTTTTGGTTTGGCCATATATGGCCTTGACTGACAGCGTGGATCCTATGGGGATTATGGCTGCCGAACTCCAGATAACCACCTGGAGTGGCACGCATCTGAAATGTCCCCATAGTTGGCCTTAACTCACACTTTTGGGTCAAGACATAGGAAAAGGTTCTTCTAGACCACATTTGCTCTAACTTTACAGTATGAACATTGGGCAAGTTTAGCTTCCAAATCTGTCACACACCCAACTGAGCCGGTCCAACCCAGATAGCACACGTTTAGGTTTGATCCAGGATACTTTGGCCACTTATGGTTCAATCACTGGCAAGTGTTATGTGAGCCAGATGAAGACCAGATGCCAGTTTCCAGCCTGGCTTGGATTATGGCAAGTCTCCTTGGGGCACATGTGGTCTAGATGCCTTTTGTTGGATTACGACAAGTATTTTGTGGGCCAGAAGTAGTCCTGATACTGGATGCCTTCCTTGATACTGATATTAATAAATTTTGCAAAGAGTTTCACAATCATCTATTGATTTTGCCTTTAATTATTGATCATGATCATAGTAAAAAATATAAAACACATAAAGATTTTGTCAAATAAATAAATTTTAATTAACAAACCAAACGGCATAACGTTTCAATTTAAGCTTTTATATTTTTAAACAGTGTAAGATATCCATTATTCCCTTTCATCACACACAATTGTTTGTGAAAATAAAGTCAACCGAATAAACAAAAGCAAAACCTACTTTTGGTTGGATCCGATTCACATTATTTGGCTTTTTGACCTCAAAGTCGTCCGCCAGAGAAGCCAGAGTTGTGATATAAGTTCTTCCGTTAAATTTTCCCAATCCCATGTTCCCCCATCATGATACCTCCTTCTCAACAGCTCCTCAAAACTACATGAATATCCAGGCCGGCTTCCTCATCCGGTCAACATGTGGCCCCAACACACTTGCCTTTGCTGCAACTGAGCCAGAACTGCAAAAAGTAGCCCAGATTTGGCCCAATGGGCTGCTTATGTTTAGATCTTGAGAAAAATTGAAGTTCATGAAGACATCATATAGCCTAGTAGCTTGTTTAAAATGAGATCTTTTTACTGGCTGACTCACTGGCTGAGTGTGCCCTCCTGTGATTAACAGGATGCAAGGAAGAAACATCATTTTAAAATCTTAACAATGAAAGCCATGTAGGGTGTCACAAAGAAAAACAAAACTTTCAGTCCAAACATCGAATGATTTTCATTTCATGAATATTTCACATTTCAGCTTTTACCAAGCTGTTTCAGACAGTTTAGGACTGAAATGTCTTGCTGTTCTGTTTCCAAGATGTGGAGGAAACAATAGGGGGAAAAGCTTCAAAATCTGTGTGCTACTGTACTTGAAAGCGCACACCAGGGTGAAAAAAGTGATGCTTCTATTTGGTTAGTGTGAAGAAGTAAAAGCAAGACACAGCAGCATAATGAGTCGGACTTCTCAGCAACAGTACAGAACAATCTCTGTTTGAAAAGGGTTCCACCAAAGAAGCCACATTCTTTGGCTAAAACAGGCTCCCACAGACAGAGTTTCAATACTGGAAGTCCTCAAAGCTGCTGGCTGCTGAAGAGCTCCAAGCCGACATCCAGTGGGTTTGAATAAACATGAGAGCTGATCTCATTTGAACTACTTCATTTATGACTCTTCGGGGGATTTTCTGCATATTTCTAACATTGTATATCGATTATGCTGAAATAATACACTGCAGTGCTGTTTACTGAAAATCCTCTTTTGACAAGGTACAGGCCTTGCCACAAAGCTTAAACAGGGACTCCCCCCCCCCCCCCCTTTTTGTGCCAAATTTTCATGATGCATTGTTTCATCATGACAGAAGCAATATAACGTAACAACTTATCAGGAGTCCACACTGATTGCAGAAATAATGTTGTGAGACTGTCAAACAGTGCAATAAAAAACAACTAAAAGTTAGAAATGAACACAGACTAATTTGATCCCCAGGATTGGCAGGGTGTGATTGAGCTCAGCCGTGACCCATCATTCGTTACCCAAAATGGTCGTAGCTTGCCAACCTACAATGGAACAGATAATGGTATTATTGTTATTGCATTGTTGCTGCCTGCGTTGGCCCAGTTGGTGTTTATTTTCCTAACGCTCCATGTCCACAGACAATGGCAGTGATCCATCCTGACAGCCAGAGGCTGAGCGACAGATTCCACACAAGAGGGAACCCCAAGGTAATCATTTGCATTTGTTTTTTATTGCAATCATTAGGGCTCCCCTGCTGGGCCTCAGCACAGCTCTGTATGACAGACCCAATGTTTTATCTGAGAGTCAGGGGAGGTATGTTGCTGGGAGCAAGCCGAAGAGTACAGTACACTGCACTGATAAAGAAAACAGGCTGGCTAGTATGCATCATAGAGACGCTGACATCTGCGAGTCCCGATGTGTGCTTTGTGGAGCAGAGATAGAGTCGGATTTTCAATAAAGAGAATCTGTGATTAAAATGCAGAGGATATTAATTATCGTACTAACTCGTACTGCTAATTTTCTCTGTCAGTGTATTCAATGAGATGAAATTATTTTAATTTTCTACCATCAAAGTCTGGTACACAACATGGCAGGAATCGCTGACAGCAACCCAGCTCGCCAGAGATGAAGACTGTGAGGAGGAAAAGGCAGAGGAACTCTTGATCAAGCTGGGCAGTGTCATGACCTCCCCATTGGAGGCCCTGTGAGATCAGGAGGGGTGCTCGAATGGTGACCTGCATGACTATGCATCTGGATGTAAAGATCACGCCCGAACTCCAGCTTTCCTTTAATTATCTTCGGGTCGTCTGGACAAAAGAGCTGCGTGCAAAAAAAACCCATCTTCTGGAGATTTATATGGAGGAAAATTTACTTCAAATGTTACCCAGCAGCTTGGAGAGACAAAGGACAAATACCAAGTTGCACAGCTTTAATAGAATTTCTAGGTATGTGTTCTCTGATTTCGTTCTTTGCTTTTTTGGAACTTCTTCACACAAATATTTTCTATGCTTTTTTGTGTTGCTTTTAACGCTTTTGTGTTTGATGGGGATTATTGACTACTTTTTCGTTTTCATCATTTGATTCTTTCCCAGTTCATATATTGATTTTGGTCCTACATGGATGGCATAGCAACATTTGATAATGGGACACCCTTGGTGCATTAACAGGCATGCAACTGACACAATCACATTGTTGCCCCTTTTTACAGTACAGGCTCCCTTTACATGCATAAATAGGTACATCTGTTTCAAACATCACTGCTCTCATATTTCCACACGTTCTTTATGCTGTCATGGGTGTTAGGACCACAGTGGAGAGTTCAGAATTTACCTTCAGATTCTGACATCAGTATCAGACAATAATAAACATGGCAACGGTAAAGGAGATCTTGAAAATGTTTATTCCCTGAAAAAATGGCAGTAGATTTGAAGGTGCTCACTTTTAATATGTATAGAGTTCTTTTTATTCTTCCTTTTGCTGTTTGCAAGTCAGCCATACTGCTCAACACAGCCACCTTTCAGCAGTACTACTCTGTTTGCTGCATCTGGGGACACGTTTGGAAGTTTTCTGAAAGCAGACCAAGTTCCACATGTAAAGAATGGAGGAGGCGGATAGAAGGGCCCATATCTGTCTTTAGTGTAGAGCAGAAATTTGGGTCTGAAGATTTCAGTGCAGGCTGCTTTTGAAAAACACTGGGGACACCATCTTTTCAACTTCCACGACAACATCCCCACAATGTTTTTAAAAATTATCATTTTATATGGTTGTTTACCATGTAAATATATAGCACATGCATTTATTCATCCTTTGGACTTCATTATATATTGGACAACGTAATATAAGAGCATCTTTTTTTAAAAAGACAAACCAATAGAAAATACATTTTTTTAAAACCTGGAGGTAACCATGAATTTGTTTCCGCTTTGCTTTGAGGGTGAGACTTCCCACTTTTCATGCACATCACATGCAGTTTAATTCCTGTGACATATATAAAAAGCTATATGGATAAAGGTGAAGTAAGCTGGATTTGTTTTCCCTTTTTTGATCAAACAAACATACAGTATACAAATATTTCATCTTGAGCAAAGTAACTGCCTCTGTCAAGCTGTCACTCTAGTGACACTAAGGATATCAACTTACATTTCAGGGTGCTTCCGACTTCTCCTGGTGAGAAGACTAGCTATTGCCCGGGGAGTTATTAGTTATTCCCCTCCCTGTGACATCTGATTACTCTCTTCACTGATGTCTCAACCGGCTCTTCAGTTCATATTAAATTCACTGTAAAGTCCTTCAATTGCAACTGGTACAAACTATAGCAGACCTCCAATAAAAATACCATCTGAATGTTCACTGAGGCTGATTATATAGTAAGAGTTGTCTTTTTGTTTTAAACAAAAGGCCATACTTAGACTTATTTGCTATGAGAAAACTTTGTAATATATTAGCCAGTGCAGCAGATTCATTAAACTGACACCATGTATGAATGCACATAGTCACTTATAAACCCCTGAGCTAGTCACAACACACATGGGATCATTAGGCTTTGGTGAAACAGTGGCAGTGGCAAGGTGAGGCAGAAGAAGCCTCCCACACCACCCGAACTATACTCACTGCTAAAGAATATTACACTCATTCAGCTCATTACAGAGGAAACTCTTGCTTTTCTGACCTCTTTGCTTAGTTGTGTGCTCCTACAAGCAGCCCACACACTCTCTAACACATGCACACACACACCTCTAATAGATGCCTGGGTCTTCCCAGTCTTTCTGTCTGTGTCCTCCTTATCTGCCCACGGAAGAAGACTGCCCCTTCTTGCCATCACTGCTGCTTCTCAATCAACGTGGCTCCAGCCTCCAAGACTCATTCCAATTTGATGGTGTCCCCTCGATACCAGAGCAATTACCCTGTTCTGGCCATCTACATCCCTAGTCACACTGCATGCCATCTGCTTGTCGCTGAGCCACAACAGTAAGGGAGACGGAACTTTCAAGGCTTTATAATGGAAAGGAAAAATTACACATGGCTCAGTTACACCTCGCAGGGCAGGTTTTGTATGCCCTGTACTGATTGTGTGTCAATGTTTTTTTCAGGCTTCAAAGGGGAAAAAAAGTAGAAGTGTGACAACGAGATGTGACCCAACAAAGTGCCAGCAAACACTTATGAAGTGTTAATAGGGGGAAAAAAATCATTCTTGACATGATTCATGTTGTGATAAAGGCACAATAAATGATCAACCAAAAACCCCAACATACTCTGCTACTATGTAGCCGCAAGAGGGATCTTGTATGGCAGAAGTTGTTGCAGAGGTCTCACCTTGGGAACAGTGCCAGGGGTGGACAAGATTTGTAATGAAGTAATGAGGGCTTTGGATATCAAGGTGCCATGGTTGACACTACTCTCATATGACACTGGCATGTCAGGAAATGTAACGGTGGACCTGGAGGTCAGGACGGTTGTCTTTGCAGAAGCGGCCTCTTTGCACAGGTTTAGTACGATGCTGTTCAGAATTATAAAGATCCCCCCTGTACGAAGTTCAGAAGAATAAAAGAAAAAAACAAAACAAAAACAAACGAACAAATTTAATGCAATCACATTATTTCAATGAATCAGAATCCACAAACTGTTCACAATAAAACAGAGAAAACATACAAAATGCCTAAAGTTAAACATCTGACTATGTTATAAAAATAATAGTTTGTCCTGAATTTGACAAGATTAAAATAGTTGGGAAAGGGTCATGCTATCACCATGCTTCATACACTCTTCTTTAACAGTAACAGTCTGTGAATATGTAGTATCTGATAAAACCAGTTTCTAGATCTTTAGGGGACGGATGCTTTCCCATTCTTGTCTGATACAGTGAGAGTTCTTAACATTTTTATTATGTTGGTGCCCAGTTTTCGCAGTAAAGAAGCCCATGGTCAAATATTCACACTGTATTGGTCTAATTTATGTGACTTTTTGTTTAATTTGCATTCAGTAACTAGGCTTGATCCCCAAACAGTTGCGATGTTTCTATGAAACTCATCCAAGAAATACCAAATATGTCGAAAACTAATGGAAACAAAAAGAACAGATTAGTAAAAAAATTGACACATGATTCATAAGATGATCAAAAGATAAAATAAGTATTGAAAATAAAAGAACTGTAAATATATTTTTGTTAAATTATGTACAATAATGGATGTTTGGTTTTGAGATGCAGCTTTATTTTTACAAGCTTCAGCGCAAGGCAGCATTAGCACATGCTTCACACCCTGGAATCTCATATCTGCCTTGTTAGCCACCATTTTTAAAACCAGACACAGTGAGATGGATTTACTTGCACAAAATTTTTGCTTTTTTTTTTTCAAACTCTTCTCCATATCTTTCACTTGACCTAACAGCTGAACCTCTGCTTCTGCTATTGGAGTTTGTAAAACAATTTATTGATGCATTATTGACATCAAGTAGTGAGACATTGTATTTCAACCAAGTATCTCATATTTTTTGTGTCTTCAATGAGGACGTATGCTATCCTGCAACCTTCTTGCCCAGACTTTCAATTCTAAATGTTATTTGCACAGTTCTAGGTGGTGGTAGCTAGTGAGCTAATAGAAAACAAGCACAAACATTTTGGGGGTGTTTATTCAACACAAAGTGCCACTGCTGTCATTAGATTTATCAAAAGAATTAGGACATTACTTGGTTAGCTGGATGTTTCTTTTTTGTAACCGTCATGTTGATTCTAATGTCCTGCATAGGATGACTCTGCAATACTTTATGTAGAATCTGCAACAAATTTTTCCTCAAGCAGGTTGTAATGGTAACAGTAACTACACTTACATGGATCTGATTGAATGGATCAAACATCCAATCAGAATAAAAATATGTTGTATAGCTAAAGATGTCAGATGAACCTATGGGCTTTGATTGGAAAATTTTTCATTCTGATCAAGAGGAGTGGCTTAAACTTTTTCATCCCCAGATCAGCTGGGAAAATGAATTCTAATATAACATTTTGGTTAAGAAAATGAAAGAGTTAATGATTATTCAAAATGAAATTAACCCTCCCTCTTCTAAACTTATAACACTGCACATATCAAAACTGTTACAATCATGCTAAATCTGTACATCATTAAAATATATTTGATCGAATCACTTTATGTAGTTTCTGTTTAAAAATGTCGCTGAAATCTCTCATGAGATTGATTTCAATCAGATAAATGAAATATCTGTCCATGCAAGCATAACTATTGTCCGGTTTATGGCAGAATTTATTCGTTCCAGAGGTTTGTATATTGTTGCATCAGTAAAGTACCAGATCTAGAGTAATCCCTACATTTCTATTAGTCAGTCCCTGTGTAAAGAATTGAATCTGGTATATATTTTGTTTATGCGCTGCATTGTTAGGGAAATTTAAAAATGTCTTAATTTCCCCAAATTCCTCCTGACAACATTTTGAGATTTTATGTTACTTCAGTGCTTTCCATTCAATGTACGTAAACACATGCCTTCTTTATTAGTGTAATTCAAGAAAAGAAGAAGGACATTAGTTTGCTGATTGCCTTATGGGCAGGATACAGAGAGATATAAAGAGCATCCAAGAGCCTGCTGTGCCATCATACCAAGGCAGTACATCTTCAGGGAATGCCATAAGTTTTTCTCGTTTAGTGCACATCTACATCAGGAATAAAGTGACATGCTCTCCTTCGATGAGGAGTGAGCAGCTGTCCCAATTTGAAAAATTACTGTAATGTATCCTAGTGTCTTCCTCACCAACTGTGACACATGCTGCATCTACTGTACAACTGTTTAGAGGGCTGACAACAGGAATGCAATTTCACTGTGGTGATAAATAGAGCTGAGGACAAAAATCTTTTGATTGAACAGTCAGTCCTTGTCAGACTCAAAGTTATATTTTGGGATCAAAAGAGTAATGATGATTACGGTGTTCTTCTGTTACGCTAAGTCTCTCTGACAGGGTGAGAAGCTCAGTGAGCTTGAGAAAAGCTTGTTTGCATTGTTTGAGCTCCTGGTTTCCTCCCGGTGGAGATGTTAGCTGCCATTATATAATCTTCTTTTGACTGCATAGGGATTATGGAAGAGTTCTACATGGACTGGTGATGTATTTGTGGTAACTGCACTCATAAAATGCTTTGATTGTATTGATTTTGAAAAAACTTCTACAATGAAAACAGGGTGTTGTAATATACCTGTAAGCATGCTAATTAAGATTCAAATATTGATATTGCTTTGATATGCAAGACTTGATCTGATAGCAAAAGAAAAATCAAACCATTTCTAAATATAGTTTCTAAAGGCCTTTACACACCTACTCCGAATATTTCGTCCGAATAATTCACACAGTACTTTAAAAAATCAAATCAATGTAAAGTCATTGGAAACCTTCATATCAGTGACGAAATTCCATCTAGCGATTTTGCGAAGTTTATTTTTTCGGAATGAGGTCGATTTTTTTTACATTCGCATCCGACAGAAACATATTCAACCAATCAGACACGGTCGCGAGCTGCTACTTCAGTGACAGTTTGACAGT
>JBBBVT010000019.1:6943541-6953917 GCA_037177035.1 Craterocephalus eyresii | reverse complement strand
AGAAGGGAAGAAGAGGAAACAGGAGGCAACAGGTGGAAATGTAGGAACAACCACTTGATGCCAAATGATACCTCAATGCACAGTGATATGTCTGCATACCCTTCAGAAAGTAGGTAGTTGCACCCCTGATCATGGGCATGTACCGGCACAGAAAACCGGTGGTACACATATAGTTTAGACTTTGTCCTGAGTACTGTGGTTTTGTTTATTTCTAGAAAGTTCTATTTCTTGTTTCTCAATTTTCCATTTGCCAAATCAGTTATTTTTATAATTGTTATCTTGATAGATTACCTTATAACTTGTCATAACAATATAACATCTTGACGAATTATAAATTATATTATGTGTTTTATATACCTGTATATACCGGCAAATATTACAATTTTTATGCCTTTTTACAACCAACCTCTCGCTTTACCTATAATATGATGTGGAGAACCAGAACAGGGTTATAAATCTGGTCATGATTTAACACATTGGCTAACAGGAAGCAACTTTGATGTCATTATTTTCAATGTCTTCTGTTTTCAGAAGCCAATCAATTTTGAGCTTGTCTGAAGAGGTGTGCTCAATGCAGTGACGTGACAGGCAGCAACACTGTCAACATTGCTAACATGGAGTAAAGGCAGCGTTTGGCACAACGTGGGATTCTGTTTTCAGCACATTAAACGGAAAGTTCTCTGTGAAATATGAGCAACGAGTAGCCCTGGAGACGTTTGTTGGAGGGAAAGACGTTTTCGCCTTGCTTCCGACCAACTTCGGTAAGAGTCTGTCAGCCCCGCTGGCTACAAACAAGTCAGAAAAAAGAGTGCTGTGATTGGTTTGACCTGTGATTGATTTAAGCTTCGAGCAATCGAATACAGCGATGATGATTTATGATGATGACGAGGAGCAGGAGGAGGAGGAGAAAAACCCAGATGTCTCAATTAAATATGTGTAACTAACTGAGTCAACTTCCATCGGATATGGTTTTGTTTTCCACATCAGATTCTTTTTGTCTTGCTCATGTCACATCAACAAGATCTCCCAACAAAACCAAATAAGCCATAATTTTGCAATTATGTACTGCACTGGTTATTCACTGTACATACAAGTAAGAGTATTGTTGTAAGTAAGAGTAAAAAGAAAAAAATGACACTTAAGTTCTGTGAGACAGTTTTGATTTATGTATGTAAAATGGCTGGGTGAAACTGGTCTGTGCATGTAAAGCCCATATTCCATTGATATTTTTCATCAGATGGGCCTGATACATTGGTGCAGAATCTTCCCAGCTTGGCAATACAAAAACAAGATCACTGACCTTCACCTTGAGTTGTTCTTCTGGATTAATACGGGTGAGTCCTCCCCTGAGCATTCACTCCTGATTTATGGTTTTCAGATGTTTTCCAGTCGCTTGAAAGTCTTTCATGCTCTTAAAGTGTTTGTGCACACAAGAGACTACTAAAACAGGCAACAAAAATAAGCTCAATATTTCCTTAAAGGCCAGGATGAAAGTGCAGCAATACAGGATATCTGAAACGTAACTACATTCAGGAAAAAATATGTCTACACTCTGCTAAGGTTAGTAGTGACAAGGGAGGAACAATGTATTAAAACTTAGCAATAAAAAGGAAATGCATGCCACTGTCACTACTTACTAGCCAAACAGGTTGGTTTGATAATGACTGACAATGATTGTCAAGAATTTACATCCTCAGTTTACAGAACTATATTTTATTCATTCAATTCTCATATCAAACTGTGCACAAGTGAACTGTTCTGATGAGAGCTCAAGTTCTAATGTAAATATTATTTTGTGCCACTTAAGTATTTCAAGTATTCTTTGTTTTACAATGTTTTGAGATCTCTGCTTTGAATTTGTATGGCATCATCAGTCTCAGGAGGGCAAGATCAGGTGATAGCCAGTGGTGGAACCTTAGAGGTGGAACCCTCTGAAGTCTTTGAAGTTTTAGATGTTTCCCTGCTCCAACACACCTGATTGAAATCAAATGGATCTACCAAGTTTTGCACGGCAACTTATGAATTTGAATCAAGTGTGTTGGACCAGGGAAACATCTAAGAATTTGCAGGAGAGGGGCCAGGGTTCCCCACCACTGTTCTAAGCAAAACATTGGAACATTGCTGGAACTCCAACTGTCTATAACACAAACTTTGGTTTGGTATCCAATTATGCAAGAAAGTAATGTATGTTAAAACAGGAAAAGACAATGTGCACCTATGCATAAAAGCATTGACCAATACTATGCCTTTAACCAGCTCATTAACATACATTTATATAGATTATTCAGAAAGACTGATATTTAATTCTTATTTAACTGCAAAACACAGTTATTATCAAATCATATGCACAATTAAGGCTTGGTATCTTAGATCAAAACAGCTTCCTAAAATCATTTCAGCGTTAAAAGCATGATGACATCATCTTGTATTTATATTCATCAGATTCATCTCATTAGCTGTAATGACACTGTGCAATTTGTATACCAATCTCAAACAGACAATTAAATAGTCAGTCTGGGAATGTCTGATGTTAATCCATGTTTTCTCCTGGTTACAAAGCTCTTAATACCCTCATAATCAAATCTGCATTTTACTGTAACTAAACACAGCTTTTTGTCACACAGAGATCCAAGAGCTTAGGTTTATTTATTTTTTCCCTACAGCTAAACACAGAGAAGCTAAACAAAATGAAAACCTCAGAGCCAGCCTTCAACATAGTTCAAAAAAGAAGAAGAGGAAATAGAGGAATGTCACTTGTACTGCTTTGTATGTTTGCCTTGCTGCCAAGGAAATTACCCAAACTGACATTGGAATCTTTCTCTTGTATAAGAAGCAGCAGAATGACTAATTCTGAGAGGGCTAATACCTTTAGTGTAAGCAGTTGCTGCTCTGTGTAGGCTATGCAAACATTACTCATTCAAATTCAGGTTATATTAACATTGTTACTTGCATTTGCTTAAATGCATCAACATTGTGCTACTTGTAGCAATCAATTATTGACTAATGGACACAATAATAGAGGGTAGGTGGTTTTAATAGTCCCAATCACCTACCACGATCTTTTCATGTGATGTTAGGCGATTTGCTTACCACTTTGGGCCTTGTCTGACCCATAAACATTTGTTGCAAAGAAGCATTGTCCTGCATATAAAAGTGTCATCCAGCTTTGATGAATTTGGGTAAACCTTGTGCAAAATGTTTGTTTATGCTTGTCTGAAAGAACTAGGCAACTGTCATGTTCTTGTCTCTCCTAAAAACTTATCACATCAACAATTTTGACTAAAGGGGGTGCAAACAAAACCTTGAGATGTAAAATTCTAACAAATTCTAACAAGAGAGACACAACACAATGACTTACTGAGGTGGTTCCATGTTGAATTTTAATTCTATTTCACCCTGGTCAGTATGAATAGCTACCGGCTGTAGAGAAAATGCCAAAACTGGACTGAATTTGGAAAATGTCAACATAACCGTTGAACCAGTGGTGTTCTCAGTAGGTACTCCAGGGCCCCTGTCCTGCAGCTTTTCAACATTTCCCTGTTTCAACATTCCTGAATCAAATTAAATGGATCCAACAGTCTGGGAAGTTCTGCACAATGACTCTTTCATTTGAATCAAATCTGTTGGAACAGGGAAACATGAAAAACCTTCAATATGGCCCTTGCAGACACCTTTGAAGACATTATCGGAGGAAGAGAGGAAATTAAGGAGAGCCAAAGAAGAGTAAGAAATAAGACAAGAGTTACCTCCTTATGTTTTTTCCCCGATCTAAATAGACACACTACATAACTTATACAATTTTCTCCCCCTTGCCCTGCGATGGTCTGGCGACCTGTCCAGGGTGTACCCCGCCTCTCGCCTGAAAATAGCTGGTATAGGCTCCAACCCACCAGTGAGACAACAAATATCCAACGCTGCAACAATTGACTGGGCAGGAAAAACACAATTGCCTGAAGTAGGCTGCAGAGGTTTTTGGCCACTTCAACATCAAGGCTACTCTGGGAGACGGCGGTGAGAAGAAAGGCCGCTCAGCAGACAGGGAAAGTTCTTTCCAGAGCTGCTGAAGAATGGCTCCTGAGTGAAAAGACTGCAGCTCAAGAGTGTTGTTAGATGGCATCTTGGTGGGGCGTGGGGGATTCTTTACAGGACTTTTTTCAGTCCTATAAAGAGCTGCAAAGATGATTCTTTAACAAGTGGTTAAATCATAGCAGTTAAAACAGAGAATCTTTTTTTAAACATTTTTACTAAAGCATGTTCTTTTCGAACAGAACAGGCTTGAACTCCAAAGCAAAGCTGACAATGAACACTTCATTTACATATTATTTTGTCTCTTCAAATCTATTTTGGTATTTGATATGCTGAGGCAACATTTTGGAAAATGTGTGCATCAAACGGAATCAAATCCCAACATATAGAAATCTATCCAAAACATGTAGCTGTTCACAGTTTTAATTTCTAATATTATAAGCCAGCCACAGTAAAATAACAAACCAATAATAAATTCATAGAAAACATATATTTGTTCCTATTAGGAACTATCATGCAGTTTTATGTAAATGTAAGCTGTTAAACAAATTTGAATGGTTTCAGCCTATTGCTCTTTTATAATGCACATTATTTGACAGCAGTTAAATGTTAATCATCGTCTCTGAATGATCTTCCACTTGAAGGATGTGATCCGTATTCAGCAGGGGCTGCCTATATTTGTTAAGTCTCACTGTCATCTTTGGACTGTAGTGAGGAAGTTAGACATTTGTTTCATCACCATGAAATAACATGAGACACTGCAACTACTGCAATTATCCATTTTATTCTGATGATACTGATGTTCCCACACTTTTATTCTTTGTAATCTATGATGCAATAGTTGCACAAGGTGCATCAATAAAACATTACACAATATGCAAAAGTCAACAATCTGCATGACTTATGAATATGCTGATGACCTGACTCATTTTAAATTTTTTAAATGGTTAAAAGTTTAACAAACACTCCTTTTTTTCCCAGAGACCTCGCAGCCTGATAGATTCAGGTAAAATAAATTCTTGGTGGCACTCTGCAACCTCAAAGAGATGAGCTGTGTTCCAGCCTTTACAAAGAGACAGAGGCACAGATAAGTTCAGCTCAGCTGATTATGAGGTAGACCAAAGAGGCCATGCACATATCAAAAGAAAAGTTAGAGGTGGTAGAGATTTGCAAGTCTACCCTGTTAGCTGCAGATACACTGTTTGATAAGGTCTTTGGATCAATACACTGATGGACACAGTGACAGAGGCTGGGTGGTTATACCCCCAACATACTACAGGGATCTTTTGATGTACAGGGTTGTTAGAGGGTTAGCCCCGTGGGACTTTCATTAACATAATAAACACCTCGGGTAAACCATATTCCTAGAACTCCTTAAAGTCAAAAAAATTATGTATCTTTTGTGCACTAAATTCAATAAAAAAGGAAAAAACATCAAACTATGTTTACTAAAGCAGAAGTCAAACATTTCAATTGATGCAAACTAATAGAAATTCTACTATACCACATTTAATGATATTCTAAGAAGTGCAGCTTTGTGGCATTTGATTAAGACCTTTATTTCAAACTCTGTTCAAAGGGGCTTGTTTATTAAATATTTGTCTGGATGTGTCTGTTCTCCATTTTTGCAGAAAAAGGATTGTGGATAAAACCTTGAAAGCAGATGGACTTGCATTCACTTTTCTAAGACTCAGAAAGCCTTTGCAGATGTTAGCTATCTGCAGGTCAAATTTTATTAAGTAAAGCAAAGGCTCAAGCCAGAAAAAGACAATTTCATCACAAAGAGTGGGATTCAAAAGTAAAAAATAAAAATATTTTAAAACAAATTTTTGTCAAGTATGACTTGTATTTCTGAGACATGGCAAAGCTAAAGTGCTAACAAATGGCCTTAAACCTTGATGTTTTCACATTTTCCGTTGGAATGATGCAGATGTTGCTTTAAACCTCTCTCAAATCATAGGGCAATATGTGTGAGTAGTATCTCTGCAAAGGCAAATTGATTATCTGAAGCATTCTTCCAAAATGTACCAGTAGCGCAGTTATGGGACCATGTGTTCTTACACACCCCTGACTGTAGTCCTGAATCAGTCAGCATAGGCTACCAGTCTATTGATGAATCAACATGTTTTTAAAAGATCTTGAAATTGTGTGGAAAGTATTCCCAGGAAGCTTTATTAGCAGACATATACCCCTGGTTTTGCAATGAGCCATGAGGAACATGAATAAATTTAAAAAATGGCATAGTGCCCACATACTAATATTTCATAATATTAAAAGAATATGCAAAATAAAATGTGTAAACTTAGATTCAAATTGCCTGATTGTATAAAACCACCATATACTTTTGATCCATGGTGGGATTTTGAATGGAGGACACTAGAAACTGAGTGTTAAGGCAAGCACCTATACTGTAACATTAAAGACTTTCTCCTGAGGGCTTTCTCATTTTGTCCTCTGAAAATGCACAAAAGATGTTATATTCCCATTTTCACAGTCTGAGTAATGCTCCTTGTGATTTGAAAATTGATTTTTGCTCACAATTGGAAGTTGGTGGAATGCCTTTAAAGTAGTTTTTCCACTATTTAGATTTCACTATGCATTACACTGGTCAGTGGATAATTCACTCATCCAAAGATGCTATCTATTTTGTCAGGACCTTTTAAACTGCATACTGAACATCAATCAGACTTTACTAAAACACAATAAATCACAAAGGTTTCCGCACTTCAAGTTCCTCTAAAATCGGAAATCTCACCCCTGTGGAAATTGCATTGAGCTGAACTGCAGGGGATGTGTTCAAAAATGTTGTTTTCCCTGTAACTTTAATGGAGATTCTGCTGAAACTGGCATGATGCCATCAATAAAAGAAAGCTCCCCTCTTCCTCCTTCCGACAGGCAGACTCCCTCTGTTTCTTATCAGCAGGCCAGAGATTGAAAGGTTCAATTGGGTTTATCGTATCAATTGTCCAGACTGACATTGGAACGGGTAGCATTGTCATGGCCATAGAAAAAAGTCAGAAAGTCCTTTTAACGGAGATGCAATGTCAAGGAGACAATAATGTATCATATAAAAAATAATTCACTATTCTCTTTTAATTCCGGTTAAGCATATGGGTTGTTGTGTTATTTTGTTAGCTGAATATAAGAAAATTTAGCAAGATGGTATGTATTATAAATGTAGAATTGACTATGATCTCACTGCTACTGGTTCCAGGAGGTTGATATCAGTCCTCTATGCTCTGAATAAAGGCATGAGGACGCTTTGGACAGGCTTGCCACTCTACTGAAGCGATAACACAGAGAGAGCTGAACTGATGACCCGCTCGCTGTGAGGCAAACACAAACCCACCATGTCACTCCATCTTATCCCCTGAGTCTGTCACTTTACCCTCTGCGTGACCTTCTGAAACCCCCTAACATCCTACTCTGTGTTGCCAGTCTTCCTCACTCTTTGGGTCAAATTGCCAATAATAATAAAAAGGTAAAAAGAAAATGCTTCTACTTTCTTTTATCAAGTTTTAAGTTTTTTGTTTTTTCTATGTTTTATCATGTTCCTACATTTAGACATTTCAAACACCTCGTAATGACTGCTGTAGATACTGTACTGGGCCGTTTCAATCGATCTCTTGTGTGAGTTCATTATTGCATCAGGGGGACAGGAGTGTTAAGTCAAAGAGAGTTCATTGTCCGCAAATAACATTATCAAACCGCTGCCACATCTCCTCTGCCAGGTCGTAGTGGATCCTTTCTTTTGGTGACAGATTACTCACTTAATTGTTGCATATTTACTTTTAATTACCGTAATTTAAAGCCAAATTGTCCTGTGCTCCATCTTCCTTGGTGTTCTGCCTTCTCTGATCTCTGTCCAGTGATAGATGGAACCCTGTTATTTACCCCTTCTCCCTAACGCATTCACCAAACATTGTATTACTGTATTTAGTCACTCGATAACAGATTTTCTTCTGAATCCATATTTGTTTGTTGTGGCTTTTTAAAAAATATCATCATGTGAAAGTGTTTCTTCCTTTGTGCAGATCCACCCTGACTTATATCATGGTAGACCCAGTGGTGGGACCAGAGGGGCACCAGCCCTTTTTGTCAATGTCGGCTATAATGATACTGTGAGTATCATAAGGTTAGTTAAGGTAGGTGTAGGCAAAGACTGATTTACTTTGAAATAATGTGTTCAGAGGATTGACCTTTTCAAAGCTATTTTGGAACTCTCAACCATCTTGCAAATCACTCGGAGAATGTCAATTGACATGATCACACTAAACACACTAGATATAGTCAATTGAATTTTGTTTCTGAAGGACAGGTGAGGCAGCACCTCTCCTCTGCCTTTTTATTTTTAAGAGGTCTTTTCTTTCTCTTTTGCATGTATAGTCGAGAGAAGTGTAACTATTCACCTTTTGAAACATTAAAGAACTCTGCTTCTTTACTGTTTTTCTCAAGTCTTCTCAATTTCTGCAACATTAAAGCCAGTCCACGGGCCGCATGGTCTTGTGGTGGTCAGGATTAAAAAGGTTCCTGGTTCAAACCTTGGCTGAGAGGGAGTGGGACTTTCTGTGTAGAGTTTAATTTTTTTCCCCTTGTAAGTTTGAGTTCTCTCTGGGTACTGCAGCTTTCGCCCAAAGTTCAGAGACATCCATGTTATGTTAATTGGTCACTCAAAACTCTCCCTAGGAGGGAATCATTTTTTGTTGACCCTGTGGTGGACATGCCAGCTGTCCAGGGAGTACCCTAACTCTTAGTGGCTGCTGCTGGGCTCCATCCCTCCTGCAACCCTGCATTTACAGACGGATGAAGGAATTTTGAAATATATCCTAAACATAAAAATAACCGGATAGGCCTATAACATCTTTTTCATTTAAAGTTTTTTCATGTAAAATTTTGTCATCTTGAGAATAATGTCCTACAAACAACATTATTTCATATTGTTTTAACCATGTTTTAGTCATATATACAGTATTTAATATAGGCCCAAACACATACATTACAGTGAGGACTGTAATTTCTGCTATATTACCGAAAACTACAATAAACCTGAAGATCAATTCAAGCAAAACATTCCCAAGCCATTCCTTTACTGATCCAGTGTAGAATCATGCATTGCAGAAAAGCTACTACCAAGGAACAGCTATGTTCCAAGTATGGTAACTTATATACAGTAAGTAACATGAAAACTGCTAACAGAAAAAAGTGTTGAAAAAGCCCACAGGAGAAAACAGTAGCTATAACAGTAAGATAAACATGTATTTCTAATATAACTAGAATAATGGGTGCTTTTTAAGAAATAGAATCTCAGTTTTATTTTGATAATACAAACATTTCTCACTTGAGCAAGTTAGTGCATGACTGAAGACAATGTTTTATGACTTGACTGTAGTTTTATTAACCCTTTGTATTTCTTTGACTTCTTTAATATGATCAAAACAATAGCCGAGCCTTCGCACAAACCACACAAAATGTAGATAAAGGAGCCATGCAAAGAAAAAGCTGCAGTCTTGGCAATTAAGTATAAATCACCAGGAGCTTAGTTTGGACTGAACATTTCTTTGATCAATCACACCAAAATGAGCTTTTGCAATAACAGTACTGAAGGTTCTGGTCTAAACTGTTGTCTCATTAGTAAAATATTGGAGGATCACTTTTTATAATGAGTCCATTGTATCTGTTTTAGAGCATTTTATTACTAATTTGTCTGGACGATATTAGATCATCACACCATTACTTTCATCCCAAAACTCTA
This sequence comes from Craterocephalus eyresii, assembly GCA_037177035.1. NCBI lineage: Eukaryota > Metazoa > Chordata > Actinopteri > Atheriniformes > Atherinidae > Craterocephalus > Craterocephalus eyresii. The sequence continues at coordinate 6,944,139 of JBBBVT010000019.1, read as the reverse complement.
GAAAGATGGTAATAGCAAGCAATACACGTGCTGTCGTTCATACATTTAAATCCTTGTTTTGTTTGTGAGATGTTGCAAAGTGAAGATCTAGCTCAGTTTTTCATGACTTTCCCTGCTGAGGCTATTTTACTGCCTGCTTAACTAGGTCCTCATTTCACATTCATCTGCAGGTTTAACATCTTAGTAGAGTGAAAAATGTTAACATGGAGTGCTTGCCTTCTCTTTCCTGTTGTCAAGGAGCAAATCAAACATCCTGCGTCCACGAGTCAGTCAGGCTGCTTAGGTTTTCCATGTCAACTTCCTTATTGAAAAAAAGAAGAAAGAAAATACTGTATGGTTCTTTATAAAATGGCAAAAATACATTTTATACATTCTAGAGGCATAATGGTGATTGCCAAAAAAGAAATGCTTCAAAAATATGTAGAATTGCAATGTTTTATAAAACCACAGTTTGATATTTAATTAATTATAGTTCTTGCTGGATGTGATCTTGATTTAAAGGAGAAGTCCACTTTTTTGCAAGTGGGGCCTTAATTGTAATGTAAACTGAAGTGTACTGGACACCTATGGTACTTTTTGGAGATTTGGATCCTTCCCT
>JBBBVT010000019.1:6909665-6919731 GCA_037177035.1 Craterocephalus eyresii | reverse complement strand
TCATTACATATGGGTATTGACAGCAAATTTACTTTTACAAGATTAAGCATAAACATTATGAGCTGGTAAAGTATTAATACTGCAGCCACTCTAACCACTAAGGCAACTTCCCGTGCTACACTGGATGTTTTGAATTTCCACAGGGATCGGTCATGGAGGAAATCCATACACTTGCATTACTTTGATGAACTCTGGATGAAAGAATCACGAGTATGGCTACAATGCCAAAAAAACTCCCTTACATCAATTTAAAATGATGAGTACTGTGACTTTTAGCCCTTAGTAGCAAGAGAGTGCTGTTAACTGGAGTACAGTACATCATCAGAGTTGAACATCGCACGTCAGGACAAAAGTTATCAGGTATCAGAGTCAGCATCAGGAAAAAGGTCTTGTCAGACTCAGTCTCAGGAAAAAGTGGTGAGCAGAAAAAAAGTTCCTGTGGTTGAAATGTTTGGCTGATCGTTGATGATTGTGTGACGTAGTGGCCCAGTGTTGTCGCATTTCAGTGAGTAGGCGTCGTTACAACTTTTTCCAGACGCTGACTATGCGGGCATCGGGAAAAAGTTGTCTGATGACATCTGACAACTTTTTCTCTGAGTCTGTCATTCTGACAACTTTTTTCCTTACTCTGACAACTTCTTCTCTCTCGCTCTGTCTGACGACTTTTTCCTGAGGTTGCGTTCGATTACTTTTTTCCTAAGGCTGCGTCCACCAACTTTTTCCTGAGGCTGCTTCCGATTACTTTTTTCCTGAGGCTGCTTCTGAAAGACTTTTTCCTGTTTCGGACAACTTTATTTTCCTGAGGCTTACCCTGACACCTGATGTACGACTATTGTCGAACAGAAGGGAAATAGAAAAGCTACTCTGTTAATCCTCCTTTTTGTTTATTAGATTAACCTCTATAGAACAGAATTCAAAGAATCAGGATCAGTGTGATCTTCACAACTTTGAAGTTTTGATGTATGTGGAAGAGCATGGCAGAAACACAGACTTCTGAGGAACTCATGAACTCATAAAAGGGAGTAAAAACACACCGCTCTTCGAGATACACATTCTGTTTGCTGAAATTCTTTCAACTGACTGTGCTGTTGGAAAAAGGTTTACAATCTAATCAAGAATAAGTGTTTCATATCATTTGCATAACACAGCAATGCTGGTATTATCATTTGGGTCTTTATTGACACATTTGAGGCAGAAAAGAACTTTACTGGTCATTATTTACGCAAAAATTCATTAAACAAATAAAGTGTTAAAAAGGATTAAGATTTCTTCTTCTTCCTCCTCAACTAGAAAGCAACAAGACTACCTGAACCACAAGCTTCTTGAACGGTTCTTTCCTCACCTCAGTCCAAAAGTACATATAGAATAAGAGGAGATCGAGCAAAAATATAAAAAGAAAGAAAATCACCAATATTCCAAACTTGTTGCTCTTTTGTAATGATGAATGGGCTGAAAATCTCTCCTCCTTTAAATAAGGGTTATGTACTCATGCATGCCAGAACAACCTATAATTAAGTGCACACATCCGACATTTAAAAGCACAAAAATGAGTGAACCATCCAACCTCCCCCAGGATTTTGTGGTTTGTTAGAGGGAACACTTATAAAACGCATCTTCTATGATATTAAAACACTCTGCTGAGTGGAAATTCCTTCTGCTTGTAAGGCTGTACATATTAGGATGCAATTAAAGGTCTAAACAAACAGCTTATACGACTAGTTGTTCAAGATGATAAGCAGGACTAGTTAATAGTTGTTGGACATTTTGTTGTTGCTTTTTAGACCCCTCCATATGTCAGCACTGAACAAATGCACCTTGTCTCCTGACATTCCTTGTCCTTATACTCTTGCCCCTAATCCTGATGCACATTGTAATTGCTGCATCGATTTGACTCGCAGTTTGTCAGAGGCATGTGTGTCTCTGTTTTCCATGTCTGGGGAGATATTGATCTAATTAGAAGTCTTCATTAGTCAGCTGGAGAGTGCAGTGTCATGCTTAAGGAATGATGTTCTAGCTCTGTGTCCCCCCACCACCACCACTACCACCATGAAAACACAATACAGGGCCTTGTCTAATTCCAAACAGAGGAGTGCTTTCAGCCTCCAGTGGAGAAACAGCAGAGCTGGGACAAAGAGTTTTTTTTCCTGTGAAATGCATTTCAGCTCTGGCTTTTATTCTCCTGTTTGTTGCATAGCTGCGTCGCCCTTTTTGTGCACTTGATTTACTGTAGATTCCTGATAACTCCAAGAATCCTCCAAAAATTCATTTTGTAATTTTGTTTTAGATGAACAAAGAAGTATTTGTTCATTACCTCCCACATCTGAATATGTAATTAGAATTTAAAGTCCTCTTTTTTGACCAACATTCCATTTGTACATCCATTATCTTTAAATTAGTCTTTTCAACAGTTTCTTAAGTGTCACATTTAATAGATTTTTCCCAATGCTACTTTTTTTAAACAATGTAATATCACAGATTGTTCGATAAAATAATCCCAATACTTTATCCGGTTAGTATGGAATTATAATTAAACTGTTTCATTCCTCTTTGCTAATTTATTAAACCTTAGATGTTAAGTTTTACATCGGTCCGAAATTGTAATTGTATCATGTGTATTATCTGATCATTTTTGTAGACAGCATTGTTTTTGCTTTAAATCACTTTAAAAAAAGGTAAGTCATCTGTCCTTGCCAGTTCGTAGCTATGTGACTGTTTGCCTTCATTTAGATGTGTGTTTAAAAGTGCAATTTAGATTTTTTTTTTAAATCTATATTTTAAAAATACATACAAATACATATAAATGAGTATTTCCTTTTGCAATCTGCTGACAGTTATTCTCCTCGGACACTAAATGTATGGTTCACTTTCATTTCAGAGTCAAGAACATGTATGCAATTAACATCCTAATAGGATGGGATACAGCACTACCAGCATCATTAATAACTGTACTGCTGAATGAAAAATTGGCAGCGCTGGACCAGTGACCCCCACACCCACTGCACTGACCATGGGAAGGGCAGAGGAAACACATACATGGACTGTAAAAATGAGCACTCCGAGTGTTTTGGCAGTGGTGGTGGTCTTTTCTGTGATTCCTGGTGGGATGCTGAGCGATACAAGAGGCACTCACGGTCTGGAAGCCCAACAACTGGCCCAAGGGTCTACTGTTCTGCACCGTCGCCTGAAGAGAGGCTGGATCTGGAAACAGCTGTTTGTCCCTGAGGAAGATCCCACTCCTCGTGTTATAGGCCAGGTAAAGCTTCAAACTGAATGCCTGCCATGTCCTTGATATGGTACTTCCCGGTAAAAATACATATTTTCCAGTCATCAAAAAAAAAAAAAGAGTAAAAACAAACCTTTTTGTCCTTATACCCTCTCCTCTTTTTGTAGCTCAAAACTGACTCTGACCGAGGCGAGTTTTCCATTAAGTACATATTATCAGGGGAAGGTGCTGGAGAAGTATTTGAGATAGACGAGTACTCTGGTGAGATACGAACTCTGAAGAAACTCGACCGAGAGGAAAAGGCCTTCTACGTCCTTCAAGCCCTGGCTATCAACAGGAGGACCAATGAACCAGAGGAGCCCCAATCAGAGTTCATCATCAAAGTGCAAGACATCAATGACAATGTACCAAAGTTCCAGAACGAGCCGTACGTGTCCAGCATCCCGGAAATGAGTCCAGTCGGTATGTTTGAGAGAATAAAGGAAAATGATTATTACTAACAGCTGGAGAGAGGCACTCAAGTTAATTCAGTTTAATTTCTCATATTGAAGGTACTATAACAGCTGAGAATTGTGTCTCAGCTGTTGTCGATTGTAAAGTTGTGCTCATTTGTAGATGTTGGCAATCGTGCATGCTAAACTTTGATGTTAGATAATGGACGTATGTTTTTGCTGTTTTTTGATGAAAAAAGTGACATTTAGGAAAAGTGAAGTAGAGGAATTCATAAAAGCACAGAGAGAGAGGGACATTCCAAGAAACTAACCTTAGATTAAAGCTGGAATTATATAAGCATAACAGAAGAAAAATCCACAATGCTTTACTTAAAGTTGGGCCGGTCATATTACAATACAGTACAACACAATACAATCAGATGATTTAGTCAATGAGGGATGTAATTAATATCCAAGAATCATCTTATAAACTCATTTAAATTGAGTGATAATAGACCCAAATTTGATAAACTCTGAGCTAAAAGAAGCTGAAACTAAAGTAAGGCTGAAAGTTATTATCTGCTAGGGTATCCTGAGTGTTAGACTATTTTCACCCACTATACCTTTTAAAAGGATACCGTGTAATTTTTTACCCAAATATTAGCCTAATGTGAGTTATAATGGAGGATTTCTGGGGTCAATATGCAGTGCTTGACGTGCTTGACACATGACGGTGCTCTGGGAGGGGAGCACCCGTCTCTCATGGGATCATGTGACCTGGAACGCTTTGCTTTATGGCCCCCCTTATAAACACAGAAGGCTGTGCTTTGTGCTACTTTTTCCTTCTCTTAGATTGTTTTTTCCCAGCTGAACTAAGTAAGCAGGTGAAAACAGTGTCTAAGGAGGCCAGATCTGCCATCTGTGGGAAATTAGAGGGTTAATGACCCTAGTGGCCAAAAGTCACATAGTATCCCTTAAAACAGGATTTTTATTAAAGTAGCCATACCTGATGTTAAGTCAGACCATTTTAGTTGGCGCAAGCGGCTAGTTTTTAGCTTTGGCGTGACGCTTTTTGCTAAGCCAATGGGATTAAAGTTCGGAACTTCCGGATTTCCAAGGGGAGCGCTCTTACTAGCTAGTTACGGAAGTTAACCCCATTGGCAGAGAAAGAACGTCACGCCAAAGCTAAGAACTAGCCACTTTTGCTAACCAAAATACATATGGGCAATCAATGCGTCATTCATTTTTATGGACTTTCCCCTTTTACCACATAATAAACCGTGTAGAAAGCATTTTTCTTAGAAAGATTAAATTAAAATCAAGTATAGCTCCTTTAATACTGAGCAGCAAAACAGGTTTTGGTTTTTCATGTCTGTTCACAAGGACAAACAAATAAATCCACTAATCACTGAAACTCAGTAAGGTTGGTGTTCATCTGGCATTACTACAGACTGTGTGGTGCAATGAAGTTGAGCTTGCCTCCTAAAGTAGAACAATGTGGTTCATTGAAAAAAAGAAAAAAAAGTTCTAAATCAAATCCAAACTGAAGACAATGAACATTAGGTTATATGAATGTCTGTCATCTGTCCCCATTCAGGAAGTTAAAAGTATTGGATTCTGTATCACTGCTTTTAAATAATGCTTTTATAACCACTGGCCTTTCTTAAACATTACCATTTCAATTTATATGTAATCTGCTTTTGCAGCGTAATATCTAACTCATAATAAATCATGATGTATTTGACTTAGAAAGTGAAAGTGAGAGGAAAGGTTGCAGTGAGGACGTAGGGAAATAAGAGACGCCGCGGTAAATCCCCGGTTGTGAGTGAAAGACAGCGATCTTTGGGAGGAAGAAATGATTTAGAGAGGGAGTGTGAAGGAGAGAATGATAAACCCGAAAGAAAGGTGAGGGCAAGGATATGGTCAGTGGAGAAAAGGGTAGCGAGTGTGAAAGATGGAGATGTAAAGCTGATTCAGGGAGAAAAAACTAGGGGCAGGTGGATGGTGAGATGTCGCTAAAGGGCTGGAGAGGTTGTCACGCACACCTGCACCGAGCTGTGAAAGGCCTGTGGATCTCCTCACCCCCATCTCCCCTTTGTCAACACCCCTCCTCTAACCCTCCATCAGCTTCACTCCGTCCACTTTTCCATTTCCACTGCTTCCCCCCTGAGTCAGACAGACAGACCCTGCGGGACTGTGGCATAATCACTTTATTTCCCCGTCATCTGGATCTGCTGCCTGAGCGTACTCTCACTGTGCAATCCACTCCCCCCCTACAGGGACCACAGTGGCCCAGGTGACAGCCACAGATGCGGATGATCCTATGTTTGGAAACAACGCTAAGCTCATTTACTCCATCCTGCAGGGGGAGCCCTACTTCTCTGTGGAGCCAAAGACAGGTACAGGTTTGGTGGTTTTGGTGTGGGAAGAGGGGGGGATGTCAAAATATTCCATTGTTAACTGATGCAATCAGTCAAGTTGGACTTTTTTGTGATTCACTTTTCATGGATAAATAGGCTGCAGTTGACTCCATATTGAACTGTGACTTTTCTCGTTTTCTACTGTATCTTGGTCCCCCTTGAAAACAAGATGTTCATGGGGTTTTTAATAATAATTTGAAAAGGCACTAGACAGGATTTTTACAAAAAATTGATATAACACAACAATGAATATCTTGGATATATATATTTTTCTTTTTTGCCCCCCTCTGAAATAGTACGTTGAACTGCACCAGCCAAACATGACAAAAATGTGAAAAAATGATAATAACTTTTACACAGTGCATTAAAGATTGAACAGCTCCAAACCCATATATTGGTAAGAATCAATAATGAATCTAGCAGAAGTGCAACTAAATTGCCAACTTCGCTTCCACTTTTCTCAATGAGTGCAATCTCTTTGTTCAGTTGTGATTTGAAAGGGACCATAATGGATAATATGAAGCTATTTTTCAAAACTCCTATTTTACTGATGGAAAATTTTGAGTCGATAAAGATCTCATCATGAATTAAAAATATAGAGCTAAACCAGACTGCCATGATAGCAGTTGAATAGATAAACATGAGAAAGATTAAAACTAAGAAGGAAGAGACTCCAATTACTCTTCTAACAGCCCGTTCACTAAAATAAAATGATGTTATCTAGCAGTGGTGCCTCAACATCACTTCGTGGCCATATAGCTCAATTGGTTAAGAGGTTGTGCAAGATACTGATAATGACCCCTGCACGGGGAGCTTGTAACTATATTGCCAAGTGAAATCTTGGTTAAATGTTGTCTTCAGCTATGCCTAGCTAGATATTTACAAAACTTCCATTTTAAAACCTTGAGATAGGCATCCATGTGTTTATCAGTTTATACTGTAATGCTCTGTATGCTGGCCCTGCATCAGCCACCTTCAACTTGTGCAAAATGTGGCCGCACGGTCTTTTGAGCACCACAGTCAGACAACAGCACATCTCATTTGTCCTCTTTTCTCGCCTGTGGCTTCCATTCAAAATCAGGCTTGATTTAAAACCTTTAAAATTTGTTTTTTAAGCTCTTACCATCTTATTTATCTGAGCCTTAAACTGTTCAAGAGCCTCATCATCCAACCAGATTTCATTCTACATACCCAGATTTAGATGTGAACATTGATGTGACCAAACTTTTTCATTTGTTGCTCCAAAGCTCTGGAATACGCTCCCCTCTGATATGCTCATTATCTCTGATCTGGTGCTTTTCACGTCAACACTGTTTATTTTTCAAAATTGTATCAACTTTTTCTTGAAAACAAAAAAAAACTCACATTTGTTGGGAAGTTATAAGTGCTTTTGGAAGTTCAAAATAATACATTTAGGATATTGTTAAACTTTTGGAGGTTTTTAATAAAGTTGTTTTTAATCAAAGGCCACATTCCTCTTGTAAGTTTAGAGGACCACTTCCCCAAAAATGAACTTGTAAAGTCACTATTAACAACATCAATTTCCTCATAGGAAACTCACAGTAAACATAATCAATAATTAGCATTGTTTGAATTGAATTGGCCTTTTAATAATATGGTGGCATAAAGAGCAAACAGCTGTATTAACTGGCTGTCAATGGAAAAGATTCTTCTCTTACTGGAAGAGCAGAGCAGCTAATGGCTGATGTATTGTAATTTGTCATGTTTTTGTTATTTGTTATGTTGCACCTGAAACATTTTACTGTAGTTTAATGCAGCTTAAAAAAACAAGTGCTAAATTAATTTGTTTGTCCTGCTTTTAATTTAAATAGATTAAAAATGAGAGCATTAACGGTCTACAGGTGTTGAAACAAAACAATATATCACAGTATTAAAGTAGAAAAAGCTTCATGCACTGCAGACGTGCACTCCATTTATTTGTGGATAACCAGTGGAGTCCTTGAAAAAGCACTAAAGCATTTTCATGATGATTAATTAATTGTGAAGTTAAGATATAGGTTCCTACATATAATTTCCAATGCAACAATTAATTCATATAAAAAGAAATCAAAATTTCTAAGCATTGTGTCTCCAATGATATTTCTAAAAGTAGAATTAAGTGACACAATTCATGAATTTGGAAAAAATAATTCCATTTTCCTTTTCTGTATTCTATCCCCCCCCCCACTTTTTCCTTTTTGCAAATGCATTTCCTGAATGGTTTACTGTCTCTGTTTAGCTATTTTGTGACCCTTCTTGGCCCTGAAGGCAGTGAAAACCAATTTCAACCAATTTCAGTCGCTCCACATGGGCCACATTGTTATCCCAACTCTCTCATTGGTTAGACATCCACACTTGTGTCTTAACAACTAGCTAACCAGTTGACAGTACAGATCCTAATGATGCAAATACAGAAAAGGGAAACTTTGAAGGATCCCAACAGTGTCCTTTTCAGGCTACAGGTGTTTTCCGTCTTTTCTATTTTGCCAAATTGTAAAAGTAACAAGACAGAGATGCAAGGTGGGAAAGAAAATGGAAACGATAATTCCTTTTCAAATGTGCAGTTAAAAAAAGCTTTGGAAGTTCGATTTATTTTTCCATGAATTATTTACTGAAACTGATATTATATTTAGTAACCTATATTTTTATTTCACAGTAATGTATCATCATGAAAATACTTTATTGCTTTTTCAGTGACTCTCCTGGTCTTTAGAAGAGTAATTTATTGCAGCCAAATGTTATTGAATGGTCCTGAAACATGTAAATCCACATCATTAATCCAATTATTCAAATGCTGTATTGTCTAATTGTGATTTAGTGCAGGAAGAACATGGAAAGTCCACATTAAAAGGCTATAAGGCAACTGCACCAATCAGCCTGTCATGCTGCTCTGCTTCACCCAAGATATGAATTTACTCTGTAGTTTCACTTTTGGAATACATCAGAATACCCCAAGATAGAATTTAAAACTCAGAGCAAAACCTGAGAAGATGAAAAGAATCAATCTTTAGTTAACTCCTTATTGAATCCAAATTTTTTGGGCTGTCTTCACTTTAAAATTGCCACAAAAAGGATGAAATGCTGTTTTCTGTGCTTCAAAACCATCTTATGGTCAGCTGTTCAGTGTCATCGGTCTGGGCCCTGGCGTACCTAAATCAAATCCAAAAGAAGTGATTTTTTTATCGTTTTTTCTACCTCTATCTCTTTTTCACTGACTTTCTTATTACATTTCCTTCACTTTCTCTGTCTCTGGGTCTACACAGCCTTTCTAACGGGCAGATTAACATCATTTTAGGTATTCAAAGTACTTGAAAATAGTAATACAACCCCATATTACTGAGCAGACTAATTATCTGACATCCATCCGTTTTTGTTTAATCTGGTCGGTTTTTCCTCCCCTTTCCAATATTAGGTTAAATTTTCCAAAATTGTCCAAATTATCCTTTTCGAATCCTTCAGACTCACCTCCACAGTACGGAACCCTGTTCTGTCTCAATCTGTGTATAGGGGAGAGAATTGATGGAGGGACCATTATTTACTTTTTCATCTAAGATAACAGCTAGAAAATAAATTAAGCTCTGTCTATTTTCACAGCTAACCCAACAATAACAGCAGCCTACATCATGCTAACAATTTTACACAACAAAACAAGTGTTTTAATTGCAAAACCGTGTCTACTTTATAAATAATAACCCTTGGTTTTGCTGTTAATCAGCTTGACTTTGGGAATACTTGCTTACTTACTTTAATATTAATTCAGAAACTCCCCCTTTATCCATTTAAACATGGACCTACCTAGTGTGAGTGAAAGTTGAGAATATGGAGCCATGTTAAACCTTACTAAGTTAGCTGTCTACATATTGGTGAAGGAAATGTTTTCCAACTGTGAAATGATATGAAATGTGGTAGAGACAATGGCCCTCATTTATCAAATGTTCGTACGACCAAAATCTGAACGTACACCCATTTCCACGCAAGACTCAGTATTTATC
>JBBBVT010000019.1:6829231-6849245 GCA_037177035.1 Craterocephalus eyresii | reverse complement strand
AATGTAAAAACAGTGGGAAAAGAAATATAAAATAAAATATCAAAAATAAACAGATCTAAAGTTAAAGATCCATTTTAAGTACTTAAAGTAACAGCTCTTGCTGTTTGCAACATGGTACAGTACTTTTAACTATTTAAATATGTCCGTCTGACAGTAAGCCTGGGCAGGATAAGCCTGGTTTTGCAGCAATAGTGGAAGTCCTGCTCTGATGGCTGGGAGCTGGATTGGTAGGACTGGAATACTGGAATAGATGAGTGAAGAGCTTATGTCAGCAGCTGCTCATTGATAAAAGTGAATGTTACATACTTTCACTCCAATCTCTAAAAGTTTCCAGTAACTAAAGAAAAAGTTCCAAGATTTTTTCAGCAGTTGCTAAATGGATCCAAAACTTGCTAAATGCAGCACTAAAGTCACTAAGTTAGTAACACTGCGTTAGCCAATCTCTTATGTTTATGCCTTTGAAATCAGTGTAACAGAAATTGTTTTTGTTTTTGTTTGGATTACAAAATGCATTTAAATGTGTGAACATTTCTTTTAGTCCCACTGCTAATTTTAATAGAATATACAGTATATCTAGTGGATAGAACTTCATTTAAATCTAGCTATTAGTCATACTAATCTTTTATAAGTAGGCCTACTTTGGAGGGCAAAGTGTTGACAAAATAATCATGCTTAAGTTGGATCTGTGTAATCAATATCAGTACATTCAGAGAATGGTGACGTGGGGGTTTCCCAGTACACTACTAACTTCAATTAACAGTAAAGTGGGGATAAAGCCACTCCCATTTTCACTTTTGCAGATTAGTAATATATTTAATTACACAATATGCCTTGAAAAGTAATATTTTGCTTATAATTTCTAAATATTTGGTTGATCCATAACTCAAATGACACACACAAATAAAAGGGAAAATTTAAAACAAATGATTATGTGCATTTTACAATGTCAAAGCTAAAATGTCTCAAATTTTCTCTTGTTTAGTTTTATCTACTTTTCTGTATTATTAAGATATAATTAAATGTTTAGAAAGAAAAAAGGAAAAACCAACATCCTATGTCATACTTTCAGATCTCTACCTCAGAAGCTCTTGGTGTGAGTAAACCAGTTCTGAGCTCACAGGGAAACATTTTTGGCCTGATATCAGCAGTAATCCACATTTCATCATAGCTTCAGGGTATAGACATGTTCAAGAAATAAAAATACAGTTTACCTGTTAATACTGATTAATGATGAAAATAAGGGATTTATAATTAATGTTGGTTGTGTCATGTGACTGCTCTCCAGGGTCATCACTGTGTTTAAAACCAATTATCCAGGTAGCTGCTGCACCGTGACAAAGACATCTGTGGTCTAATATTATTTTTAGCAAAACCCTGCACACACCAAGTTCGTGCTGCAAAGAAAGAACAAAACGGAATCCATCAATTAGTTTTACTAAGGTGAACTTGAATATTTTTGTGTTGAAAATGAAATCAAGATTTTGTGAAGCATTTATCTGAAATTAATCAAATCGAGTTTCTTCCATAACCTCATGTGCCTACAAACGGGCTAACGAAAATCAACCAAATATTTTTTAGAGTTAGCTTTTTTTTTAATGGAGCAAATTCTTGACAGTTCAGTTTTATAAAGATAATAATCAGCTGTGAGAATGTCTGATATGAAAGGAGGCTTAATGTTCAGAGATTAATTAACATTAGATAGGACATGTTGGTTTTAAATGTCCTGCACATTAAAAAAATGAAACATCAATCACAATTTGATAAAGGCTCTGGAGGTCTCCTTTTATCAGTCTCCATATAAGTAACACAGTCCACCAGGAAAATAGTCTTTTACTATCTTTTGAATTTCATTATGAGTCTGTTTTGACATTTGATGTTGGCATGTCAGAGTCATGACTCACACTTAGAATCAGTGTGGGTACTAGTATAGTAGCTCATTTGCTTATCAGTTAAATCTGCTCAGACCTCATCTTATCCTGATAACAATGGGAAATGACAAATATCTGTATTTACAATACTATGAAGTTACTCAATGCTTCACGGTGGGCTTATATTTCTTCCATGATTACAAATAAATCCAATTGATTTCTCATATTTAGAAGAAATACAGAATAGGCAAACTGAAAATATCTAAATTGTAAAACTGAAGGGTCTGTAATTGAGATTGTTCACTGCTGGAATTTAAATCTGAACCGAAAAGCATCAGAAAGTAGCCGATGATAGGTTGCCATGCAGGATGTGATGCACAGTGAAAAGGGGAAACTGGAAGATCTACCTTGAGGAAAATAATCTAATGTTTAAAAGTAGATCACTGCAGTTCACTCTTACCAAAACTAAACTTAATAATTATACTGGTTATATGTAGCAAGCAGAGTGATGATGAAGCTTTTACATATCCTGACTGTGAGACTAGGTGAGATTGCAAATTCAGTCAAATGCATCCCACTCTCATTTTTACGTTGCTTACTGGGACTATAAGGCGATAAGAATTCTGTTTGCCATCAATCATCACCCAAAATGAAAAGATATTTTGTTTCAGTGCTCATGACTGAGGGAAAACCAAAAAGCAGAGTTCATTTCAAAGAGGGGAAAGTGAAGATTTATTATTGAAACAAACCTTTAGTGCAACAGTGGTAGAGGATCGAAGTGAACAGAAAATCTGAAACTCCTGAGAGGGAAACCTGACAGGAACCAACTAAACCAGGAAGGAGGAGTGATAGAGCAAAACATCAAAATGGATCCTGCACTGAACACATAAGGCCGAGGAGCTGATAGGAAATAAACAATTAATTTAAAGAGTGTGGTGATCAGAAGGAAATCCCAGAGTCACATGCAGACAGGAAGTAAAAACAACACACTTCACAAAATAAAACAGGGAGGAAAATTAACCAGAAAACTAAAATACTAGATAAAAGACAGAAAAAAACAAGGCAAAACCCACAGACTGAGACAAACAACTCATAAATAATTGATACATTTTCTACTATGATGTGAACAAACTTATTATTTGTGATTATGAGAATAACTCGCACAGAATAGAGTGAGCAGGAAGGCAAAGGTTTAAGGACACATAGAGAGGTATCCTAACAGATATAACTTTCCTCCGGGGATGTCTTTATCCGTTGCAGCAAATGCACAACGTGATGAGTCGCACAGAGAGAATCACTATCGGTACTCATAAAACTGCTGTTTTACTGGCTGTTTTCTGATCTTTGTCAGTGCTGCTGAATGCTTCCTGCATGATTGAAATGGCTTTTTGATGTCTGCACTGTTGCTGATATCATCATCCACACTGTTAACTGTGCATCTTTTTAGATTAGGAGTATATGTTTGTTCACTGTTTTCATTACATTTGTGGATTTCTTTTGTATCCTTTTAAAAGCTAGTTGCACCTTTTTCCAAATTAGACATTTGTTCTGCTTTTTCAAGGTGCAGCAAAGAAGCACTTGCTCTTTGTTGGCTCACTTGGACAAAGAAAAAGCCCATTTCCCTTTTGTCCTTTTAGAAAAAAAACAAAACTTTTTTCCATGTCAGTAAACAAGCACGCAGTTTAAGCATCTCTGTGACTACAGTGAAGACGGCTAAATAAAGACACACACAGAGGATTTACAAAGACAGACGAATGGACAAGGAGATTTATGGAATGAGTGTGATAAAAACAACTCAGATTCTCAGATAAAAATAACTGTCTAGAGAGTTGGAGTGCTACGTAATGTCCTAATTGGCCCTCTGGAGGACTGAGCAATACCTGACCCATAGTGGGGAAAAAGGAGTTGGATCTTAACAAGATAATGATCATCTCAGTAGTTTAGATGTATGTTCCAAAAGTGGCTGCATCATTAAAAAAAAAAAAAAGGTTTTAAATTATATTTTTTTCAGAGCCACAGTTGTGTTCAGGCATTTTCAGAGCTATTAATGCAAGAAGCCTAGAACAAGCTCTGTAATTAAATCTAAAAATATCAACCATGATTGATGACCACTCAGCTTATGAGAATGGAGAGCTAATGCAAACCCAGTGCACCCAGCTCTGAGTGGTTTATGGCCCGGCAGGTGAAAACTGCACATTTTCTATCACAGATGGAGATGGAGACGAGGAGAGGAGTGGCATTCAGGGGGAGCTCTCTAAGCACAACATGCATTGTGGTTATTAGACTTGGCCATGACGACAGATAACTACAATCGCTGCTGCCAGTGGGGGTGCGTGCCCCTCTTACCTGATGAGAAAGAAAGAGATTGATGTACACAAAAAGAGGGAAGGGAGACAGAAAAACAAGCTGATTTAAGAGTGACAGGACCAAAAGATGACGGCAGAGAGAAGCAGAGCAGTTTGACTATAATTCGCAACAACTCAATCACATGCAATCATGGACTCGATTGCTTCCTACACAATGAAAGAAAGATCTTGATGGAACGCTATCGGGGGAGATCAGAAGAAAGGGCTGCACAGAGTGGCCCCCCATGAGACGCTAAGACAAGAGAAGGAAGACGTTTCTGGGGAAATATGCAGAGACGGAAAAGAGGAAAGAAGAAAGAGGCACATCAAGTTGTACCAAACAGAAAGATGGGGACAACCAAGCGTGCACAATTAAATTCAGACAAACACCAAAAATAGGAGGCTTGGAGGTACAACACGAATTCCAGAATTTGTAAACACAATGAAAAACTAAAGGAACTTCAAATTTTTTGAGCCAATATTTGAATATTTAAATATTAAAAATAGTTGCTTCAGCTATTACAACAGCATGGCTTCACAGGAAAAGAGTCAGGCTGCTGAACTGGCCTGCCTGCAGTTCAGATTTTTCACCTATAGAGAGCATTTGGTGCACTATTAAGCAAATCAAAGAAAACCACATGCTCTTCAGCAGCTATAAACCTTTTGTCTGCCAAGAAAAGAACTACATTTATTCACCAAAGCTCGAAGTAACTCATAAACTTGATGCCCATCAACAAACTGTTCTGAAAAGAAGAAGAGATGCGACACCAAGATAAACATGCATTGTTCCAGCTATTCGGAGAAATGTATCATATTTGAAATGAGCCTATTTTGTACATAAAATTGTCAAATTTCCCAGTTTAAACTTCTGTTATGTTATGTATGTCCCGATGTGAATAAAATATTGGCTTGTGTGATTTAAAGGTCTTTTCATTTTCAATTTAAACCAGGTCCCAACATTTCTGGAAATTGGGGTGTATATTAAACTGGAGTCCATTAGTTCTAAGCTTGTGGCCTGAGGCCATGCTGTGTACCACAGAGCCAGCTTTCATTAGTGATGCCAGGTTCAGGGTTGCTCTGCTACGTATTTTCCCCCTGTTGCTCTTTTGAAGTTTTCATTTATCACAAAAAAAAGGGTCCTCTGTTGCAGGAAAATGGGAGGGAAACTTCATGGGGATTTTAATAAAAAGCAAAGATTGACCCCATAAGATATCTCATTTTAGTTATTGTATGTGCCGTTTAGATCCTCCTCTGCTTTCACTGACGATCGACAAAGCGTTAAACTGCGACTGCTCTGATGGGGCATCGCTTTGTCTGTGGGTTTTATGAGCAATAATGCTGGCTGGAGCTGGCAGCTCATGCTGCGTCTGTGGGAGAATGTTAATGAAGTTTTCTTTTACAAGTGTCTTCAATGACATCTTAACATATGGTGTTACACCAAAATACCAGCACACCATCCTTGACATGCAATACAGCACTTATCTCAATAACACCTTTGAAATTTTTTAAAGCTGGAAGAAAACACCATCATGTGTCTTTGGGAAAGCTATTATGTTACCCTCTCTAGCAATCATTGAATGTTTCCAACATAGTTTTAAAAACAAATTGAACTGTCAAACTATATTTTTTTCTTTTTTGGAGAATTCAGGGAAGATTTTAAATATCCAAACCCACCACGAATCTCTGTATTGATTTTTCTGCTTGATGCATTGATATGAACTTAAAAAGAACAAAAACAAACAGCAGCTGAACTTACTACAAAGTTATCGCAGCCAGTTTTTCCTTTAGACAAATGGTCTTATTCTTTTCATCTCTCTAAGTCTGGACCTGTAAATACTGATACTTGAGGTCAAGGCAACTATAAAAATTTGAATAGCTCTTGGTCGAGAACAAATTTCTCCCCAGGACAGCTTCAACTGAGGACTCGGGCAAAGTAAAGACACTTCAAAATTCCACTAAAACCCAAACCACCAGCTCTAATTGATCATGTTGGCAGGATTTCAGTTGTGTTTCACTTATAAAACATCTGTGCTTGCTATCCAGAGCTGGCTGACCGAGGCCATGTGTATTTATCAGACAGGAAACAGGAGAGAGAATATCTCTTCCCCCAAGTTTAACCTGCGTAAGACCTCAAGATGCAACTGTATTTTGGCGAGGATTCTCCTCAGCTGCCTAGAGATAAGTCAGCGCAGGTTGGAAACATTGCGGAGCGTTGTGGTTTGTAGGGTCCCGGCTGTAAATCTTCATTACCGCCACTAAAATCTGAACTTCAATCTGAACTGCAGAGGCTGTTAGCCTAAATATATTCCCACTGTGACCCAAAAGACAAATGGAGCTGAGCCTGTAAGATGTAAGTTCAGCCAGACTACTACAGCCATGTACAGACAGCAAAAGAACTGCCCACTCTCATGATTTGTTAAAGGTCTGAATTACAATAAGAGTGCAGTGAGGACACAGAGGAGGGTGCTTTCATATTTTTTCTTTTTTGCTGAAAGGATGTTAGTCAGGATTTTAATGGTGGGTCAGGCTACAGAACTTTTTGATTTCTTTTCATCCCACAATTTCGTGGATGAGTAGATGTGAGTTATATAGTGCTTTTGTATAGTCATATGTGGACCACTCGAGGTGCTCTTACACTAGGCATCACATTCACACAAACACTCATACATGTGTATCATTATATACTACAGTAAGTGTGTTTAATCTATCACACACATTTATACCCCAACAGGAACATCTGGTGGCAATGTTGAGTTCAGTGTCTTGCCCAAGGACACTTCAGAATGTAGTCAAGGGAAGTCTGATGACTTGTTGGACAACTACTCCTCCTGAGCAACAGCCAGTTTAGTTACTGAGATAATTGTAAAACATAATGGCGAGAGAAGAATCTTTGTGATACAGAGACAGTCACGCAGCATCACATTAAGCTGCAGCATCGTACTATATGCATTTTCCTCATTAGGAGCTACGCATAGAGCAGAGTTTTTCTGTTCGCAGATGCTGCAGCTTTTAAGATGTTAAGTGATGTCAAGTATTGCTGTTCGTTTCATTTCCCCTGGTTTATGAGTTTTTACATTCCTAACAAGTGACTGATCAAACAGGAAAATCATCTGCGGGTTAAGAACTAATGAAACAAATCAGAAGATGCAGCCTTATTCGGAAAAATCTGATAAGAAGAGTTGTGGGGTCTGATAATGTGTGCTGCTTTCTGCTGCTCCCTTTTCACTTTGCCCAATTTGGTGTGTTTGTCGTTTGTCATATTTGCTATTAGGGCCTTGCATCTTGGCCGCATTTCATTTCAAACGGTAGTTTAACAGTAGCTCATGGGAGTGTACGAACCTTTCCTAAATGTCTTCCAGTAGATCAAGGGTTTCACTGCTTTTTTTTGTACCAAAACTGATAAATACTCTTCTTCCTAATATCTACTCTACAGTTACAGCATCTTCCTCAACTTTGTTCACTCTTTGCGCAGCATCAGTAACTACTACCTGCTGATGCTGCTGGCTGTTTATGTACCTAATCTTGACAATATTTTACCTTTAACTTGTTATTTTCTGCTTACTGGAGATGTCAAATTATCTGCTGTTACCAAATTGACAGTTCTTTTAAATCAAGAACTCAAGAAGAGGACAAAAATTAAAATATACGTGAAAGTGCTCATACTTCTGCTCCAGTAAATGAGATATTATTCTCCTTCTTTACATGTTTCACACATTTACTCAGTGCTTTCATCATGAAATTAGTCTCCTAACTGGGTATTAATTGAAGCAATGGAGAGCCTTTTTATTAGTTTTAGTAGAGGATAAAAAATTTTAAATGGAAGAAGAATAGGGTACAATTTTAGCATAACAAAAGGACCAGAGCACCATGTTAAAGTTGGGAAAGCTCTCAAACATCGAATAGATTGCTGGAGCTATGGATTTTTTTGTTCCAAAGGGAGGTAGTGCACATTTTAAAGCCTTATAAATTCTCTTATATCTGAACAGTCACAGTTTCTCTAAAGCAGTGGCTGAGCACTCAAAGCATGCCCCAAAAGGAGGAGAGTGTAGGACAAACATTACAGATGTATGAAATGAACAGAAGAGGTCAAGTGTAAAGCTGAAGGACCGTGGAGACCTTCTGAGAGAACTGATGTTTGGCTATGGAAAATCTCAAAGAAAACTTAAAATAATCGGGAGGTAGAGCACTACTTATTTTTATAGGGCTGTATTGATAAAATCTTCCTTTGAAGGCTTAAAATTGACACTTAAATCTTACGCCTTTCAGCTCTGGGATGGCAGGATCATATGTTACGCTTGTTGTAGTACAACCAGAGGGGGCCAGACATGTTAACACTGATTTCCACTTGTAATAACTGTAAATGTAAGCAAACATGACAAAAAGAAGTAAATAGCTACAAATGTTCACTGTCCTGAGTCAGTGTTTCACTACTGTTGCACATATGCTCTTTCTATACCCAAAAAAGCTACGGTTTGATATTTTACAATAAAAATAAATACTAGGGTGTTGTCAGTTTGCAGGTTATTAGTGGATAGCTTCAGGAAGGGAGAGAAAACCATGGACCAGTCACCTACATTTCTAACCCTCATCCTGGGAATTTATTATGGAACTGAGAATAAACTGCAGTTATTTTATTGCCCCTGAAACAGGAAATGTATCATTACAGGTTTAGGTGGTGTTGAATTTGATATTATGTTCCCTCCCCCAGAGAAAGAAAAAAAAACACAGAATACTGCAAAAAAACAGCTATTAGGGGGCTATAAATCCATGCCATCAAATGCTTTTTGAAACAATGAACAAGAAAGGAAGGGTAGATTTGGCTAGGGCACGTCAGGATGAAGCTCCCTTTAAATTTTGTACTTACTTCATATCTGACGATGACGATATGCTGCCCACCAGAGAAGCAGATAAGCACGGCTTACCGAGCTGATTATAGCTGCACCTTAGCATGCTCCACAAAACAGACCTTTTCTTAGTTGACAATTAAGGTTTAAAGATTTTTTTCCTTCATTTTGTAAAAGATGAAAGATAAAAATTCTCAAAAATGTTCGACGGGCTGCCTCAAGGACACCAAGCTGAGGGAGCACTCATCCATCTTTACATTGTTACAGTTTAAATTCCAAACTTTACCTCCTGAATTTATTTATTTACGTTTACACTGTATTTTGCTGCTGCAGTAGAAATGAAATGTATAAATACTAGTCGGAGATTTAAACTACAAGCAGATTTGTGAAATAAAAACATCTCTAACCTTTTTTAATAATGAACCACTCATCTCTGACCTGAACACTCATCTCTACAGCAACATGAAGACAAACATTTGTATCCTGGACTTGCGCTGCTCACACTGAGGTCATATAGGTCTTACCCAGAAGTGTCATGATGCAGCCCAGAATAGCCAGCAGGGCACCGGTGCTCAGGCCAGTTGCTGTGTAGGCCACTGCTCCACATGACAAGGCCACACCATCAGGGTCACAGTCACACACTCGCACTGACAGTGTGTTTGTGCTGCTGAGGGCAGGACTTCCACTGTCCACAATTAAGACAGGTAGTCGATACACGGGCTGTTCACGTCTCCTAAAGCCGCCTCGCTTCGTCATTATGGACGCTGTGTTGTCTGAAAAGCAAAGGCAGAAGTGTCATATTGTATTTAAGGTTTCAAATGGACAATGTGATGCAAATAAATGACTAACAGAGGGCTTAACTTGTATTCTGTAATGAGTGTTTTGCCTTGGTGTAGCATTTGAAATGATTTCCCGGTATTAAAAACAGGAATGGCAACAGATGGTGTCATTAACACAGTTCATTGTATGGCACATCGTGGCGTCTCTCTCTGATGCTGGCCACCTGTTGTGTAATAACATCTTTGATATGATGGCGAATCTCACATGAAATCTCTGTGCATGCAAAGCATTAAGAGGAGAACAATTTGCCATTACCACGGCTAAAAAAAGACATTTCATGACAGCTGCAGCAATGGATGGAATGCAATCTCAAACTGATCCATCACAATGGAAATGTAGATTTAGCCTCAGAGGAGAATTCCTTTGTTTGTCTAAAGGATATTCAGATTGCCTCCAGATTGTGAAAAAAAGAAGGTAAAAGCTGAAATATGGATATGTTCTGTTATAAATGTGACATTTGTAAAAATTTGAAAAGCAGTCTGGTGGATGAATTATACACACAGCTGGTAAATACTGACTGGTATGAGTTGAAAAAAATAAATAAACCTTTAAAAATAAGAACATATGTATGTCCTGGATAGATCTTTTGTATGTAGCACCTTTCGGGCTACTGTATGGTTTGGTTTGCACTCAGTGTTTTAGTTTACTCCAAAGGAGCTTGATGGGTTTCCTGTTATCAACATCTGTCTATTCAAGTGTTTTTGTTTCAATTACCTTTAATTTTTTGTCGAAATTGAAAAATGATGTTCGATCCCTGATGCCTAATCCCAGTCAGTCACCATGGCTTCACCAGTTGGCTACAGGTTCCCCATAGTAGTGATCAACCAGATAATAAAATGAGCCCTATGAAGGGCTACCGTAGATGGCCACCACTCTTTTATAACTAAAATATGAAAGGAAACTTACTCCTGCAAAATGGAGTTGTACGTGTAAGTGTGGAATTTGGGACTGGTCCCAAGACTTAACTTTCACCACATACTTTAGTTGCCCACCTTAAGGAAAAACCTATAGGTGAAACCTAATGTCTTAAAGGTGGGACAAACGACTTCTGGGATGTGTTTGCATGGCCACCTATCAAAGCTCTGATCACCAGTTTGAGAAATGTATTAATAATGTGTCCTGAAAAGGAATGGACAAACAAATGTAATAGTTTGGCTGAGGTCCAGGATGAAGAACTGGACCAACTGTACAGTTGTTAGAGGGAGCTGAGTTATATAACAATCGAAAATCTATTTTTATCATATAAAAAGTATGAATAAAAAGACATTTTGCTTGCTTTCCTTACCGCTTTTCTAAGTCCTAAGTCATTTCTGAGAATCATATTTGAGCACCCTCTACTGTAATTCCTTCCACTATAAATGCCCTTATTTCCGCTTGTTCTATAAATAAGTTAGAGGGTTTCCAAATCTGATCATACAGAATTGCAATACTCTTTCATTTCTATGTTCTTATTGCCCTTTATTTTGGTTTTGTCCATGTGCCATTAGGAGAACCACATTTTTCCAGTTATTACCAATCGACCTGTTTGCTTTTAGAATGCCAAATCCACAAGTTTACTCTGGTATAGTCTCAGTTTTAAATGGGCTGGACACCAATGCCGCAATATAAAGTTTGGATCCAGTGGAATATTACTTGATAAGAGGATGCTGATTTTATTGACCACCTCTTTCCAAATATGTTGTAGTCCTATTCCTGAATGAATGAATAATCTATGTCTGCATTTGCCAGTTATATCATAAGAATTTTAATCTGGTGTTATTAGTTAGAGGGATTTTTTCTTATTTATTTTTCTTATCTTATTTCATCTAAATTGGACCAAAGTAATAGCAGACCTGACAGAATTTGACAAGAGGGAAATGAGACCCGACTGAAAATGTCGTAAACCTGTACAGAATCTGACAGACACCTAAGAAAAAAGCTGGAAGAGCTGTCCTTTGACAAACGTTTGTTGTCAGAAAACGGCAATAATATTATGAAACTGTCGTGAAGATGGATGTTAAGTCTCTAAAAAAACTACTTCTGGAAATATTTTATTTTCATATTCTTCAGCTGATGAGACAATAAAGAAGCAGCAATTTTAATTACCTCTCTTATCTCTTGCACAACAATTTAACCATTGGCTAACTGACCCAACACACTGAAGATGATATCTCAGTAATATCTCTGACTTAAACTACAGGGAAGTAACATCCGGTAATGTTAATAAGGCGACTAATTTATTTTCACCACCTCTTCCACAGTTCAGAGTCCACTCTGCTTTAAGTGAACAGGTGGAAAAAAATGACACAGGCAATTAAAGCAGACCTTGTTGAACTGAATCTCAGTCCGGAGCAAACCTATCAATCATTTATATTTGGCTGCATACATAATGAACACAAGGTAAGTACTAATAGTGCCATAACAAACTGTTTTCAGGCCAAGCTATATACTCTTTATCTACAGAGAGGTTACTTCAAACATCCGGTTCAACGTGGAACACAAGCCTGCACTCACATGTATTACTCTGGCACAACCTGGCTGCCGCTCTGCTCCTTGAGAAATGCAACATGGCAGCCTCAGCCGAGCTCCCACACACACAGGCGAAACAGTCAACACGGATTGTCACCTCTGAGAGTCCATCAGCTCCGCATGTGCTTCGTTCAAAGCGATGGGGATTTGTGGAAGTTTGGGATGAATGAGTCGAGGACAATTCCCACGAGCCTTTAAAGTTTGATGCAAATTAAAAATCATGTTTTCCTGTGGGAGAAGCTAATTTTCTTCATCCGCCCACAATCTTCTACGTAGGTGGGTAGCGGTTCATGATGGCAGAAAGGCGATTTTCATCTCGTCTTTCAAGCTTGAAGTTATGCTGTAATTTATACTCAAAGCTGTGGCACAAGCCGGGTTATTTCAGGTGTGCTCCGGTTGCTTTCAGTTTTGATAAAGAATTTAGAAAAAGAAGGGAAAAAAAAGGTAGTGGGGGCATTGTCATAACAGAATTATGGTTTCATTTGGCAGAGCTGGGCATGCCAGGAGGCCCTAGATACTTCACACTTCTTTTGAGTTAGATTGCTGAGTGGATTGTGGCCAGGTATAGAGAGTTAAAGTGAGCAATGGCCAAAATATCAATTGCATTGCTGCCAGGCTTAATTCAAAGGAAAAAAGTAGCAAAGAGCCCAGACCTAACTTAGACCAACACCTTTCACAGACTCTGAAAGCCACTTCCAATTTTCCCGGGGGAGCATTTGATTTTACCGCAGCATGCAACAGGACTGACCTGACTCTTTGAGCTTTGACAAAGAAACCATAACTTTGAAGTGGCGAATTCCTACTTTCAGGTCACATAAGGCATTTAGAGCAAACGGTTCCTGAGGCTTCCTGTGGGTAACGGAACCTATGGGGTTTCCTGAAAGGGTACATACCTCCAAGGATTTTTACTCTGATCCCGCTTGTATTGCAAATACCACATAGGGTGGAGGTAACATCTGGCTGGTGAACAAGTTGAAATGATGTTTTAATTGCTCCGTCTAGTAAAGGTTCAATAACATTTAGTTTCACCAGCTTTTCTTCTGTTTTAGAAACTTAAAAATATTTTTTTGTCTTCCCTATGTTTTATTTTAAATAGCTTGTTTCGGTGTTGCATTCTGACACTTTGTGGACTAATTACCGAACAGCTGCTGTGTCTGCATCCATCAACGGTTTCATAACTGCTTGTTCCTAGTTGGAAAAGCTGAATTTCTGAAGTAGTTACAAACGAAGCTCTAACAAAAGAAGGTCTGCAAACCAAAAGCCTGATATGATCCAAATCTTGAGATCAAATTATTTAGTACATGTGCATAAAAAAAACAACTTAACATGATGTAGGCTATCCGATGTGAAATCTGATCCAGCCAGCAAGATTTTTAGTAGAGAAAGTGAGGCAGTTCAGAAATGAGCTCCACTTCTTTAATAGCACTTCCTAGTCTGAGAGATGTTAGGGAATTATCCTGTACAGGGTGAAAACCACTTACTGATTCACAGGGAAAAAAAATCAACTCACTTTGCAAAATGTAAATAGAATACATATCAGGTAAAATCCATATACTTTCTAAATCAACACTTTCTGAAATTCCCAGACATCATTTAGACATTAACATTTTTGTAGATCTGCAGACTATTTTTCCAGATACTATGGCTCAAGATGCATTTTAATCAGAAATAATCACATAGGACAACAGCTGTATTATGTCATAAAAATGATGGAATAACACAAAAGATTGTCACACCTTTGTTGTCTCGCAGAGTGAAGTTCTGGTTGCCAGCAACAGGTGCAGCCAGGGCAAAATAAAAGCGATGACCATTTGGAGGTTCATCCTTATCCACTGCACTGATGGTCTGAATCACCTGAGGAAAAGAAGAACAAAAAAGACATTCAAGATCAGTCGGCTTTCTGATCTTTATCTGATCTCACTGGATGATTAGGTGTTAACTGAACCCATAAATTGTTCAAAGCGTGCTTGCAGCAAGTGGCAACTTTTCACTCTCACTGTATCAGCTTGGGTAAAGTATTGTCATCAAGCCTTTGTATGGGCATCACTTTCCACTCTGTCATAGATTTATAAACATGGGACATAAATCGCGTGGGCCAAGCAACAGTCTGTGTGAATTGAAATAGACTAAAAAGGAAAAAAAAACTTGATTGTTACTGACGGAGAAGGTTTGTTTTATTGTGTTTGGCTGTGGTTTTGAATCATTTATCTCCTGAAATACAGTAAGTGCTTATTTGGCAAGAGCTTGTCAACCTTTTAGGTATAAAGCGGTTTCTTTGGGGGAAGTGCTTTCTAAAAAGGAAATCATTGTGCATAGATTTTTTTTCTAATCCTATAGAGAGTGTTTAACTAGATTCTTCCAGAGAAAAAACATCTTTCCAAAGCCCAATTTCCCTGACTATATATATATGTATGTTATGCCTTGAAAATCATTTTGTGCAGGAGGATCTAAACCAGGTTGTAAGTAGGGCTTTAAAATCCAAAAGGAAAAGACAGGAACAAGCGGCAAAAAGTAGGGAGTAATGTACTGAAAACTGCATTTAAACTCAAACAGGTGGTTCATCAGTCGGTAAAAGGTTTAAGACCATACTCCTAAAAAGTCCAAAGCTTTACTACAATCACCCTTTACAGTATGTAAAAGTGAATCTTAAATCATTAATGCTATTAAGCTAAAGCAGTCAAGTTGTTTAACTTTAGCAGCTTTAAATACACATTAAATTTCTTCAATAAAAAATGTAAAAGAACAAACAACAAACATCTAGTGTAACTGAAATAGGTGCACATTAAATGACTTATTAGGCCATGCAGCTATGAAGAGGCAACAAATTAGATATCGAGACAAACTCCATGTGGACCTCATTTTCATCTCAGAGTTACATGTACTGCAGATATCAGATGTGTGTACTGTAAAGTGTTAAATGTAGTGTGAAGGCCGTGTGATGTATAATACAGTTGCCCACAGTTGTGCAAACTGCTACCTAACCTGGGAATTTTCTGACATATTTTTGCCTTGCACTTCATGCCCTCTGAGTGTGAAAAAGTTTCAGTCAGTTTAATAAACTAACTTTTAAACAAGACTTCACAGCTTAACATGTGTTCTACCCAAGAGACGATCACTCCCCCACCCTACCCACCCCCACCCCACCAAGTGATAATCAGAGCTGTTGATGATTACTGATGTTAAAAGAAAACATGTGAAACTGCTCCTTAATTTCAATAGAACTGGATTGATAATTTTAACAGGACTCATTTTGATAAGTGAATGAAGAAACAATTTACTTTGACTACCACAGCATTTCTTTTTCTCTTCCTAACTGAATATACTGTAAAATGCAAGCTGCTGTTTGGATGACTGACCTCCATCGCTCTGCATTTATCATCCTTATGCTTTATTGTCTATTTATTGATCTTCCGTGATGGCTAATGTGGCAGCACTTGTGTGGAAAATATATATATATCTCATGAGAACCTATAAAATGTAATCTGTCATATGACATGGGATCATACGGCATCGTAACATTGTATTATATCATACAAAACATTCGTGTTAATCAGAGAAATAAAAGATACAGATGAAAAACCTGTTTTTTTCACATTATCAGGAATAACAAGTAAAATTGGATAACCTTTCCAGTCATTTACAGCCAAGGGCTATGGGATTGTGTACTGGCTTTGTTTGGTAATCACAGTATCATGAAAATACACACCTTGCTTTTATTTTAATATCTTGGGCAACATCAGACCTCCTGGTCTTGAGCAGCGTATTAAAACATGAAATACATGTTGCTGCCGTCCAATGCTGTCCAAAATTAAACTGCCTGCTGTGCAGTCAGGCATGTCTACTTCATTATTAGGAATGAAAGTGACTCAAGATAAGAACTGCTCTTGCTTGAGGCATTGCAAGAGAAGCATTCATATTTGTGAGTTAAACATGTGAATACTATTTGTTTTGCCCCACTTAATTTTGTCTCCAAACCCAGGACTTATAGAATCGTACTCCATTTCGTATATAACAGGGTTGACAACTCTACCTATTAAAGGAAATCAAATGACCAAATAAACCAAATTACCTTCAACCACTAGCATGTGCTCCAATGATTATTTCATTCACACACACACAGGATCAAAAGAAATATCAAGTTAGCTCTTTTCAGGGAAAAAAAGAACATAGTTTTAACAGCTGATTAGAGAGAGAAAAAAGAGAGAAAATCTGGCTCAGTACATGCTGTACATGAGAAGCACATCACACATCAAAATGCCATATGGCTGACAAATGATAGCCACCGTGATGGCCATCAAAGTAGGTGTTACTGCAGCAGTCCTTCTAAATTCACATCAAACATTTGTAGGCAATCTACAAACTCAACCCTGTGACAACTCACACCCATGGAGAGCATCCAATGTAATGGTAAAAGCAATTCTCACTAAATTATCACATCTCCCAGCGCCAAACAGCTTTTAGCCGAACATCAAAGGGGAAACAAAATTTAGGGGGGTAAAAATTAAATTGCGAGAGAGACACAGAAAAAAAAAAACAATAAAAGCCAATGATCCATCAGTGCTGAGACATGGATTATCAGTTGTCAGCTGTGATTAAATGCTGCTGGTTACAAGCTGTCAGGTATTAAGTGTTTGTGTAGGTGGCAAGCGACATCCTGCCAATTATTAAAACTGGCAGGAGGAGTGAAAATGTATGAATATCTTGTACTGTTGTGTTGCAGAAATTAAAGAAGTTGGTTGTTTTCTAAGTAAAAGTAACCACAAAGTGTGATCCTCCTGTTTACAGTTAAGCATTGCAGAGCAAAGGGGATCAGAACTGTGAAAGGGTTATCTTTTTCAGCTCCAAAGCATCGGGGATACGTGATGGATGTGAGGTTTGTGTCAGGATCAGATCAGCAGAAGACAGATGCAACAATTGCGCATCTAAACATGCAGCGTTTGCATAGCACGGAGGCTGCCATTGATCCCGGGAACCATCATAATTCACAGGCCTCTCACTCTGTTGTGGAAATTTCACATCTGATAGAAAGCTCTCTTTGTGCTTCTTACACTGACGACGAATCCTATATACAATTTGAACCCTTTGATGTCCTTTGAATGTTGCAGGTTGATTTCTAGCTTATCTTGAGGAAGGTTTTCATTTCTCACTGCTGAGGGAAAAGATTGTAAATCATCTCTAAATCAAACACTTTGTAATGTATAATGCCTTTCATTAGTGTGGCTCTGATGCAAGGCGTTCCAGTGAACCTTTGGTGGGGAATCCTCTAATGGGTTGAGTAGGAGATAGGAGGAGAGTCATGGCTGTAGACATAAATTCTCGCTGAAAGACATTAACGGCAGCAGCCGACTGGTGCCTATTGCAAGGAACGACTGAGGGGGCTTATGAATCACCGAATTAAAGGTTTCTTGAGTTTACACTTGGCTGCATGTCAGATCAAAAAAGATATTAGAGGACAAAGGTGTCTATTTGCAGCTTTGAAGTAGGAGTAAGCTCCGGAGTTGCTCATTCATTGCTTAAAGTCAAAGCCGAACATGAAAGATTAAAACAACCAGTTAGTAAACAAACAAACAAACAAACAAAAAAAAAATCCCCAACAGGAAAAAAAGTCCACTTTTTTAGTGTGTCAGAAACACCATGATTAACAGATCTAATTTGATCTAGAATTAATCAACTACCTCTTTTTTTCTGTCATTATTCTTGTGCAACTCAAGTATACAGCCTCATCTGTCAGTCACAGAAGATTGGTTACAAGGACAAAGGCTAAACAGTTAGCTAGCGAGGATTTAGATGACCAATGTGTCTTTCCAGTGTTAGGACTTGGGTTGGTTTATATTTAATCCAATTGAGCAATGGGAATGTTTGAAAATTACAATTGAAATTCAAACAGGTTGACTTATTTTTTTATTCATTTTTATCTATAAAGGTCAATTTATGCTCCCTGACGGATGTAAACAGGGACATCTGTTAGAAACTATTTCATGCATCGCACTCCTCATTATGTCCATGCGCCTTTTATATTGCTATGGATGGCCTCCACTAGGGGGCATTGCTGAGTTCCCTATTTAACTCCTGCGATGCAATCTTAGTTTCGGACACCAGTTGGTGGCACTAAAGCGCAGCTTTAAAGTTGTTTCTAACCACCAACACACCCTGAACACTGGCAGAGCCCTATTTCATAAGCTTTGTAACTTCTACAGTTTTCACCCCTGTCTTCATTTTTCTTCTACGGTTTTCCTCCTTCCGTTCCTCTTCTTCTTCTCTGTTTTTTTTCTGCTCAACACTGCCACAGCAGTTTCTGGTAGTATTTCTCTGTCTTCTGCGTCGGGTGATGGAGGCGCAAGGAGCCTGAAAACGCAACAATTCTGTGCATTTGTGTATCTGTTGTCTGCATCGAGCATAAATGGGCCTTAAGGTGTTTCCATGCAAACCCCCAAGTTTGTTGTTGAAAATTAGACATTACTAACAGTAAAACACAAAAGTATGTAAGTTCTAAAGTTTCTAAAAGTAGAATAGGAAGCTGAACTCACTGTTATCAAGCCTCTCCAATAACCAGTTCCTAGTTTAGGTTTGAGAAGCAGACATCATCTCTGCAACAGAACACTGAAAGACCTTATTGAATAGGCTTATATGAACACAACTGGATTATAATTGGACCACAATGAATTGGAATGAATTTTCAGAAGTACCCTGAGATGACTGTCATAATCTGGCTTTATAAAGCTGAAGGGAGCTGAAATAAGTTTCAACTTCTACTTTGAGCTGGATGTGTGACATAAAAGTACCTTGTGAATCAGAACAACTTTATGAATGAGATATTTTCAGACCTTGGCAGCCCTAAACTAAGTGAGAAGAATGTGTTTATTCAGAGTTTTTGAGCTTGCAGCCACAACAAGCCACCAAATAAATGCTTTAAAGCACAGAATAAGTGATTCTTTTTATACGTCACCTCAATTACTGATTTAAGAGACAGAGGATAGAGATCAATGTTCTTCTTCTTTGACTATTGCAATCGCCAGTCAGATCTCAGTTTATGGAAAACCACAAGGAAAGTGAGGCAGTGATAAAGCATTAATTGTACGTTGGGGAGGGTTTGTCTTCCGTGAACTTCTCTATCTTAAGCTGAGGCAGACTTAATGGATGCCATGAGTTGTTTATCAGCCTTTCAGACAAGTGGGCTGTATCAAAAACATAATTATTTGGATGATTTTTAAAATGGTACTTTACTCCTGAGGTCTTTGTCTTGAAGTCAAGCAATTCAGATACAGCTGACCTACCAGCCCACGGCATAGCTCTAAAAATTAATTTTATGACAAATGCAGTCAATGTTCTGCCAAGCTTTTCACTATGATAACAAAGAAACATTGAAATGTTAAAGTTTTCATTTCTTTAGTTTTCCTACCTTTTCCAACAATCTCACGGAAAACTTTATTCAATCAAACAGAAGCAGTTGACAGTAAAAACAAATAAAAAGACGAAATATAGGAGTAGGTGGGAAACAGCAAAAAGTAAAGTTTCTATAAGGGTTGAAGTTGTTAGTCTTAACTTTATTCATACATTTTATTCATACATTTTCTGATGTTAACAATCAGAAGTTTACGTAGTGACATAT
>JBBBVT010000019.1:6817115-6829046 GCA_037177035.1 Craterocephalus eyresii | reverse complement strand
CATTTATTTACCAGAGAGCAGCTTTATTGTCATCATCTGCTATGAGCAAAAACCTTTGTGTGCAATCCTAAGTCAAATTCAAGATCTGAACTTTGAAGTCTCCTCTCCCAGGAGCGTAGTCATTTGGATTCCCCAGACCATGCCGCCTGGGTGATGGAGCTGAACCTTCACAGATGAAATCCTGACCGTTCACTCAGTGCTCCCTCACAGATATTCCACAATTAGCATCCTGCCAAGTAAAATGTGTCTCTTCTCAACGGTGTGCAACCTAAACAATCATGATTTAACACTCCCAAACAGCTGAAGTTTGTTAGTGAACTGCATTGACCACAATTCACTGCAGCTCTGCCGCAAAGTACATGTGCTGCTTCGAGCTGCAACTCAGACTTTGATTAAAGAGGCTGAAATGTGGCCTCTTCAATGAGGTATGCAATGTAGTTAATGCAGCAAGTTAAAACCTGAGAGATGATGAGTTGGTTTCACACTTCCATCTCTTTAACATCAGCCAGACAAACACTACAAGACATGCAAATTCCTATTCCTCCAGTTGTCTCAAGTCTCTAGTCTAGTTATAAGTATTACACCATCTTAAAAGGGTTATTATAGGATTCTTAACGTATATAGTCAGCTCTCCAGTTAAGAGCCTTTCATTTAAGCCAACTAAAGCCCTGTTGGCAGATGACTCACACAATAACATCAAGCCAGCCACTTCAAAGTTGAACCAAGAGTATAAATAAGCATCAGATCAAATAAGTGGCAGTCGTTGCCATGGTGATATGACAGCTGTCACCAGGGGTTGTGTTGACGAAGGAAGTGGTGAGCATGCTGTTTTCACACCCCTCAGTCTACACTGTCTCCCGCGACATCAACGCCCCAAACATCACCCACATGTCACACCCGTTATTCTGCTCGCTGACCCATCAGCAGCCCCCACACACACACATCAAAGCGCTGTCACACACAAATGCACAGGTTGTATTCACAATCAATATTTATCATCCAAGAAATGACATCTTTCAATTTCTTTATTATTATTTTCTTTTTCTAATTTTCTCCAAAGCTCCTCGTTCAGTTCACATCGCCTCTCCGGGACGTTTGCCGAGGCTCGTCAGCCTCGTCACGAGGCCGTTTGCAGACACGATCCTGACAAGCTGAAACTGCACAGGCTAAGTCATCTCCCGGTGAGATGTGAGATTAAATTTACCCGATGCTCCGTCTTTTTATAGAACAGACTCTAAGCTGCCACTCGCTTATGTTTCTGTGGCCCCTGTGCCGTGACATATCTGTTTTCATCTCTCAACGTGATGCAACACCTTTAATAAACTGATAATTTGGATGGCGTGTGCAGGTGTGAACACATCCTCTGTTGTCTGATGGGACAGTTGAGGATGTACTGTAATGAGGGAATGGAATGGGAAGTACTTTCGATGAGAGGGGGACAAAAAAGAAGAGTGTTCAGTTTGATACTGAAGGCCTTTGAGCTCTCAAATAACCCACTTTCCCTGCTTTTTAATAAAACTCAAAGGTTTCATGTTTGCCAATATTTATGTATGGTCGATGGAAGCACTAATATTTCAGGGGGAAAAAAAGCTCCAGTGTGCTGAATGAGCTGTTAGCAACTCATATCCCCATAGTAATACATTCATGTATGTGCCCAACACATTCTGCATTAAATTTGACACTTGTGAAAAATTTTCTAGCGTTATAAAGATTAACTAATGGATTTTTTTTAGTCTAGCTGAAAGGTTTCTAAGTGAAAAATGACCTGGATGTATCTGAGTGAACTCTTTCTCTTAAAGCTGAGGGGACCTCAGTGCTTCTTTTAGTATCAACCTTGACAAGAAAACAGTGAACTGCCCTTTATTAAAAAGGAAGTAAGTCATTGATGAATTCAATGATGCTTGATTGTTTTTCTAATGTATATTTTTTTATAATATTAAAAAAATTGAGTAGCTATATATAACAATAATATATCCAGATGAATATGTGGATAGAAAGGTCTGTGATGAGAATATCTTTTGCCTTCTTCCTTTTTCTTTCGGATTGTGAGTAGCCAACCTTGATTATGAAGTGATCTTTCATATATTACATCTTATTATTGTACAATAATATAGGTCATGTGATATGGACATTGTGAACAGATAAGAATTACTCAATTGGATATGCGAAATATTCATTCAACAGCTGCAGTTTCAGTGCTCCAGCCCCATATCACAGCTTTACCTATCTGTGGTCTAATTCTCATTCTGCCATGATTGTCCTTCCCTCAGTCCTTCGGAATTTTCTCTACACGTCTCCTAAACCCCATGACATTTTGCAAAATACATCAGGACTCTGTATTTTTCCACTATTTGTCTGCGCCCATGCAGATTTTAAGATCTTTATCATGTTGCTGTGTTCAATTTGGACTGTCTTACTCAGAAGGAGAGCTTTGTTTTGTTCCAATTTGCCGCAATAAGGCGCTATGGGTTTTGTATCTCAATTCAGCTAATTCAGCTTCACATCCTCACATCAACTGTTGCAGCTCCAACTGCTGATTGTGTTGGTAAATGAGCCAAATTACAATAATTAGCTAGAAGGGTACTTGGAGAACACAGTCCTTTTCCAAGGCCAATGCCCAATTTTGCAATTTTTTTAAGGAAGGCAATTCAAACCTGCACCAAAGACAGATTTGTTCCTCCTTCGTTTATTGCTCCATCTGTCCACCAACCTTCGGGTTTGGAACAAGAATAACCCAAATTAAAGTCTTGGAGTCTAAAAGCAACAAGTGTCCTGGCTCCCACTTTTGGTATAACCATGCATTAATCGTAATCCCACAATTCCTCCCAGAGTTTAGGGAGGGGCATGCAGCGCGCTGAAGGTAACAGAATGCCAAGACCACTCAAGTCTGTGATGGTTCCACTGAAGTGATTGTACAACGTGACCCCCCTCCTCCACCTCCTTCCTCACTGTCCCCACTGGCCAAGCCCCTTCCACCTCATGATATCAATTAATATTATGGCAGAAGACAGAAGCGCAGATGAACCGTAACAAGTGGCATCTCTGAAGAGAGCCATTGCCATGAGACTCTGCCTTAATTAGGCCTGGAAAATGGCAGGTTATTCCATCCAGGCCCTCCCTGTTAATCTCCGCTGTATGGCCACAGAGTCACCCGTAGCCCCAACTGGCAAATATTATTATTTCATCTTTGTTGCAGCTGTGAATAAGCCAATGGGCGTGACAGCTAGTGGGCGGCCGGAGATTTTTTTATTTATTTTTTTAACAAAGCTATACAGGAAAACGCAGGTCGTTAGTAAAGCCTACTGTTCCCTGCCACAGCCACCCATACTGTACACAACGGGAGCATTTTCATTAATTAGGAATCAGGGAGGTGGTGGGGTGAATATCTGACAGGTAATGAGTCCACACAGTCTGAGAGTCGACACCTAGTTGTGATTCAAACTGTGTTTTCACATTCAAATGTCAACCACTCTCCTTCCCTTTGCTCTGTATGTGTTTTTGGGTGTAAATTTCATCATGAAAATCCCATCTTGCCTGCCTTCATTATGTAGTCTGGAGGTGCGATCCCACTGGTACACTTCAGTGTTGCCTAACAGAAGGCTGGATTTGAATGGGACTGAACGGAAATTGGAATTAGCGGGGAATAAAAACAAGGAAGCAAGTGCTGTTTCTACTGTGGTAGAAAGTCATTATAACAGTTAGATGAAGAAGGGGACAACAAGCACGTTTCACATCCAAATATAGTCCGTCTGAAACACATGAGGTGTTAATATATTTATGAATTTCACGCATTTTACAGTAAACTAAGAAAGCAAGATGGAAAACAGTTTAACATCTGCAAAAAAGTCATTTCGTAAATACAAATATGAACTAAAATCGTGTTATATTTTTAAAGACTTGATGGATAAGGCAATTACACAATACAAAACAAAGATTTGTTTTGCTTCATGAGAGAAATAACAGATTATGCGTAAGCACATAAATTATCATAGGTCGGCATGTATATTCCTTGGCAGATGGACATAAAATATCCCTCAGCCTTCGCTTGTGTTTCTGTATTTATATTCAATCAGACTGTAAATTTAAGGGCATTATAGATTAGTCAATCTGTAATGTCTATTTATTCTTTTTTTGGTCACAGGCTCTGTTTCATGGTCTTTGAATGAATGAATAATTAAATGTGTCACAATATGTACATGCCATTGACTGTTTTGGGTGTTTCACATATTTCTTCATTGGAGCGAAAAGCGTTATTTCTTTTCCGACATGTTGCTCTCTATAATGATTGCCTATTGTAAGCAAAAATATTTATGACATGATTAAGAAGCAGAATGCTATTTGCCCATTCATTTTATGCCATATAATTTTCAATGAAACAAATGTGTCTTTTTCAAGTCAGTTTAAACAAGTAGCTAGTAGTGAAAGACTTAATGTTAAAAGAGGAAATATCTATCATCCATTAACTTCTCCAGAAAGTTTATTTCACAGCTACAAATTGTTGTGTATGTTAGTAAAGTCTTCACTAATAGCTGACACCAGCTCCCAGACACAGTGCATTCTCATTTTGAGCCTGTATGGACAGAATTTGAATGCATCCCATCATCCCTCTGGATGGACGAGGACAGAGACCTTCAGCGGCAGGAGTTTCTGGCTGCACCCTCACAGCCCAACAATCAGTGCGATTGGATAAACAATCCGATGACTTCAGCTGAATAATTACAGATGTGCTTTACCTTTTTCTGCTGCTGATGCCGTCATGGGCAATGACTGTTGTTATGTCCTGAAGGCCTGTAGCCTACTATTGTAGCGGAATGACTTAGTTTCAGTCTCTAACATTGATCAGGCCCAAGTGGGAAGCAGCGCACACATTATCAGCTAAATTTGAAAGTTGCTTGTATTGCTCTATAGCTAATGTCCCTTAGGGTCTTTAACAACAAAATGCTACAATGTATTCTTAAAGGTATGTTTTAAAAAGTCCAAACCCCTTTTTGTTCAGGGAGAGAAGGGATGAATGGCAGTTTTATAGACATATCACCATGTGATCTTTTAGAACTGGCCGGTTAAAGTGAATGGGAGGTGTTTTTCATATCAGTCTGTTCTGCAGGAAACTTAAATGCTTCATTTTTGTGTTGGGGCATTTAATTAATTGGCTGCAATCAGGGTGTGAAGGGAATCTTAAGCAATGTAGTACCGTAAAGAACCTTAAAGAATTTCTGAGATGTATGAGTTACATTTTACTTTACTGATAGACTATTTTGAATGACCTTGAAGTTATGAACATTCACATCCAGATCATTTCATTATATTTTTTTTATTAAAGGTATGCATTGTTATGCAGTAATGTTATTGTTAAGATTCATTCAGGGTAGCACCAGATGAATAGTTCTAATTTTGTGTTTGTGAAGACTGCAGAACCCAGTCCAGACCCCAAGGTGAAGGTTAGCTTAGGCTATACTCCAATTCTAAAGACAGCCTTACTGAGGTGAGTTAGTTTATAGCATTTCAAACTTTTTTAATGCCGTCCATGTGCTCAAAATTGGATTGGTTGAGAGGAGTGCAGGCTTGAGGCCTGAGCAGAGTAAGAACCCACTCAGAGGAGGAATGTGGTAAACAAATTCTACCAACTGCTTAATGAAGAATTTCAAATTGCATGAGCTTTGTTATCTGCTGATATCTAATTCACAATTAGCTCTAAATTTAGAGTAATAGGACATAAAAACTCAAGGCAGCAACAAAAAAGCTCAGAGGATCTCTGTGATTGTGTAAACTTAGTGAAAAAGGACCCACACTGGTCAAGCATTATGCACACAAAAAAAAAACAACAAATGAAATATGGTCTCTCATTTTTGCAAATGAAATCCTTTGCTGTTTTTGTGCACCCTCCCATGAGCGCAATGACAAACAACTCCAAAATATAAATGCAAATAGCATATTTAAAAGGGCCTAATAGCTATTTCCAATACAATGCATCATTCTGATCAATTGTACTTATTCAGGTCTGCACGCCTCCTGTAGCCTTTGCCTCTGATTGTATTTTCCAAATGCCAAGACCAGACGAATCGCTGCCACAAACACACAAATCATTTAGCAACAATGGGGCTAAATGCAATGCACGGACATAGATTCTTTCCCCTCCTTTTTTTTTTTTCCCCGAAGAAAATCTCAGAGCCCTGAATTCATCTAACCACTGCATGATACTGCTTCCCCCTGTGGTGATCATCTAATTACACCGGGCTTTAGAACGGTAAATCAAACCATTATAGAACAGCACTCCATCCCATCATTAGATATGACATTCAGCTGCAGTGTTACAACGGATTAAGACTACAGGCAGGAGCCGGGAAAAGTCACGAAAAAGTGAATGAGAGTAACATCTCTAATGAACAGCAGCACCTGCAATGCCTGCAACAAAATCTGAAAGTTGTGTCTCCTGCTAATGATGCTGCCTACCTGGCATAACCAAAAGCTGAAAAGTGGATACTGTTTGTGCACAGTGGACTTGTTTTAAGGAACAGAGTGGAGAGTTTTAATGGCCGAGAGTCAGCAGGCTGTGTTTGTGTGTCAAGCTTCAAGCAAGTGCAGCAAAAGAAAAAAGAATGGGAAGCCTGGACCAACTGCAAAACATGTTTCAGGGTCTTACCTGTCCTGCCACGGTATTTTCACAGAGGAGAGTCTCATAGTCTATGGCGAAAATCGGGGCGTTGTCGTTTATGTCCTGCACCGTGATGAGGGCGATTCCTTTCCCAATTTGCATTGTGTCCTCTGAAAAAGAAGGAGAGGAGAGTATATTGGTTCATTTTACAGATTTCAGCAAAAACCTCTTGATGGATTCGCCCAGATTATGGGATATTGATCTTTCACATGTGTTTTAATTAAATGCTGCCGTAATGAAATATGCCGTGTGCTTCCAACAGCTGGTGCCGTTCCTTCCTCTGCTGCGGATCAGTCGGACTTGGCGCGGGCTTGTCGTTGGGGGGAAAAGCTGTGTGTGTAAACGAACCATCTTCCGTGCAGGGCTTCACGCCTCTCTGTCTGCTTGACACACACTGATGGCTAAATGGCTGCATCTGAGAGCAAGATGATGATTTAGTCTGGCGTCGCCACGATGCCGACCAGGGATGACGCTCTGACATTCGGGTGATAAAAAGGGCGCACAAAGCCTGGGGCCAAAAACTTGTTGTCATTGGCGTGGTCTAGATGGAGTGGATGAAATGTGAGTGAACGCAGCTCAAATGCTCAGAGTCCATGCACCCTATTCTGTTAGAAAGAACCCATTTACTATAAATACTGCAGGATAGTGCAGGGCAGTAGATTTTGTTGCCAGTCCTAGAGAACTCAAAGATGTTTTCAACTAAAAGAAAAGTGCACGAGTGTCACTAAGTGTCAGCAGTGTGTACCTCATGCATGAGGGGCTGTTGTGACATTTCATATGGCTATTATTATATGCTGCCTTCCCTTTGTTCTATATCAGGCAAGCGCTCACACATGGGATCAACCAAGAAATACATCTCTGTGCTGTGAGATGTAAATAAAAGCACAGCTTTAAAGCAAAGACGCATAAAAGGGCTGTGGGAAAAAAATGAATATCCTTTTCACACAGCAAGTCTCAGGATATTAAAGAACGGGAAGTGCCAGGATGACAGGCTGGCTGTCTTCTTCAACTTATACTGATGTGACGCAGCTGTCTAAAGTACTCAGTAGATCATGTGCTGATGATTGCTGTCCACCATGTTTGAACAACGGCAGTAGAATGAAGGCAATGCGAGGCATTGAAAAAAAGAAAAAGAAAAAGAAAAGGTGTTCATGTCCTTGGTGCATTGACAGACGAACAAAAAGGCATGCAACACTTCTTCACATCGCATTAACATTGTTCACCCGTGGGTGAGAACGCCCGCCCTTAGTCAGCATCTTGTCCCCACGGCTCAGGGAGACATGGAGGTCAAAATGACCGTCCTGTGTGTGAATTAACATTCCCCGACAGCCCTGCAACAACCCCGCAACTCCACGCTGTAATGTCCACAGCACAGCAGACTAATGGGTATTATAAAGCATAAAATAACTCAAATTTGATATACTCCCTCTTTGTGGCATTAACCAGCTAAATGACACTTTTCAAAGCCCCAGGCATAGTCTTTTAAAAAATGAAGTTTGAAAATACACCTACATTTACCAGTTTGAAATTTTAACACCTTCAATAGGAGAGTTAAAGGACATAAAAGTAAAGACACAGCAATGTTCTGTTTGTACAGTAGCACAAAGCCAGTTAGGTAGATTTGGTCTTATTTAAAAAATCTTATTCCATAAATTGGTAAACAAAATATTTTCCTTTCATTTTTGCATAAACAGTTTCTGTGTCTTGAATGTAATTGTCTCCATCCAGATTTGAAGAGAATTTGGAGCAAATCTTCAAATTTTCGCCTAATAAGAATTCTTGAATTTGTTTTCATCAACAGATTTTGAGGTTATAAATCATTGACTGCATATGAATCGTCAGCAGGTGGCATTGTTGTACGTGGCCATTAAAAAGCAGAGGTTGCTAATTGGAAACACAAGGCTTAGGGAAGAAACAAACAAAACCAGCTGCTTTGGTTGTGTGGGAGAGAGGAAAGAGAGAGGGCTTCAAAATGATTCAGAACAACTTTCTGACTGTGTACTTGTCAGCAAGTAATGGCTAGGATTATACAATATCACCTGAGGCAAGCATAAAACCATTAATAAAACCAAGTTTTTTTAAACTTTGCATTTTTATCAACTTTTTGTAATTATCAACATCAAATTAAGCATAAGCATAAAGATAATGAAAAATATGATTATGTATATTCCTCCTCATGCTTCAAAGGTACCAACTTTGCCCGAGTAAAAGCAACCAATAAAAGCAGTTCCTTGGATGACTAGCTTGAACATTACCGACAGCCTGCAGGGGGGAGAGAGGTTTTGGAGGTAGAGCTGAAGTATGGCAAAGACGGAGGAGATGAAAAGGTTTTGCAGCAGTTTTTGTCAGCTTTAGCTCAGTGCATCATTGATGGAAACACAACACTAGGGTGTACAGGTTGACTTTCACTATCAAAGAACTGAAGCTACAAGCCAAACATTTCATCTATAGAAACAAATATTTACATCTGATGTCCACTGATGAGTACAAAAGAAGGTCATCCTTCTCTGAAATAATGTTTCACCATTGCAATCAGGATTCAGGGTAATCCCATCCCTTCTGACTGATGTTGTCACATGTTACTTGGGATGATGAAAGTTACTCACATAACCCCTACTGGCAACGTGATGTTTTTCAAAGGTTTAACAAAGCGTTTACTGTTATTCATGCAGCAAGATTTGCTGTTGGTTTACTTACGGCTCTCAATGGCAAGGATAGTAAGGTTATGAACAGAGTTGGCTTCTCGGTCCAGAGCTTTGGCTGTGCTGATGACCCCACTGAGAGGGTCCACGTTAAAGAAACGCTCCATGTCAGTGTTCCTGTCAATGGAGTACCTGGGCAAAAACATACAGACACAAGTATACTGTCAACAGATACACTTTTATGAATTACTTTTACAGCAGAAGGTTTTTTATGCTAGTTTTCCAACTGGCCTCCAAACAGAACAAATAAAAATTTCAAAACTTGAATATTAATAGCCCGAGTGGAACAAAGCCCGATTAAATTTTGATCAAGCTGAAGACTGTCTACTTCTCCCTCAACACACAACTTTAATCAGACCTTTTCAGTACACATCAACTCATAATTCTAGAGAAAATTACAACTTCAATTAGCATACATCCAAGGGGTATTATTGCAATGTAATTTGACTCTTGTGGCTGCATTAGTTCCACAATAATTTTAATTCAAACAGATGGAGTGAAATATATTACTAATTCTGATAACAGTCACAGGGGCAAAAAGAGGCAATCTAAAGCTACAATGGTGCAGTAATTAGATTTTCTGATTAAGATTACTTACAATCCTTACAGACCAAGCATGAATACCATACAATATTCATTCAATTAAGGCAGAATGGGTGGGGATCTCAATAGTAATACTGCACAGACAGACAATGCTTGTTTTGAGTCACGAATGCCATGGCAAAAGCATTGAGCCTTGACCCTCCTACACGAATGCCCTTCTCTAGTTCTGGATGGCATTTCACTTCTGCAAATGCAGCACTCATTGGCCCACCAACCATCTGGTACTATCTGTGAAAGCCTCATGGGGACTCAAGTGTCGTCTGTGGTGTTTGTATATCCAGATGATGTGGAGTAATTAAAAGTATAACTCTTTAATTTTATTTGTTTGGACATTTGGAGTATACACTTCTTCTTTTTTACTTGATGAAAGGAAGTGTGCAGTATCTGGAAAGTCTTTTTTTCTTTTTTCATCAGATGTCTTCCTTATAACTATGTAAAAAAGGCAGATCAACAAAGTGTTAGAACCTGATTGCGCTGCTGGTGGTATCCGGGTCGTGGGCAGAGACTCTGCCTATTGAAGTTCCCAATTTGGCATCCTCTGAAACATCCATTTCGCTAAGTGGTGAGGAGAAGATGGGTGGCTCATTCACATCTTCCACTGTCACCTTTACTGATGTTGTGTCGCTAAATGGGCCCAAACTCAAAAAGTTGGAGTCAATATTCCTGTTTGTGGCTTCAATTCTCAGAGCAAAACTGCTTTTTGCCTCAAAGTCCAAGGGCTGAAAGAAACAGACAAAATTAATTCTTAAAAGGTGTTCACTTCTAATGTCAAAACATAAGAGGTGCCAGAACTGTTTTTTTGTTTTTTTGTTAAAAAGGATTAGGTAAAACTATGAAAACTGTTCTTTCAGATACTCAACCAAAAAAGAAAAAGAAAAATGCAGGTGAATCTATAAATCATTTACAGAACGCT
This sequence comes from Craterocephalus eyresii, assembly GCA_037177035.1. Classification (NCBI taxonomy): domain Eukaryota; kingdom Metazoa; phylum Chordata; class Actinopteri; order Atheriniformes; family Atherinidae; genus Craterocephalus; species Craterocephalus eyresii. Next base: position 6,818,176 of record JBBBVT010000019.1, on the reverse strand, counting down.
GCAACGCAGTACGGCTGAAGATGATGGCCATATAGACCAAATACAATTCCATGCAATCAGACAAAGATAATTTAGAGAAGGATTATAGTTACACTGTTCTGTAAAAAGAAATAATGGGTATAAGAAAGGTGCCAATGGCGAAAACCACTCTGAGATGAGGCTGTTTGAAACATTTTGTCTGGATTATTGAACTCTCCTTCGGAACACATAATATACTGCTGCAGCACATTGATTTGACACTTTCAGTGTCAGACAGTGTCTCCAGTGTTGCAATCGTCTGAGTTTGGTGGAAAACAAACAAAGGATCAAATCGGCCAGTCTGACAAGAACTGCTCATTGCCAACAATGGCTCTACCCCTCCTACAAAAGAGGGACAGCAATGAGCTGTCACATCAACGTGGCCTGGGGATACCAGTTTGAGTCTGAAGCCCTGAGATCTGACATATAAGCCATGACCTCTGAAGCACGCAAAACTGGAGTAAGAGTATGCAACAAAACTCCTTTATAAATGAATAAGCTTATCATGTTTAATGTTGGAGACAATAACGCTAAGCTTCACTTAAAAGCTGTTGTGGTAAATCTTCCAGCGACTATGAGTTGTTAACTTTGATCAGATGAAGTGATGATGGTTAATGCTGATTTGTTCTTCGTGGTTAGCAGCTAATCCAAATGGGGCTTTGAATCAAAGTATGAATCAGTAATAAAATCCTTGGTACCAGAGCTTTGTAATGATAGATTCACCCAATCAGAGACAGCCATTCGGAAAATAAATAACACTTCTTTGTGTGGACTTACGAAAATGATTACATTGGACCTGTTGGTAAAAAAAGATCCGGGTAAATACCTGATGATGGATATGGAAAGGTTCGATCTTAATAGAAAAATTAATATTTTGAGTTATTATTATCAGAAATAGCTTGGAATTGATCATAATCAATAAATACGACTGGGATCTGAACTGATAATATTTCACTGATTCCCATTTCTAATTCAGAAGACAAGATAGGCAAACAGAAGATGAAAATGTGATCCTTCAGAACAAAATAATTGTAGATTTCTGT
>JBBBVT010000019.1:6796213-6808201 GCA_037177035.1 Craterocephalus eyresii | reverse complement strand
CACACACCATCCATCCACACACACACACACCCACACACACCATCCATCCATCCTCACACACACATCATTCACCCCCCCCCATCCATCCATGTACCACCGCTTCTTCACACACAGGGTAACCCAATTAAAACGCACCAACCACTGCCTTGGTGCCTCCTGCAGTGATATCTATGAAGCCTGTTTACCGAGTTGCATCAGAGAGGTGACTTGAATCCCGCAAAGCTCCCTAAATATTGTCTGGATGTAAACAAAGCAAAAGTTTTTCTGTTTTCCACTCCGTACAACACAAACACACAGGGACCGAGTTTGCATATCTAAACATAAAAAAAAAAAAACAGGCGTCTTTAAAACAGTTGGGAGGTGTAAAGCTGAGGAGGAAGCTGGGTAATGGTTGGATGATCATAACAGTTGCCAGGGATGGCTCCTAAAAGGTAAAACTAAGAAGATGTTAAATTTGTGCAGCCAGCGGTGAAACAAATGTGTGTGCCCACTAAACCACGGATAGGCTTCACACACAATTGAAATACTTTTAATAGTAGCTTGGCGTGCTGGAGCTCGAGAAATATTGGCTGTGGTTAATGATGCCATGATTCTTTGATTCCAGCAGGCTAAAAAAATAAAGAAAGAAAGAAAATAGAATAACAGGGAGATGCTTCTCCTCTGCCTTGCCAGAAGCACGCGTCCTCCTCACCCAGCGACACCGCTGATCTACGCGGTGCTGTTACAAGCCTGGTGTTTGTCTGCTGGGTGCCAGCTCCCCCTCGCTCTCTGTCTCTGTTACCCGTTCGGCGCTGGTGTCATTCCCGGGGAGCGGCGATGATTAAAACCCTTCTGTCGTTATCTCGGCATGGCCTCGCATCGCGCCATGACTACTTGCCTCCGGTGCAAGCCAGACGCACTGTAGCCGCGCATTCATCTAGCTGTCTCCACACCACTGGCGGCAGACGGGTGGGCCACGCTCCCTGCTAAAGCCCGGATACTTGACATTTGTCTTGTGAAGAGGAAATAAAAAGGCAGGCTTTTCGGAGGAGCCCTCTGGCTCCGCATGCAGCTATGAGATCTTCTGATGAAGGTGATGAACACTTAAACATGAAGGGTGCAGTATGTGATTTGCAGAGCCCTCGGGCGGTCTACTTAGACGGAGCAGATCCCATAACAAAAAAAAACAGGCCATACAAACAGGGGATAAAACCTGCAGCTTAGGTAGTTTATTACCAAGTGACATTCAAGCATCGTGCTTTAATCACGAGTCACAATAGCGACCAAGGGATCCACAAGTGTGAAAGAGCAACATGACACAAAGGCACAAAAGACCTAAATGTTACGGAAATACATCGTCATCAGAAGAGGAGAGATGTTTTTGATTGAACAAAACAAGTAAATGTGTTGTTTTGTGCTCACAATTTTTTTTTTAAATTGCCCCTCTCTGCTCTGTATTACCTGCCTGAACAGCAGGAGGCAGCTAGATTTATATCCAGCCTTCAGCTGTAATATTCTCGATGTAGTGCAGTCGCCACAGCAACAAACCCGTGCAAAGCCACAAAGACACAAACTTTATAAAGAAGCCGGTCAAGAGGGGAGGTATAGGTCAGGAAAACCTTGAAAAATATCTAAATCTCAGCCCCGAAAATGTAAGCAATCCCATCTTCAACTGACCTCAGTGTCAAAATTGTACAGCTGTAGAGGATATGAGGATTGGACATGGCCTTTTCTTTTCTTTGAGCAATCTCAGTTTAATTAGATTCTAAGACTAAGAAGAGACAAAAGCTTAGTCCGTCAAGGCTCCTTCCACCTGATTGCTTGTCAAATTCAGATGTCATACCCACGTTGTTTCAAGAGGCATGCCGTGTCACATCTTAAATACTCCCCTCAGAATGTAATTAATCCTCTCATTAAGACACCTGGCATTTCCTACTCACTAAATTCAACCCTTGTTATTCGAGCTATTGGGGTTTGTGAGCATGCATGCGTTCTTAGCAGCACTAATATGCACAGATAATTGTCTCAAAAGGACTTTCCATATTGTCAAGGTGCATGTGGCTGGAGGCAGCTGCTCAAACCTCCTTGAGCCTGTCATCAATTAGAACGTAGTCCTTGACAGCGTAACCATTTCAGCTTCACCTTCAGACTAAACTACAGGCAATCAATCAATATATATTACGACGCGCTGTCTTAACTGAGCACCTTTAGGCACAGCAACGTATGTATTTCCCCAGCATTATGCACTGCTTGGAAGTTATTGGAACTATTTGGGATTAAGTACTTTTCCCAAAGGCACCTTGTAGATTCAATTTGGGATTAAGATTGGAAGTAAAGAGACTTGTTAGATGAAAAAAAAAGCCAGGGCGCTACCCACCTAACACCGGGTCACACGCATCCCTTCCCCTGACCATTAGCCCTCTGCCACTTAATCGCTAGTGCAGTATTGCAGTGTGGAACTGGGAGTGTATTTCAGCTCCAGCACTTTGTCAAAGTCAGCTAGCACTATGGTCCAGGCGTGTGCAGCAAATGGGACTAATTAGAAACTTACAAAGACAGAGGCATAATGCCCATTACACAACACTCCATCCTGGGCTGCTGACTAAAAGCCCACTGTCTCAGTCCCTGAGCGTATTCTGTAAGACACATTTATTGACATTATCTCACCGATTTCACAGAAATGATGCATTCTCTTTCACGGATGTTTTGAATAGAAAACTATCTAATACCAATATTGAGATGACGGGAAATAATCACAGCAAACATGTCATTAAAAAGCTGAATACAACCGTAATGAAGTATACCCTGAATTTCTTTTTGTATAACTAACATTATGAGCATGTAATTGTATAAGCACTTTTTTTTAACACCCAGAGATGACTACTTTAAAATCTTAGACTGAACAAGTTAACAGATCATATCTTGAAACAAAAAAAGAGAAGTTGTTTTTCCTGATTAATAAATGTTCATATTTTTGCTACCTATTAACACCAAAGTCTGCAGTGCTGTTGTGTTGAACTGTTGTCAGTGCATGTTATCCCTCCCCACACACTGAGACTAATTACACTATCAATTTCACAGGTGACTGCCTTTTACCCCTCCCAACTTTCATTACAGTGGGGGTATAACTTTTACTAACAGCCACTGAAACAACAAGTGGTAATCAGCAAAAATTGCTGAATGCTTTAATTACTTTGTATCAGTAGCAGAGGTACAGCAGAGTCATGAAATAAGTGAATTTAAACCATGCTTACACTTCAATACATGTCCTTGCTGATCTAATCACAAGCGGACAGCTCTGAACATCAGTGATTGCTCCAAACAAATTCAAAGGTGGTTTTGAATACCCCACAGTGTTATACATCACATAACACCACAGGAGTGTTATTTCAACAGTTTAACTGCTAAAGTCTAAACATGCAAGATGAATGATTCATAGGAAACCTCCTGTGTTCTTTTCTGCAGAAAAAACCATTTGTAAGAGTTTATTTGGTAGGCCCTTTTCTTTTTGCGACTGAGAGACTCATGCCTGTATCTGCAAGTTAAAACTGGCATTTAGATGAAACAAAACAGAACTTTTTGGCGCATTGATTGATGGAATTTGTTTTTACGTGGTACAGGACACATACTGCTCAGGCTGTGCATGTATTTCCAGCAGTGAAATGACATTTCACAGCCAACTGAGCTTTTCCCAGTTTTGCAGACTTTGCCTCACATTTCTTTACATACTGATTCAGAACAACATCTGCAGAGTTTAAAAGTTTTACTGCATGTCTTACACCGATCTTTCCAGAACTCAGATTCAGAATAGTGTCTATTCGGCTGCTTTTATTGCATCTATGACACACCTAAGTTTGTTTGTTGGAGAAAGGATTGTCTATACGTACATGTACAAAAATATTCAGACCATTAACTATACCTAGATTGAACATTATTCCAATATATGGTTCCATGATTTTTGACTAGAATAACACATTTGTATTACATTTCATATGCTACAGTGTATAGTCCGATTAATGACTCATGCCCACTTTACATCCCTCTGTGAGAGTCCAACGTTTGCACACATCCAGAATCTTAGTTGTCATTGTCTCAAAAAACACAGATATCAGCCTCCTTGTCTTTCAGCCTCTACAGAGAGTCTTTTTTTATACTGCAGTCATTCTGTTCTGCATTAAATGTGCTTGCTGAGGTGTATTGTAGGAGATGGTGTGGGAGTATGCCCTTTGTAACTTTAAAGGAACTATACCTGATATTATTTTAATCTTTCTAAGAAAAATGGTTTTCTACGTGGTATAATATGTGGTAAAAGGGGTAATTTCGTTACAATTAATGACTCATTGATTGCGCATATGTACGAGTTCAGGGCATTTTAGTTTGCAAAAGCGGCTAGTTTTTTTAGCATTGGCGTGACGTGCTTTCTCTGCTGGGTTAATTTTTGGAACGTCCAGACTCCGATCAGCCAATAATAGCGTGATCCAGAGTCAAATTATGAAAGTTAAACCCCTTAGCGAAGAAAAAGCGTAACACAAAAGCTAAAAAAAAATAGCCGCTATCGCTAACTAAGCTAGCCGGACGTGAAATCGGGTATAGTCCCTTTAAGAGCTTGACTTGCATTGGTAAGACTTAATACAGTGTTTTGTGCTGTCAGAGATGCCCTTTGTCACAGATTCTTATCATAACCTTTAATGGACAGAATTTGTCCAAGAGCTGAAACCCTCACACTCAGTTAGTGCAGGATAACATACTTTTAATCTGCAGATCATGTGGTTATGGCCCTGTTAGCTGGAGACCTCCGACATATAGGGACAGATTTATCAAGATCCCAATTTGTGTGTAGTAATTTGCGCGTGTTTTGTGTGAGGGGCTCAGCCACAGTTTGCAGGTGTTTCCTACAGGAGACTGCTTCGGTTCTTATCCAGAGGGTGAAGCTAGTCTGTGCCTGCTTTTCAAAAGTGTTAAATAAAGGCACAGGGATAGCAGCCACACTTTTAGTAAAACACATTGTGCGTGCAAAGCTGATTTATTTGCATCTACTCCCCTCAGTATTTTGAACGTTCTGCCAGAAATTCCCAGAAAATTCAAGGTAAACTGCAGAATTGTGGGTGGTAATTTGTCTGTGTAAGAGCCGCAATCCTTAGCATGTCCTTTTAGTTGATCAATTTTACATGTGATGTGTACTTTGCACATGTTTTAACACCTGCAGGCCTTTGATAAATCCGGCCTGTAGAGTAACGTTCTTCCACATGGAAAAGTGCCACTTTAGGTGATTCCGGCACCTGGTTTGTATGCCTGTCAGACACCTCCAGGGGAAATGTTTTACATATGTTCCATCAGGAAAAGGCCTTGAGGCATACCAGGACCCACTGGGGTGATTACATCTCTTGGCTGGTCTGGGAATGTCTCAGTGTCAGGAAAAAAAGAAATGATGGGAAAAGATAAGTCAGGAATCTGCACTCAGACTGATACCCCCATGACCCCGTCACGAATAAATAGGAATTGATGGATAGACAGATGGATAAGAGTATAACAAGGGCGAATTTGATTGTTGCATGAAAAACTGCATGGAATGAGATAGATACTTCTTTTTAATCTTTTTATTTAAATGAAATCACACTGTTGTTTTTCTGTCCTTTATGATCAACTAATGGCAACTTTGTAATGCATTAAGGCCAAAAGTAAATTGAACTGTGTGGACAGGGTGATTAACAGTGAAAAGAAAAGACTATGCTGCCACCACTGGCCTAACAACACAAAGTTGTAAAAACGACAACATAGAGGAAATTGAGCAAAGCTGAAAGACAATCTTTAAGTAATAGAAAGGTGTCTCCTTAACTGGATTTTAACAACGGATTTTACTTACCACAGGCAGATTTAGCATTAACGGCCTCAGTCAGTTAACCAGCTTATTGTTTTCGCAATATCCTGCTCTCTGGTCAGTATGTCCCCTTAATCAAGAAAACCTTTTTTATCCCCTTTTTGTTTAAAAAAGTTGTTACTATGTAAAGAATTTGGCTTAAGTATCAGTTTTATTGCCAGTGTCCAGTACAACATGTGCCAACATTTTACTCTATAGAGATTTTTCCATACTGAAAAATATGCATACTTTAACTCCATTTTCAGTACTTCCATTTTGCTAACTAGTTGCTTAATATACATTCCAAATTTCAAGTTATCTTATACAAGCACATAAAAAATAGGAACTTTAGTAACAATTATAACAGCTTGCAAAGTAAAGGTGTTCTCATTGATGTAAAGCTTAGTTAAAGCTTGGTCACTGCCCTTCCGGTGGAGTAAAGCCATTCTGAAAATGACAAAGCACATTTCCAGGTAGTTTCAATTTCATTACAACAATCACATAATGGAAGTTTTGGACCGTTGTGCTCCACAAAAAAAAATAAAATAAAAAAATCTTAGAATTAAGATAATGTGATCGGTACAAGGTACCTCATTGTTAGTGGCAGGAATAACATGGCTTAGGATTGTGGTATGTATGATATTAACCACTGACTTAGGGGGTGAACATTTGCCCATTGAAATCATGCAGAAACATTCCAGTAACAGAATTTGACCAAGTAAGGTAAGGGGAAAAAAACTGCTGCAAAACTATTTTTTCTATCTTGTATCGATAAAATATGTACATACAATTCAATAAACAACACATCATTATTTCTTTAACTTAAACTGAAATAGGAAAGTGGTGTAAAGGTTCACAAAAATGCATATTCATTATAAGACTGCATTTAACTAATTCAAATTCAAATTCAAATTTTATTACAGACTTGCAGTCCAGAACTACTCACTACTACTCACTTAAGATGTGAGAAATTGCACAGCAAGTATCCTCACACACTGACAGCTTAATACAACACAACATTTGGGTAAGGGGATGCATATATGTCGTCTCACCGACCAAACTGATTGCTTCTCATTATATACAGTGTGCACTGTGTTCATTTTCAAATGTATCTACATTCAGACTCAACTACGGTGAGCATCAAACTCGACCGTGGGAGAACACAGGCCACTTAAAGCAAGCAATCATGACCCATTAAAGTTTTCCAAATATCAACCATGGGGATTCAAAGAATCCACTTAGCTTAATGAAACTCTTCAGCTGAGACTGTAGAAGTGCAAGCTCTGGTCATTGAGCTGAGAGTCTAAAGAACATGATATGAGAATAATGGGGAATTTATGAGGCTGACATGCCATTTGAACATCATTTATGCAAATGTCTGCTCTCACCCTAATTGATATTGATCTAATGAAATCTCATTCAAGAGTCATCAATGGGCGCAAGTGTTCTCACAAACTTTGTCAGACAACGATGAAAAGCCAGAGGCGAGTGGCTACATTTTCATCAGTCCACTGACAGTTTCAGATTTTTCTGCTCAATCACCATTCAGCTAGGTCTCTGATATCTGTGGTTGCATTTGGTCAGTTAAGAAATTCCTCTTCTCATGGAAAAAAAAGAATCAAAACATGAAATGTAATATTCATGAACAAAAAAACAAAGATGTCCCAGTGGCCAAAGCTAATGACATTAAAGGAAACCACCCATGCATTTTTCTTAAGCAGCATAAATTTTTTATTTCCCGAGGTAGCCCTTCTTGAAAGGTAACCAAACAAAGATGGAGGAAGACAAGTAGGCAATACCCAATATTTCCCTTAATTATAGCTGTGTTTCATCTTTTTGTTTTAGTAAGTAATACAGTGACCAGGGGGAAAAATCTATCTAAAATCAGCCTATTTATGGACATTAACAATACTGTGATACAAAAAGCAGGGCTTCCCCTTAACAAACGGTACTACTTCAGTTTTTTGTTTGCCTTGCATTGTTATTAAAGTTTCAGCTGTCAAACAAGAGAACATGTCTTCATGCTTCCCTGCAACCAGTCACACCTCTCTGACGGTGTCATGTTATTCAAGTCTGACATCAATACTGCATCTCATAGACGAGAGAGATCTGATCACCTTCTGCGCGAATGGAAAGAGAGCCAAGTTTAATCAGTTGTGGCTGGACAGAAATGGGGAGCAGAGAGCTGTGGTGCTGGCAGGGCCCCAAAGGCTGTTTCTCAGTGCACATTTTATTGTGGGTGCTGTGTGTGTGTGTGTACTTGTTTGACAGGTTAATAAACCTGCCATTGTCCCACAAAAAGAGTACCAATGGAGGAATAATCCATAAATCTGTGCTTAAATCTCCAATTTTTCATGATAAATTCCTTAAAACCTTTCCGTAGTGACTATCGCTTGAACGTCTTGAATATTAACAAGAATGGCCACACATTTTCTCCAGCAGTAAAAGAAAATACATACAGGAATTACTTTATTTTCTTCACAGATCATTAGCTCCCAAGTCCTAAACTACTCAGCCACACAGTGCCATTTGTATATTCAGCAGGCCATGCCTGGAGGATATGTGGCTGAGTTTAGGCACCCATAGTCATTCTGAGTCGATTCTGTTTTACAGAAAACTGCACATCTGAGTTTTGTGAGTTTTCTTTGCTAACTGGATTTTGGATGCTTAACATAGAACATTGAGCATTTAAAGGTTAAGATATAGACTGAAGAGCACGCAAGCAAAGAAACTTATTAATACTGCATGTTGATTTGCTCAATAAGCAGCTGTTCCCTCACACTTCCTCCATGTCATCTGTATAATACGTCCATACCGTGACAGATGCTTATTGTACTTCCCAAAGTGGCCATGCAAATCAATCAATGCAGTTAAGTATGTGTTTTAGCTTTACAGTTTTGAATATTGAGCGGCCCTGGGATAACATGACGTCTTAAACAACTACTTTGAGCTTACTTGTTCAAGTCAAGTGAAGAAAAAGGCCACAGACACTGAATGAATATGTGGTCGGAAACATCAAACTGCACAACAGATTGGCAGTTTAAATTATTTCAGGGATAAGTTGCGCAGACTACTCTAGAAAGTCAATCAAATCATAGCGTGTATTTGCTAACTCTTGGATAATTCATAAAGAATATCAGATACTTTTTGGCTTGAAGAATGATAACGAACCTGATTGATACCATTTTCCATTAACTGATTATTGGCTGCATTCATTTTATAAAAGGCAGTGTGGAAAATAGTGAAGTGTAAACTCTAAAAGAGCCAAACTAACCTCTTAGGGAAGGCGATAACAACATTTTAACTACTTAATTAGTCCACAGAAGTTTTAGCTTCCAAGTTGAGAGACTTCACTTTTAATCAAAGATTTGCAACCTCACAGAGGTCCCAGAGGAACCCACTGGAGCTTAAAGAGTAGCAATGAGAAACTTTTTCATTTAGAGTATATAAAACATGTAAATCTTCGCCTCACAACATGTTAACATGGAAATGCTCGCTAATGAAAGAGTCAGCAGGAGGCATCATTAGCTGAAGGGTCTCAAGAAAGTGAAAAACAGCGCAGAGAATCTGTGATACTGAGCAGGCTTCACACCGTGTCTATAAATCCAACACAGCGGGAAATTATTTCCTTCCTTGTGACGTACATTTCTTTTATATAATGCTCGAATCTCTTCCAGCGGTTAGGCTTATTGGATGCTTATAGTGAACCTTACAGGTCACAGAGGAGTTTGTTTTGTCGAGCATCCCACTTATTTCTGTGTCTGCCTGAGTGTGGAAAAATAAGCCACGTAAATCCCTGCATTGCAGTGGCTTCCACCAGTTCATGAATTGGAACTGCATTAATAAAAATCGCAGGAATGTGTGTATTCGTTGCGCTGGAAGCACAGGATGAAACCTAATATTATGGAATGGCCCATCTTTTTCTATTTTCTTGCAAGAGTGCTTCGCATGAGGTAGCAGCCTCGGCAGGGCAGTGGCTAATGAGCCAGATATGAAGACGTGGCGGGGATTGTCGTCGCTCTCTCTCAGGATAAAATGCCCCACAAGTCAACAAACTACCTCTCATTTTATTTTAGTCCTTTTTTTATAAATATCTTTTTAGAGACTTCCAAGGGTTTGTTTTTTTTCTAATTTTGTTGCAGATATTTTTATTATACCAAGACTTCAACACTTGCAAGAGTTAAGTACACAGCCTCATTATATGGAGTTTCACTGCAAAGATTGTTCGCAGCTGACGACAAAATTAAAGTGTGAATGGTGTTTTCACTGCCATCATCGAGAGACTAAATTCAGGTTTAAGAGAAACAAGCCACACTATGTACAATATGAAAAAAGATATCTTCTTACAGATGAAAAGAGAATTTTTTTTTCTCTTTTTTCTCAGATGAAACTCACTTTGTTCATTTCAATCCTGACTTGGAGTAGTATAATAAGTAGTTTATGGTGGCTAAACTTAAAATACAATAGCAACTGCACAATATACAAGCATTAATAACTTAGTGTGGATGCCATTTCCATGTTTTAAACAGGTCCTCAGGCTAAAATCTCACGGACCATAGAATCAATAAGCTGTAACATTGCTGCTTCTGTTTATGGTTAAGTAAAAATGAGAAAACACAGTTTTTAGTCAATTATTATTGTTACTAAACATATGTTCTGCTTTAAGTTAAAATAAAGCAGACTCAAAGTACTAACACTGTATTTGAAAATCATTGTTTAAAACGTCTTAAAAGACTTCCATCTGCATTTTACTGAATTATGAGGGCGGACTGTTTAACAGTTTTATTAACTGATTTTCTCATTAGGATTTTGGGATGGCTCTAATCATGAATCCATGATGCAGTGGATTTGCGTATGAAAGTTAAACAAACACAACCCCACACCTAAAACATCCAAAATTGTAAAAACAGATCCAAAACAATCCACATTTGCCTTCACTATTAAATGGTTAGTTAACTGCTCTGTTTTCTTTGTGGATATATGTCTTCCATGGATGCCGGAATTTGCAGGATTTTGTTTCTCAAAATGGAGAGGAGTAATTACAACAAGAAAAACTGAAAGGTGAAACTGAAATGCAGCAGCATCATGACCTCATAACATCAAAATGAACTATGATCATTTCATGTTTTAGAGGATTAACTTTGTGCTGAGCTTATGGAGAACTCAGGATGACTACCAACTCTAAAAAGCTGTACATTACTAATGTATTCATACAGTATACAGTATTTACAACCACTGGACTGAGTCTTGCATCCCAGGTGACATGCTCACTCCATCCTGATGGACTAACCTGACATTGTTAAATTGAACAATTTTGGTATTTTAGTCCATAGTTGAAGGTGATTAAATTGTTTAATATCTGCAGCATGCATGTCCGCTTTTACCATAAGCAGTTTGCTGTAATTAAATTAAACTTGGCACTATATGTTCTGTGGCTTCATCTGAGCTAATCTGAGATCTGTCTGTCACACTACTGTGTGGACACACCCTCAGTATCTTAGAGCAGAGAGTTCTGCTCATTTTTTGTGATTTTGAGACCTAATTTTATTGACTTAATAGTTGTTTTCTATCATTTATGTTTGCTTGAGTGGTTAACAAAGTATTTGTCTGGGATGCAAAAAGCTCATAACGTAGATTTTTCCAGACTTAAGATGTCTGCCAAGGAGTTTCATAAAATTCTGTATGTAACATTAAATTTGTGACAGCTTTGTCTAAAGACTAATGCAGTCATGTTATGAATAAAAAAGTAGACATAGGCATGAAATGATTTAAGTGGGTTGAAGATGTATCAAATCAAATCAAATCCAATCAAAATTTTATTTATAAAGTGCTTTTCAATCCAAGGCAACACAAAGTGCTTTAAATAGTACTCTTGGGTACCTGAAAAGCTTAGTTACGGCCCTGCATTGCCTTCCGCTGCGCGGCGGCGCACTCTGCTGCCTCACGCATAGTGAATGAGACTGTCTTCAGTCTGGAAGGGTGGAGTCACTGAACAGGACAGGTACAGCTTTTTTCCCCCATGTGATGCTCTAAGGCACAGTTTAAGTAAAATTAAACTCTGAATGAATTAGATGTCTTCCAAAAAAGACGGTTGATCACGGCTGAGTGCACTCATTAGTTGCTTGCTAGCAGCACTCACTCGTGTTTGGATT
>JBBBVT010000019.1:6781685-6796116 GCA_037177035.1 Craterocephalus eyresii | reverse complement strand
AATAAGAGCTTCCGTGATTGGTCACGCCAGAAGGCGCTTCCCATAGTGAGATACCGAACGAGGTTTGAAAGAGAACCACAAACAAAGAAACAATCATTCTGTCTGGTATTTAATTAGTCACTGCTAACTGTCAGCTTGTGGGATTAATAACACCTACCTGTTTTTGGCTCCACTGAGAAGTATGGCTGACCGTGGATGATGCTGTAGACCACCCTGGCACTGTTCCCATATGTCGGGTCATCTGCATCTGTGGCTGCCACTTGCACCACCATGGTTCCTGTGGGCAGACAGTCCTTCATTAGTTTCCAAGACAACAACCAAAGGCCGAATCAAACTGAGCTAAATGTGGAAATAGTCATATCAACAGAGCGTGTGACCAATTCTACTTAAAAAGAGAAGGAGGGGAGTGATGAAAATGTAACTTCTGAGACGTGAAATAATCTTATTAGTCATTGTCTTCACACTGTCTTCTATTATTGAAATGGGTATTTACTTTAGCTCGCTATTTCATTCTTAGAAAAAAACAGTTGGGATGAGTTTATAGCACTTTTGAAGAGTTGTTAAACAAAGCCAGAACATCTGACATGTGCTGTGTGAGGCTGCAATACTTTCAGCTGCTGCCATAACTCACAGAAAGACTGAAGCAGGATGAAAGTGCAACTTCAAGCCTTTAGAGATCATTTCATCGTCATTATTGGACATTTGCTTTGCACAGATCAGTGGGCAAAACACCCTTTATAGTCATTTTATTGAGTTTGCAACTCATCTTTGTATTCAAAAGTCACTTCATCCCACCAAAAACAACAAAGCTAAGTGGTTCTATATTTCCCACTCAAATCCAAAAACTTAAACTCTGTTTTTTGAAAAAGGTCAGTTTAAATCTGATGCGTACTGACACAAATCTGACACCAAGTTTCATGACACAAAGTTACATATAAACAGCTGGAAAATCAACAGCCTTTCATTTTTGTCATTGTTTAAGATTAGTTCTAGCTTGCACAGAGGGCAACCCGTGCAGTTCTCAGATTAAGAGTCTAAAGATCTGTGAAATACACCCTTCTGCATGATGGAAATTGTAAAAAAACAAATTATTTCTTCAGAAAAAAAGCAGTTGAAGACAAACAACAACAATTATATAAAAGCTGAGGTTGAGCTGAGGGTCTTTCTGTGTGGAGTTTGCATGTTCTCCCCGTGTATGCGTGGGTTCTCACCGGGTACTCCGGCTTCCTCGACTGTCCAAAGACATTCAGGTTAGGTTAATTGAACTCTATAAATTCTCCCTAGATGCTTTACACTCGTGTGTGTGTGAGTGGTTGTCTTTTTCTCTGCTGCTAGAGTTTTAATCAGGACTAAGAGATCCGAACACTGTGAATTGTCACATTGATGGTTTTCATTGTGTTCACTGCCTAGAGATAGCCTTTTCCTCATAATGATTTCTAAATAAATATGAAGCATATAAATAATGCATTTAACATAGAATTGTAAAAAAAAGAATTGTTGCAGTTGCCAATAAAAGCATTTTAGGTTGCTTGAGGGCTGCATTTTAGAAATTAAGATGGATTATTTTTTATTCTATCTTTTTTATGCCACCACACAGCCATAACACAGCCTAATATGGTCCTCTGAAGGTTCACAAATTCTAAAACTACGAATTGTTATCAGTGTTCAACCAGAAATCTTTGATAGAGGTGGCTCAGCCAGTGGACAAATTTGAACATGAGCAGCCTTCATGGGAATAAAAGAAAGCAGTTGGCAGGAAACCAAAGCTGGCATGTCAATGATAAGTGCAAAAACAAAAAGAGAAAGGAAAAAAAAAAACAAGAGTTACCAGATCTGACAGAAATAAGCAGCAAGATTCATGGCAACTAGCCGAAAACAAATGACCTCACAAACTTAGCATATTTATCCATGGCCAGAATCTAGTGGCCGTTGTTACATGTACCATTTTTAAACAGGTTTTCAATCCAATAATGTTTCAGTGCCTCCTGGAAACGTCTCTGTCAGCTCAGACTGATCTGATGTGGTTAATCAGAACAAATCACAAAAAAATTATCATTAGAGGTGGTTTAATGGAAATGGGAGGAAAATCATTTGGTCACTTAATCCAAATTTCTTTTCTGTAAATATGTTCTATGTTTCACATTTAAATGACATAACAGTAATAATGCAGTGAGCCCAGGAGGTTAGAAAACAAGCCATAGAAAATATAGCAATTGCTAGGTAATACAGATACTTTGGTTCATTTCTTCTCTCTAGTAGGTTGCCGGACACTCGTTGAGACTATCAGAGCACTTCAATGTGCAAATATAGCACGTTTTTAGGGCGAACTCAGACGTGGGAGCAGTTACCCCATCCTTATCATAAGCTGTGCTGCTAGTTGCCTGCCCGGCTAAATACTCAAGCTATCTTGAAAATTCCTTTCTCCATCACTTACATGTATCAAAGGAAAAATAATAACAGACCCCAGGTTAAAAAAAAGTGAAATTCTCTTTTAAATGGCAAAGCGCCAGAGAGCAACAATCGGTTGTTTGCATTCAATTAGCGCACCACTAGAGGGGAGTAATTATTACACACTGGGGCTTTTGCAGCATGTAAACAGAAAATTTCTTCAGTCTCTTTACTTCTCACTTAAGTTTAAAGTTCTAATCAGAAGGATTTCTATCAGATTGAAGAAGTATCAGCACAAGCAAACATAACTAATGCAATAAAAAATATGCAAACTTAAAGGTATAGTGTGTAAAACTTACTGACATCTTGTAGTAAAGATGGGCATATAACCAGAATATAAATGGAAACATACTGTAGTTGTTACATTACATTACACTGTCATCTATCTGATGCTTTTATCCAAAGCGACTTACAATTGAGTTTTTACCAGCAGTGCCAAAACTGGAGGCAAGGAGGGTAAGTTGTCTTGGCCAAGGACATAACAGCATAAGGTTGACTGAGGTTGTAGCAGGATTTGAACCACCACCCTTCACATTATTAAATAACCCACCCTACCATCTGAACCACTGCCCCAGGTGACTCAGGCATCACCCCAGGTGACAGCACAGTTTTTAATGATAAATTAAATATTTCTGTCATTGACCTTTGATATTGTTACACACTGCACCTTTAAGTATAATTTCCCCATTCAGAAATGTTTACAAATCCTAAAACACAGGAAACTCAAAAAATAAGCTCACTGAGTTATCTGAAGCATGTCCATTGGCCAGAATGGTAAACAACTATCAATACTATTATTGGGTTAGAAATATTGAGTTTTAATGTATTGCCAGGGTTGCTCATTGTGTAAGTATATAATGAAACAATGTGTATTACATAATTTCTAAATTAGCTAATAACTAAAATCTGAATCTGAGGCTTAAAAATAATTGTATTGCAGTATAAATAAGAAAGGATAGTAGAGTACGAGGAGAAAGAATCATAACCTGAAATGGATGAAACTGGATGACACCAAGATTTCTAACATCAGGTTAAAACTGACACTGTACACTGTTAAAATACAACATCGCCCAGCAGTGCCTCCTTAAATCCCCAAACTTCCGCCCAGCTTACAAGAGGAAAAATTGTTCTCAAACTCAGCTGTGAACTCTGCTGACAGCTGACAGCTGTTATATCTGAGCATACAGTATGGTATTGTCCTCTTCCGCACTTCCTCTGAGGCAGGAGGGAGGACCTCAAACATGTCTTCTCCTGCGCTCGTCTTTATATGCACCAACTCTGGCGACTTGAACTGACAGTGCTCAGGCTGTGAAGCAGGAAAATGTTGGAAGATTTTACAGAGAAAACACAATCAGTGACAATCAATTTCATTAGGTTGTTTATTATGGTATAAATTAGCCTTATTACTCCAACCGCATTCATATAATATGTAAAGATTTTCCTCTTTTTTCTCTGTGTGGCTGGTAAGTGAGCAACTAAATTAAGGTCAAAGAATTTACATTAATCTGATAATAAGTCATACAGTAGAATACTTTCAATACATTGCAAATCCCCCAACCTCCAAAAAATGATTCAGGCCCTTTTGTTTGCTGTGAGACTGTTTGTCAGTGCTGGTCTTAAAGCCGACGCCTCCAGCGGTCTCGCACTTGGCAGCAGTGAAATCATCAACAGCAGAGATTGTTAAAATAACCTTGAAAAACAGCATTCACCGGGGATATGGCTTTTTCCGTCGTTCAGACTAACAGCGGGCTGATGCCTGAATATTTCACTCTACCTGGCAAAGCCTGAGCCACTCTTCGACCGAATGACAGAAAGTGCTGTCTTACAAGTTGGTGATATTTTACTCGGAGGCAAACATCCTAATAAAAATCTCACTTTCTAACATGAGATGTATTTTACAGGCTTTTACAGAATGAAGTGATCATGGAAATTGAAGATTAGAGTCCTCCATTCTGGCTGTAAAGCAGAATTAACAGGCTCTGGCCCTGGAAGTGAACAATATAATGAAAAAAAAAGAAGCTTGGAGAAGCAGGAGAAGTTATCACCAGGCTGGTTGTGGAAGGACACCTAGATTATGTCATCACCTTTTAGTCATGACAGGTTATATTTCAGGTAGTTTAAAACACCAAGGTCAAAGCATGACTGTGGGAACGAGAACTCAGACGGCAGCTGAATCTCTTTTATACATTGATAGTTAAAATCACTTCATGCAGTTGGCAAGGCTGTAAATTAAAATTCAGAGTAGAATCTTGTGCGGCAAAGCTTCAATTTTAAGCTGAATCTGACACTTTGTTTCCTCCCTAAGTCTGACAAACACTGTCTTAATACCAGCTGAGCTGGATGTCAAAAATATGCAAATAAACAAATAAAACCCTGATATTTGAAGTGATCCTTTCTGCTCCACCAGGCTGTCATCTGCTGCTCAATTTGCCCTGTCAGAATCCCTCAATGTCTGTGATGGACTCAACCCTTGTATTTCTTTTTTTAATTCACTGTAGCTGTGTAGAAAACAAGCTTCGTAATCAATTCTGTGTCTTTGCTGAGAAACTGTCATTTGCTAGTAATGAAAATAAATGCGGCATGCTTAATATGAAGTATAGACAGGTATTCTTTAGGTTGCAAAGGGCATTTATGATTGCACTCTTATACTGTTAATGTTTTGATAAATGAGATTCAATATGTGACTTAAGGCAACGGTTCTATTAATATATTTTGATCTGCATGTGTTTTCAAATAAAGGTAATGTAAAAAGAGGTTTAATGTAACTTGACATTCCCACAAATGCTATTCATTCTTGGACTTTGATATACTTGAAAAAGCTGTGAGCTAGTTTTCTTTCATATCCAGTCAGACTGGACATTTAACAATCCTGCCACCTCTTCTGTACAAATTCTGCATAATATGCATGTCGGTTATGTTGATTAAGTTTTTATGTATGTGACCCGATCAAAGCCAGGAGGATAGAAACAACAAGGTAACACAAAAAGCGGTCTTTTAATATAAATATCCCAGCAGCAATGCACAACTTGAGAGCAAACACAGTTTGTGAACTTCTGTCAAGAAGAGCCTACACAAGTATCAACACACAGCTTCAAAGAACAACAAGAGACTGCTGCGCCTCCAGTAAACCATATGGACCGATTTGGGTTGTGAGAAAACATCCAACACCAACTTGGTTCTTCTGTTGTTTGCTACTGTACATGTAAATATCCACACAAAGTTCTCTGAGAACTGTTAAGAGTGTGGTTTCATTTTTCACATGAGAAAATACACACCTTTGCAACCTAGAGTGCAACATAGATTCATTTTTTGCAAGATATACAGTATATAACACTGGTAGTCCCAAAGATGTGCCTATATCATCATATGTTTCATATTTTCTGTTCTACCACTAAACTAAATGATGGCTTATCTGGAAATATTTGGTGAGTTTGCAAACCATTTTTATCTAGAGCAGAGAGACCCAACTGAATTAGATGACATCTAAAAAGCCATAACAAAACAGAAACAATACTCTTTGGAAAGCTAGAACTGCTATCAACCTGCATCAGAAATACTGGAGGAAGAGAAGATTTTAGGCAGCTGATCTCGAGCACAGCAGATCATCAGTAAAACATGTGGAGGCGTTGTGATTGCACGCATGGCTTCCAATGTCACGGTGTCATTAGTGGTTATTGATGATGCGACAGAAGACAGAAGCAGCCAAATGAATTTTGAAGCATACAAGGATGTACCGTCTGCTCAGAGGCAAAGCCGTTTGGATGGTGCTTCACAGTGCAGATGGACAATGATCCAGCACTGTGAAAGCAAACAAGGAGTTTTTTTAAGTCAAAGAAGGATGATCCACCTGCTGAATTTAGAACTGAAGCATGTAACTAACAGCTGCGGAAAAGGCCTGGCAAAGTGTCAAGACCCCCATTCTTTGGTGATATCGATGGCCTCCACATCTCAGGCAGTCATCAAACATACTGTAGGATTATCAAAAATGTATTAAAAATGAAAATATGTTGATAGTTAAGTTAAAATGTCCACATTGTTACATTTCATCTGGATTTTCATAATAAAGGCTTGAATTTGGATGTGAATGCCACTGAATTAAAGACTAACTCTGTGTGGTCAATATATTAAAAAAAAGTGCCATATTTCAAATATTTCCAGGCTCTGCTGTCCACCCCACAGTGAACCTACAACTAATATGTTATATCTCCTCTGTGCTAAAAAAAAAGCAGCTCTGACTCCTTGCTGTAACCCTAAGTAGTAAAAACAGGGGTGAATTGAACAAATTAAATCAATATCAGAGATATTGAGAATTGATGTTGTTGCAGAGCTTTTCTTCTGGTTGTATTAAATCCCACTCGTGTAACACCTAACCCATAAAGGAAAACAACAACAATTACAAAAATGAACATTAATTAACTTTTCATTAAGTGGAAGGCTTCTTTCATCCGCAGAACTAAACGACTACATCCATCCTTGATCTGTGCGCTCATGAATTAGACAGAAACTATGACAGCTGGATATAGGACTGGGGAGTAGTAAATTCAAGAGCTGTGGCCTTGAAATGACATTATATTCCCTATGCTTGTAATGAGCCCTTAAACTGCTCCTGTGGCCCTTCGCTGTGCAGCAGGAGAAAGCCAGACCCCATGATTGTCACACCTCCAGCTGTCCTCCAGCTCTCTTGTCTTTTATTTGACATCTCGGCTGTGATTAAGACAAAAGCCTTCGGAGATCCTTGGGCCATAAGGTCTGGGTGTATATGGACGGGGCTCTGCCTCTAATTACTTTAATTAATTAAATTCATGATTTTCTCTAAATTGAACCCATTCATCAGCGGTGCAAAGCTGTGACCATTAATGATTTAAAGACATCTATAAAGGAATTATTGAGGACAAGAGGTGCTCGGCCCTTCCCTCGTCTTTACTGCATTGATAAATGCTTTGAGCAGATATTTACAAAGAGAGCCAATGCATTATAGTCCTGCTACCCTCACAACTTGTGATGAAGACCTTCACAGGAGCTGGAAGAGTAAATAAAGTGCTGGGGTGACTCTGCATCTCGGCGCCAGCAGTGTGAAAGCGTCTTCTTCTGTGGTTTGGGTACCAAGTTGCAGACTTATCTCAGGCTGGACACAAGACTCCAAGCCCTTGTTCTCTAATCCTCTAGTTCCTTAAGCCTGAGCTCTGTACCTCCCGTTGACAGTCAGCTGTGTAATCCTTTAGAGATCTCGTTGCCTGTGCTGTAAGCAAAGCACTGCTTTCATTGGAACGCCTCCTTGTGTGCCTGTGTGCCTGCCGAAATGTTCATTTTGTATTTGAGCGTTCTAAAAATGTCAACGCACCTTTGTTTCTACTAAATTCCACCGGGATGGTACAGCACGTGTTTTCTGTACTGAGGGGATGACATGTTTTACTCTCTGTATATATTCACTCTTAATACATGTGACAGGAGTTGTAATAAAGTGATTTAACTTCACAGATCTAACACAAGATTCATCTCTTAATGATTCAAAGCTATATTGCACCTTCCAGCACTACCTTTGCCCAACACAGGCTGCTGAAAGCTCCATTTTCTTCAGGAAATCTTCAGGAACAAGAGTTAGTAAAATATGACTGTACAGTAAATCAAAGCAATCACTCCATGATAGTTGGAAACTGGAAAACGTTCCCTCAGCTCCAAAAAAAACTACATTAAATACTGCCAATTCAGAGCGCATCTTAGCTGGATTAATAAAGATTCAACATCCAAAGTAAAGGAAAAAAAATCTTTCTTTTCCTTTGTTTTCCTCAAATTAATGTGAGATCAAGGATAGAAAGAAGCAGCAACTCTACTTTTAGGGTTCATTACCTTTTCCACTGTGGGTCTATTGTGGTGAATTGCAGATGATAAAAAGAACACTGCTTAGCCATGGCTGATCGTTTTATTTAGCATCACACCATCTTATTTTGACTAATTCAGTTAAGCTTTGTTCATTTGCTCTTCTGGTAATTTTGCTGGCGGGCCTAGTTTTCCTAAACACCTGTTTTCAGTCAGTTGACTTTGCCACACCTGTGTTCAGGCTCAATGGTTTTCTTTCATCAAATTGCCTTTGAGCCAAGTTTAGTCAAACCTTCTTACAGTTTTCCCACTCCATCATTCCATGTGTTCCTTGCCTAATGCTTCCGCTTGCAACTTTATTTATCAATTTAGTCAGTAATTTATTTATTTATTTTGCAGCGAAGTTAGATCTGGGTTGAGCTTGCTCTTTTTTGTGCTGTTGATATGCTGATGCATAAATCCAGCAATATATATTTGGAGTCGGGGCTTGTTTTGGTGTCCTAGAACGGGGTCCTCAATCCTGAAAAACCATCTAAAACATCCGTCACAGTAAAGATTTTTTTTTCCATCTTGTGCTGTAAGTTTGGCACTGTGATTGGATGGTTAAGTGTAATAAGACCAACATGAATCTATTAAATTGATATACTTATTCAATAGATTCATAAGTTAGAAGTAATAACTGTGATGAGTATTTTGATTGAGAGAGGTTGTGTACTGTTTCGTTTACTCTGAGATTCAACAAAGGTTGATCGAAAATGTTTTTTCTTATATCATTATTCCAGGAGCTGTCAAATGTCTTAAAACATTACCATATATTGTGTCAGACCGCTCTAAATGTAGCCCTGGATTATCTGATGGATATTTCTGATGTATGTCACATTTTTACAACAATTTTTTATGAAAACTGGGACAGACAGGGATGTCTTGACCTGAAAAAGATGGCTGTTCACCTCTCACTATTTCAACAAAATCTCAAGCTGTCTCTTCTTCCTATATATAGCAAGGCTTTGTTCGCTAGGCACAGCTCACTCCCTAACCTCAACCTAGTTAGCACTTGACCACTAATACTCCCACTTACAGCTCTGACAGCATTTCACCGATGTCATTCAGCTATAATTTTTAGTGGAGGCAGGCTTTTTTTAGGTTTTCTAAAATAAAATAAAAAGTGATGAAGCCTCTTAATGTAGCTTTTCAACTGGTACACACTGTTAAGTGTTTCTATATTACTGTATCTGATCTAAGTGCACAAAAAACAGGGAAAATTCACGCTGTCATTCAACCCCAAATATAATCTCAACACTGCATAGAACTTTTCTGACTGGACTGACAGTTCCTTGCTCTTCAATGTGCAGGCCAAAGAGATGAGTCACATGCGACAACCATGTCATGGATCTACAAAAATTCTTTTCAGTACAAGCAGCAGCTCCTTCTTAAAATCATCTCCCCTTCTCAAGCTCTAGACAAATCTGGTCCAACATTAGGTTCTTCATCGCTTCATCACAGCAAATAAATTTACTTGCAAAGATGGTTAGCATGGTTAGGACTATAGATAAGTCTCGTGTTGCCATGTGGGAGATTGGCACATATTCTAAGCCAAGGGAATAGGAGTATTTTGCAATCTGATGAGCCAGTTTTACAGTGTCGTCATACTGTACCTGTCAAAATATGTGAAAATCTTCACTCTAGGAGACATTTTTCAGCTAAATTTGATATTTATGCTAAAAGCTACAATTAGGATGGTGCAAATAAAAAATGATGTGCTTATCAAAATACAAAATTATATATTCATATTTTCCACACTACTATAAAAGCTAAAAAGAATCACATTCTTTGTTTATTTCTATTTTTCATTCAAATCAGAAAAATCCAGGTCACCCTTTTTTCTTTTTTTTTTTCGGCTCCATATTGCTTGTCATAGTTCACCTGTGATTAGACCACAGCTCCCAGCATGCCTTGGAGTGCCTTGGGAACCCCCTGGAGTAGCTGGAGGAAGTTAAGGATGTCTGAGCGGCTATGCTTGCTGTGTTGCCACGGTGAAGAGGCAAGATAATGGATGGACGGAAATGTGTTCACCTGGATCAGACAGTTTTTTGCAGGCAGGCACCTGAAAGCACTGGCTGGTATGAGCACCAATTTGTGGGGAAAAAATGCCTGTGGGCTTCAAGCCCGATACAGACCTCAGTTTGCTTGAGTTACTGTAGTCTTAAAACATGCGTGACTCATCTGAGCCCGGAGGGCTATGCTGGCATATTTGAAGAGATAAATATGTAAATTACTGCACATCAAACTTCACATCACAACACAGTGAGTGTTTTCTAGCAAAAAATATAATGAAACATGAATTCATGTTTAGTAATGGACAATTATACTTTAAGCCAATATCATTGTTTTAGCTTTTTTAATTATCACATACCTTCACCTCCTTATCTGCTTTCCAGCCACTCCTTGTCAATCCTACCACTGAATAAGCAGACTGCATATCTGCTTTGTTAAAGTATCCCATTAACAGTCATCGCTAATACACTGACAAATGGTCATCTTTTTTCAAAACATGGCTAAATATGCTTTGAAAGGTCCTCAAATGTGGCCAGAGACTTTTCAGACAGGAAGGCTGTAGGGATTGAATTTAAGCGCTATGACTGTCCCTCCCTGATTTCACAGAATACTAGAGGTCAAGAGAGCAAGTGTATGATGGTCTTGTTTTTAAGAAGTGTGTTTTAGTCCTAAAGCTTGTTACATACTCCACAAGAGACAAGAATTTTTTTCTTGTTCTCAAGGCCGCAAGAAAGTGAAAAAAAAAAATTGTTTTTATACTCCACGAGACGCAACATTCGAGACAGGGCAGGGATTGCTGAGGGGTCTCTGTGTATATTTGCAATGAACCGGGTTGACCCTATTACATTTTATCTTACATGAAAATTGGTCAGTTTTTTTCTCTCCACCGTCGCCTGAAGCTTGCTCAGAAGGGGATTGATCGAAGACTCTTTTTGATGCAGTCTGTTGGTTCCCTTACACAGGCTATCTGTTATCAATTGGCTAGTATGTATGTATATATGATTGTATGACAATCAGATTACTTAAACTGATTGTCATTGAAGCATCTTGAGATGAAGTTGTTATGAATTGGTGCTATACAAATAAAGTTGAATTAAATTGAATTAATTAAAGCTGTTCATTCATCCTCTCATCAGTAGAAATGCAGAAGTCACAAATTCCTTCTTCATGGTTTCACACGCTATCTACGCCCATCTTAAATGTCCGACCGATAACGCAACACCAGCCCAACGAGAAAACAGCTTGCCAAGCCCGATGCATCAAGAAGTGTCCTCAATCACCTCTGGCAAAAACAAAATGTTCACCTTGATCTTGCGACCTCGAAAATACAGTAAGAACAAAGTTTTCACTTCTTGTGGACTATGTAGGAGCCTTAATTGTGACCAGGTTTGTATTTGTTTCATTTTCATCAAATATGTCTTTCATTAAGTAATGCTCATTGATCAAAATGAACCACAAAGAGCCAAATGTTCAGATTGAGAGTATCTAAGAAGTGAAAAACCATCCATTGGTTTTCCACAGATTCCAATGCAAGGTCACACTGCATTGGGAGAAATGACTTGATTAATTCAAAGTGTTGGATGTGCTACACTGTTGACCCTACAGGAAGTTACACCACTTCATGAATTGCATTGAATTTCACAATATGTGAGTTTGAATACCTGTACTGTAAATGTGCATTTAAATAAGATCTGCAACCTTGGAAATTATTCACATTTTAGTACCTCATTTTCTTGCGGTTTGATTTTTCTCCTAAAATAAACTATGGAGTTATTGTGTGAAAAAATAAAGCTATTCCAGAAGATGATTATCTGGTGATTTCATAACAATTTGAACTCAGTGTCCTGGCAAATAAAACCCTGAAAATAAGTTTAAGTAGCTGGTGAACTAGAAAGACACACACTGTTGACCAAGGCTCATCATTATGGAGGTCACTGTCTCTTGTTGTGTTCTCTCATATACCTCCTAAGTTGACTGGCTTCAGGATGTTGTTGTCACTCATTTGCATGTACTTGCATTCATAACATGAGGATTACATTACAAAACCTTGGAGAAAATCTTGACCATGAAGCAGCCAATTTCATGGTACAGATACATTTATATGGCTTGAGGTCTGGGTTTAGAAAAGTCTTCTACCAGTCTGCTACTGGACCTCTGTCCACATACAGATATCTACTCTCTGGGATGTGAAAAGGACTGTCTGGTCTGTTTCTTTGATTTCTTTATTTTTTACAAACATTAGTAAATACTGGACAATACATTGTAAGAACTTGTAAGCTTGATCCTCTGACTCATCTTGCACCACCAATTTGTAAAATATCTTAATTCAACTGGATTGATTCACGCTGACATTTGTGGTTACCAGAGGATCGATCCTAATAGGGTTAGTGCTCCTGCTTTTTCAATGCAATTAATGCCGCTTTCAGGCACTTTGTGAGTAGAGAGGCCACTGCCACTGTGAAAACACTCCCGTTGGCACAGCTACAGATTTTTGTCTGTTTGTCTTGTCAAAAAGCTTCTGGAGGCTTTTCTGAGATGTTTTCCAATGACCTGACATGTCCATACGAATTTAAAATGTACATTGCACAGGAACAGCTGTCAAAATGTTTTTTTTTTGTTTTTTTTTCCATTTCTTCCACTGAACAATCAGTGTCTTGTATGTCAAATTGTAAATTCTAAATACATAATCCTGCACCGACTCAAAAGTTAAAACTGTGATGATGATAGGTTTTGAATGTAGTGAGCCCCCAGGACCTACAGGTGGCGATTTAAGTGGGTCCCTGGGAAATTCAATGGGTCTTCAGTTAAAAAAAAAAAATCTCTCCACTCTTTATATTCTTCTAATTCTTAAATTGTAGTGTTAAAACTCCTTTGATGGTGGTATGACATGATTATAATTATCATATTCATGTATGTATACAAAATATAAACAAATAAAATTCCAAATTGGAAAAGTTTATTTAAAAACAACTGTCACAGTGGCATCAGATAAAAATGAAATAAAACGTATTTTTCTTCTGAGGCATTTTTGCCCTCTCCTTTCCCTGCATGCATAAGAAATTTGGGATCTCACTGGAAGCAGGATGTATGTGCAGACGCCATCTGAGTGAAACAAAAGTATTTCAAAGTATTTTTCAAAACTGCCACAGGAGTATGTATTATTTTTTTTTATTACAGCACAATCCCTAAACGTTAAAATATCGACACAAATATGCTCATCATCAAGGAGTAGAAACATGAGTTCACTTATTGTGTAATTTATATTTATAATTGTTCAAATTAAATCTATGGTGACTTGTTTTTGTGGCCCTAGCAAGTTAACTGTGACATTGTGTGACGCATCACATCTGCACGTCTGCATGGTTGACACATGTAGACGTGCCTTGCGCCAAAGTCACCGTGATTTTGTGTCTTCCGCCAAAGTCACTGTGATTTTAAACACCAGTTGTTGGTCATAATGTATAGTTTTTCATGAGAAAAAAGAGCTGCATCCCCAGGATGAATCATTTTACTGCATCCTCTCATATTTTCATGCATCAGAGATGCAGAACGCTTACAACGCTTACAACATTACCAATTGAATATATTTTCTTTGATTGTGCTTTACTCCCCAGTGATTTCAGAAGTTTTTGTCTTGCCATATGAAAAGTGCTAAAGGCTTATATTTTTTTTCTTTTGATGTCTCACTAAATAACATACACCAGAGAAGACTAATTAGCTGTCCATGATCTGGAGGATTCAGACCCAAAAGCTGCCCCATATGTACCCACACCTCCAACACGAAGGAAAGTGATTATTCACAACCTGGCGGAGCACCTAAGGCGTCTGTAGTTTAATGAACAAGGAAATACAAAAGCAAATACATGAGAGTCATTGCACGTCAATCATGTTTCCTGTCTGAAATCCTGGATAAATGGGTAAATGTTACAAAAGTACCCATGTCAGATGCCTTTATGAGGCAAAACATAAAAGATATAAGTAAATCTTCCATCTAAAATATGAAACGAGATCACACAAACGTATTTTCTCAGACTCCAGTTTGACCAGACCACCACCATCCTCATCCACACCTTCATTACCCAACAGCATGCTCATCACTGTTCCTTTAGAA
>JBBBVT010000019.1:6747172-6760080 GCA_037177035.1 Craterocephalus eyresii | reverse complement strand
TCCCTGCTTAGGCTGCTGCCCCCGCGACCCGACCCCGGATAAGCGGAAGAGGACGGTACGGTACGGTACGGTACAATTATAATTATTTCAGTCAAACAGAGAGGCAAGCCCTTTCCGTGGTAAAACCGCTTCATGGTAAAATTGAAAATATTTTTCATGTACTTTTGGCAAATCCTGATTTGAGTTAAAATATCACTAAATATAGGATCCTGATGTTCTTCTCTGTAAGAAAAATTACATCTTTCACCAGAAGATAGTGAAAGCTGGGTCAATTAAAATTAGAAAAAAACACTAACTAGATATTTAACATATATTCATAAGCATATATTCATACAGAACTCACCAAAGTTATCTTGTGTTAGGAAAGTTTTTGTTGTGTTGAATGTATGACATACTGCAACTTGCTGAACTCGCTGGTTTAATTTATTTTGGGCCTCTAAAATCATGCCACGGCTAAAAAGAAATAATAACTCACGCCGGGTCCATACAACCTTTTGACAATTAATTAAGTGGTGTTGACAGATCTAAAATATATCTTTCAAGTTGCCAAAGCCTGTTAACTTCCTGTTAGTGGACATGATTAACTGCAGCTACAAATTTTCTTTGCCATCATTAAAGAGTTTGTTAAAGCACCGACTGCAGGAAAGTCAAGAGCTCTGAATCAATCTGAAAAAGTTTTGCACTGACCTTTGCAGATTTAAGTTAGGAATGTCTTTTGGAGAAATCTCAAAACACAAGATTGCCCTGATTGTTGTTTTTAAAAAGCTAAATTGGTACAAGTCAGAAGGTCAAATTTACAACTAATCATATGAACAATGAAAAAGGAAAACTTAGGGAAAAATCTTTTATGGTTGGAGGAAGCTAAAATGAATCAGTTTGGACAAAGTAACACCAAACATGATTTGATGGGTTAAGGTTAAACACACCAGTTAAAGCATCATGCTCTCGATTTGATTCACTTCTCCTCATCAACCTATAAAAAAAAGTTACAAGCTGCAGCAGGACAAAACTTAACAAACATCAAAATCAACTGTGGGAAGATTAAAGAAGGCTACCATCAAGCTTTTGGGATGGTCTTTTAAAAAGAAATGCAGACTAGGTTCCAAAATTATGCCAGAACACGCCAAAAAAGAAACAAAAGGTGAGATAAAGCAAATTCAATCTATTCTGGGAACAGTTAGTTGTCCAGCAGGGCACTAAAAATATTTCACGTACTCAAATGGATTTTCAAACCTATAGATATATTTATTAACTTTTCATAAGGTCAGGAAACCAAGAATGAATTTAAACTTGGTATAGATTTTCTTTTTCCTATCAAGAATGTCCCACATCACAGGCAAAAACACTTTTAATTACAGAATTAGAAAATGAACAAACTCTGTTTCAGAGGTCGAGCATTAGCATTGAGCTGCTGTGTCAGTGATAGCGCCAATGCCTCAAACAGTGCAGTATCTCCTCTCCTCACAAAGCACAACACAGCAAAGGCACACAGCATCTATCGCACCAGTGCTGCCCAACGTGTACTTTTAAATCCTTTTTCAAAAGTTACAAAATAACACTGTGAGGACAACTCGACACATACATGGTAATAAAAAGACACGAAGGAGTGCTTCTAAAACCTTTTAGCCTGCTTTCCCAGATTCGCCATCATTCTGATTTGTCATCCACATCAATGAAAGCAATCAAGCTGGCAATCAAGGCAAGCTTTCCCTTCGTTTCTTTTTCTTCCTGTGTATATGTGTTTGTGTGTGTGGCATTCAGCTGCCCTCATCACAAGGATGCACATAAACAGAAGACAGAAATAGGCATTTTTTTTCAAAGTGTTATGGAGGTTGAAATCAAAGCTTCTTTGTCACTAAAAAGGCTTCTTAGATGTTATCATTCAGGCGCTGTATTGTATTGTTTGCATCTGGGTATTGGCTACAACTCACAGCAGAACTGAGGTATATTTCAGAATCAGGTGTCGGTACCAAAAGCCATCATTACATAGCCATTGTTCATCTTGTTTGCAGACAAAATAACCAGAAACAGAGAAAAAAATGCAAAATATGAAAACCATATTCCTGTTTGTCTGTTTTTTTAATGTGTTTTTTCAATACTGAACTGTATTTATGAGCAGTGGCTTTTTCCATTCTTTTAAATTGTTTGAATGCCTTTTAGAAGAATTGGGAAGCTGTCAAATATGACAGCTCATAACAGAAGTGTAATCCGATTAATCTTTGGCATTTGATAATTTTATTCAAATGACAAAAGCTGTTGAAGCAAAACAAAAGAGGTTTAGCAACTTTACCACCTGGAACCTGCACTGTTCAAAAAAGTATTGTTATAAATGAAAAAAATGATATCCTCTATGACAAGAAAGAAAAGAACATAACCAACTTTCACGTCTATCTGTGACTGCAATAGTAACAAAGGTTCATGTGAAAACTAACAAAATAAGCTGATCTAGATATGCTGTTTTGCTGAGATATTAAATCAGTCACTTGTGCACAAGCCTCAGTTCATTCACAGACTTATAACAAAGGGTAGTAGTAAACTGTCTTCAATTAAAGTAGACAGATTATTTTAGATGACATTGCTACAGGCATCTGACTTAAACAATGACAACATCACATATGGCAAAGTGACAAAAAAAAAACCTAATGTCTACAGCTAAGGTCATGTGCAGGATATACAGTACACTGGGAAAGGCCGAAGTAGGCTATAAATATCACCTGCCATAATGTTCAGAACGTTGAGTCCCAGTGTTTTTAGGCTTCAGCTCTGCTCATCTTCTTCACAGACAAACTGTGCTCTCATAAAATCCATAATGACTACCGCAGTTAGTAATGGATTTTGAGAATTTCTCAATTAATGTATCTCAAATTGAGGCTTTCTATTTCAACATTATTATTGCTTGCAGCCATTAAAAATGTAAAGCTGAATATCAATTACTTTTGCAGCATATAAGCTCTTTAGGTGTTTCCTTTCAAACACGCAGAAAATATATTTTACTGAGGCACCCAA
The DNA here is from genome assembly GCA_037177035.1 of Craterocephalus eyresii. Lineage (NCBI taxonomy): Eukaryota > Metazoa > Chordata > Actinopteri > Atheriniformes > Atherinidae > Craterocephalus > Craterocephalus eyresii. Next base: position 6,757,074 of record JBBBVT010000019.1, on the reverse strand, counting down.
TATACTGCAGTGTTAAGGATGCAGTGAAATCTGGACTTGAGAGCATGCATTATATATTCCAGGAGAGAACATTTAAATAAATGCATCATAAATGTATGCGATGCAGGAGAACTGTACGTTTTTGCAAGATTACAGAAACTCCGAAAGAGAATTAACTGTATTAAATAAAAGGATGATTCACCGTTATTTTAAAAATTTAACAGCCTTGATTAAAAAAAAGAAATAGGTCATTGACTTTAACCCTGTACTCTTAATAAAAAGTGCACTAAGGCTGCAGAGAACTTCTGCTATTATGTAGGCCAAAAATGCAGCTTTCATACATAAAGTCTGACAGAATCTGGAAAAAATGGGGGTGAGAATTAAGAAAAAAAGGCATGAAATCTGTTAATCAGAGTATAAATATGCAGGTTTCAGCTACTTTTGTGCAGAGCCCAAAGGATAGTTGAAAAGAAAACACCCCACTCAGCCACAGCCTATTCAAACTGCTGCTGCCTGAAAAATGATAGAAAGTAAAGTACTATACTAACAGACTTGGGAGCAGTTTTTTACCTCAGGCTGCGAGACTACTGAATTCATAACTACAATTTATGGGTCTGACTTTGCAATTTAGTCTTTCTTACACAACTTCTGTGAGTAATGTTGCACTATTATCTTACTGAGCATTAAATTAATCTTGAATCAGCCACTTGCAGAATGCTTTTGCAGATGCTCTGTTTATTATATGTGAAACTACGCACAAAAGTCAAATTAATTTAGCAATTTCTACAAAGGAAGGCCTTGGATTTAGCAGACCTCTGCTTCATGCATGTGTTGTTTTATGCATGTACCTGTCGGCTAAAGAAAATCTTTAGTACTGTGTATTAGCAGACACTAAAAATCCAGTATATTCTCCTTCCCTTTGCTGTGAACTGTTCTTTTGAGCTTCGGAGAACTGCAAGAGAAAGCAGTCCGACCTGAGTTAACTGAGTCAAAGAAATTATGTCAAAGAACACACAAAAACAAACGGGTCTGTGTAGGTTTTATTCAAAGCAGGACCAAATTTTTATTTCACATGTGACTGAGCAAGGTTAGCTACTGCCTGTTCCTCTACAGGAAAACTGCTTTTTGAACAATCCGAGATTGTGCAAAACATATGAAGCATTCCACAAAAAAGGTTATCATCTGTCAAAATATCATCCCAACAGAGCACTGCACCACAATAACTTCTGCACATGTCTGGCATCAGTTGCTGCTACATGTCAGCTGGGTAAGGTGGAATATCCGGCACGTCTTTTTGTGATTACTTGGCTCAAGAAAAAGGACTCTCTTGTGCAGTTGCCTTAAAAACAGTGAACGCTCTGCAGCTTCAGGGAGCATTCCACATTCTTAAATTGCTGATTTCCATCAACTTTGTACCTGCTCTTCAGTATTATACAAAAGAGGCTAAACCAATATGTAAATAAAAAGCAAGATATGTTTTGGGTGAGATGAGAGAACTGGCTTTATTTTTGTGTATGGATGAAATTATAACCATTTACTTTACAGAGATTTCATAAGGTCTATCAGTGTGAAGCTCACAGAGGTTTAGTCAATTACAGGTGGTATTGGGTCATTGCTATCACACAGGAGGTCACACAGCACTCAGGAGAGTCATCAGAGTTGCGTTAATTAACCTGGAAAGTGGTGGCTTGGTTGGAAAAGGATTTTGGGACAGTACTCCGGCTATAATCAAACTTTTCCTCTCTAAGGTGATTATTTTTCCATCAGACATAACCCACTAAAAGCAGAGGTGGGCAGTTCATGGGTCTTTCCTCTCCCAATTCACGTATCTAAACAGCTACTTTGTAGATTGACATTAATTCTATTATGGATATTTATGGTCCCAGAATGAATGAATCGTAGCCTTTTTTGCAATATGTAATTAGGAGCTGATATTTTGTAAGAATGCAAATATCCATGAGTAAGTCTGGACACTGAGCAGAAATTAGTCAACCAACTTCAAGAGAAGGACTTTCTCTTTATATAAACTGTACATTTTATTAATCATGTGGATATGAAACAAGTAGAATTAACAAGATTTTTTTTTCCAAATTACTGAGCTTAGTTTATGTTTCTTGTAGTTTCTTGCCTCCTTGTCTTGTGATGATTGAATTACATCTAAAGCAGGACGTAATCAATTGTAATTTATGTGCAAATCACCAGAAGAACAAATCAGCTGACTGGATTGGAAGAGAGGTCTTATTTGATATGGATCACGTGATATTTGGGAGGTTAAAACCAGAGCTTCATATTAAATTTCTACTTCCTGTTGGCACATTCTTCCAGTCTTCAGGTCTTGCATTCCATCACCACCAAACTTATCTTATCCAACAGTTATGTAATCGTCAGATCTTTTTTTTCTATTGTGATATTAACAGATTCAATCTGTCATCAATGGAGAGTGAAACAGCAACTACCAGACTTGCCATCCTGGAAAGACATTCATGCCCCAACTGAAGATAAAACTAGTACGTGATCCATTGACTTGACCATAAAAACAAGCATAGACACTACTGATTAAAGAGGCTCTATGCAACTTTGTCATAGTCATAAAGCTGCTTGGAAGTAATTATTTTGCTGGACTGACCCGTTCTGATGAAAAGCTGATTTTTCCTCCTCTATCGGGTCTACACCCAAAACGAGACTACAGCTATACAGCATGTTGTAAATCCGTTTGGACAGACATGCATATTTCATCGGTGATTAGTTTTTTGCTATTATACTGCTTTGATAACTACTTTTACTACATTTTTTGAAATCATAGTGACTCGCCGCCGCCTGTTCAAAACAAACAGTAAGTTGCCTCTGGTTTACAACAGTCTTCTTCGCCAGGCGCATGTTTTTGCTATGGAGCTGCCCCTACAGCTTTGGGGTGCGCACTGCATTGTAAACAAACCCAGAATTACTGAGATCTCCCAGTCACCTTGGTTTATAACGTGCTGTAAAGATAACGTCCATCCAATCTGCAAGCTTATTGTAGGGTTTTTTTCAATTCTTTATGTCACATTTTATTTATTTATCCTCGTGTTTTTCTTTTCTGCACTTCAGTTGATGACTGGTTGATGACTCGCCTTTGGCTCTCGTCTTACTAGGAAAAGTCTCTGGTGTATGAATATTTAATGACATAACATGTAAATGAGGATGGATTTCAGCTGCCATTGATTTGTCAAGGCCTGAACACTGGGACAGGTCAGACACGAACATTTCAGGAATTACACATGGATCCAATCAAAAGGTTATTTCTGCAATCAGATGTGCGCTCATTTCCATGTTCGTTTGATAAACGAGAGCCATTTTTACTTCTGTTGATCGTCTGACCTTACGTCTGGTCAGATTGGTCCCGACATTGCAGCTGGCAAATGTAGCGTTCATTTCTGAGGATGTAAACAAACAATACTTCAAACAAACCAAAAATGTGTGAGACAGCCATGATAATCATACGTATTAAAGGCAAGTACCATTTCTCATTATTAATAACTCTCACTGGGGTCTTTGTTTTTTTCTGTTCATCACCAGATCTTTGTCTACGTTTCTTTTCTCATCACATCATGTTTTCATTGTTTTCTGGATTCATGGCTAGACTATACCTGTCTTATGGCTTTTTGGATTTCATAATTAGTTATCCTGGTTTTGTAATGCTTTTGGATGTTTTAATAAAGGTTTATTAATCATCATCCTCCTCCCTGCCTATAAGCCTGTGTTTGGGTCCTCTGTCCACTACTGAAGTCATGAAACTTAACAGTGATTGTAGATGCATTGAATAAACAGAAAGACACAAAAAAACTGGTACTAGTTAAAAAGAATGTCCAACTTTTTAGTGGATTAATTTGAATATTTAAACATTAAATTTGAGTGATCAAGCACCATCAGATTAAAATTGAAATTGCCATTTAGATTTAAAATTACAACTAATAATATTCCCATTAGCCTCTGCTGTGCTTAATGTCTAGTACTAATTTTCAGATGTTGACACATTAATCTCTAAATGAAGTAGTCTTGTTGTCTCTGTTAGAATACTACCAAGGCTGCAGATATTTGTTAGATAGCCCATTAGTAAGTGAAATGGCACTTGATAGTGGTTAGATTTAATATCGTAATATCCAAGACAGTGTGTTCCTATAAATGTGACTTCATATCAGACCCATGCCTATCTTCTTTAATATGGAACTTTAATTTTGTTTTCAGACAATGTTTGGTTAGATTCAGGGAATATTATATGTAGCAATCGGTTAGGTTCAGTCTTCAAAGCCATTTTTTGGATCATGGTTTGACCTATAATGCCCCCTCTCATGTACATCAACCACACACCTCCTACAAAGGCTTACCAGGCTAAGTTTATTTTGTCAATGTGTCACAGTGTCATATTATTTTTCTCTTGTGACTATTTTATGTTTTGCTGCAGTCCAGGCTCTTAACATCAGCAGAGTATAGTTAGCATATAGTTTAAAACACAGCAGCACAGCCTCATTGCAGAGCTGTCGGTCATAACTGTCGTCTATTGTAAGTATAGTCTCCTTATGATCTCCAAAGACTCATCCAGAATCTCTCTTGCATTTTATTTTTAATTTCAGTTGAACCATCAGACATGAGTCCCATTGTCGATCAGTCCTGCATGCTCTAGTTTTTAACTCTCCTATTTGCAACACCACCTGTGTGTGTCCTTTATGCTGTGGTTGTTACTGTATGTGCTTACTGTACTTACATTGTAAATCCACTGGGTTTAACATAAATAGCTGTGAAAGACAATGATACGTGTTCATGTACCTTACCAAATAATCTGTCTTCAGATTAAATGTCAGAGAAAAGCTTCTCCATGATATAAAAAAAATACTGTAAGTTGATTGCTTGTGATATTCTCAACATCATTTAAATTCCTCTGCTCGCTCCTTTTGTTAAACTCCCCCTCCAAGCACAGATTAAATCCTGAAAAAAGATCTCTTTTATTCATATGAGCCACATCTTTAGGATGTTTAAATGAAAATAATCCCTTTGTGCCTTATAATGCGTCATCGTAGTACCAAAGTTTTGCTACGTTTCATCTGCAGATATGACTATGCATGTCAAATAATAACCGCCCTTATCTCTTACAATTAGTCAGCGACTTAAATTTTTGATCCATATCAGACTACAAGCAATCAGCTAAAGATGAATGAACTGACATGTCATTGTTGACATCACATGCCTCACAAATCCAAAGATGTGTTTGGCCCTTTAGGTTTGAAAACTTGTTTAAATCTGTTTTTTTACACTTTCACTGGTTAGCTGCTGTTCTGTGGAAATGCTCAGTCATGGTGCTGACTACTCCTCTCAATGATTATATATGGCACCACATAAAACACAGTGTGCGTGCTGATAAGATTAACCGTGCTCTTTAATTTGGTTAATTTCAGTCACTCATTGTCCCTGAAGAGAAACTTAGTTTGCAGACAAGTTCTCAATAAGAAACATTATGACCAATACTTAAAACTCAACTCACATACAACACACAGCACACAAATATGACTGTCCAATAAGAAAGGCAAATACAAAAATGAAAAAAAATAAAATAAAATCACATATATAGGGTGGGGTGGGTTGAAAAGTTTTTCTTCTTATTACTCCACACGTGTGGCTCTGTATCTACGGCCTGAGGGAAGCAGTTCAAATTCATTGTGCAGGTGGTGGTTCTGGTTTTCCAATATGGCCCTAGCTTTCCACACCACCTGCTGCTCATAAACTGCATGTCGGGGTTTTAGTGATTTTGAGTCATTTTGAACATTTAAACTTTTTTTTTCATCGTTTATTAAAATTTTGAATGCTCGGAGAACAGTTTACTTAATCTCACTAACTTGGACAGAAGTACTATCTCCCTCTAACTCTGTTTCTAACCACTGCTACCTGGTTAGGCTTAGTTTAGATTTGAGCAGAGTCTAGCCATGGTTAGCCAAAACAAGTGCAACATGTACTACAGTACAGTAGTACTGTAGTACAGTTTGAGATGCTTGAATCTCAAGCATCTCAAACTGGCAGATTAGCGAACATTGTAGAATTAAAAGGACTTGACAGGTAGTAAATTTTCGGAAAAAACAAACAAAAAAAAATAAAACTGTTGCTGCTCTTGAGCTTTTTCAGAAGAAAAGTTAAAGGTAGGAAATCATATTTGGAAACTGAAATAATGTTCCACAAAGGCTGACTATCATTCCAGCTCACACAGCTTTTCTCTAACTAAATATTATATTGCTAACTAGCAATCATTATTCAGCAGTAGTGCACATTTCAGCTGCATCAATTTTTATCTCGAGGTGCTGTAAGAATGTCATATGATCTGCTGTGATCTTGTTTGACATTGATGGACCATATTAAACCAGCAATAGGATGGTTTGAATATGCCAAAAATATTCATTCGCGCATAAAACTGGATTGGACAGGTCAGTTTCTTTTTATAGGCTTTTCACTTTAATCATTTTACTAAACTGAAAAACACTTTGATTCTTTGTTATTTCAACAATTATAAAAAAAAACATTTGTTTACATTAAGAGTAGATTTTTGTGTATGTTTTGTGCCAAGTAAGTAAATAAACCAGGTTAATATGGAAAAATGGTTATAGTGGAAAAAATGATCACTCACTCCATGCTAATCCCCCTATCGGAATAATTCTCTATGTGGTATATAAAGGCCAAAATAAAAGTATTAAACCAACCAGGGAAGTGCCTTGACTACAGTTTGGATGCAAACACAAAAAGCCAGAATTCAGTACATTAAACAAACCAGTTCATAATACCAACTTCATGTTCTTCATCAGTTCCATCTAACAACTGCTACTGTATCTGTTGCAACAAATAAGGAGGAAAAACAAAGAAATGCACTTAACTATTTGCATTCAAATAGCAAAATGTGCTAACACTTGAGCACAATAAAGACAGCAGGTAAGATTGATTTTGTTGGTGAATTAAAACAAAAGCCAGTATCAGTGTTAAAAAAAACACACAGGGTAAACCAGAACTAAAGCAAAACCTTTCCACACCGCAGTCTTCTGCTGTACTTACTTTCTTTCATGAACACACAGGAACACAAGAAAACAAACATACTGAAATTTGTGTTTGTAGTCGTGACCTATTCTCCCTCTCAACTTCAGGTTTAGTCCAGCACCGTGATTAAATCGAGCAAACTTTCTTCATTGTTGCCTCTGCTAAACCAGTGATACACCTTTGGACTGTCCACTCCACCATTTGGCAAAATTAAAACCGCCCCATTTTCCAACTTGACCTGCAAGAACTTAATTCAAATGCATTCTCCTCATACACATGAGGGTATACAAAGATTTTATGCTCTTTACTCCTTATCTTCCTCTATTCATGTAACAGCTGTAAATGTATTGATTAGTAAACTTAACCACAATAACCTACATACTTTTGTTTATGCATTACCGTTCCTCACACTCTGCCTCTGCACAGTAAACAAGTTTAACCATTTTTTTTTTTTTACTTTCCTTTTTTTTTCCCGCATATTTTGATTAAAAACCTGTGATCCGGTGAAGAGCACTCATCGCTCTGAGCGCTCCGAGGTGACCGCTCGATGACAGTGACATCAATAATCTATTCTCAGGGGCTAGTCATACACAATACATGGATGGAGATGACCGACAAGGACAATGAACAGTCCAAATATCGGAGATGTGGATCAGCAGAATGATAACCGCCATATTATTAGTCATAAATCACAGAGTTTGAAGAGCCACTGGCTGATATTACTTAATCATTTTAGACTCTTGACAGATAAAGTGTTTCTTTGGGCTGATCTAGCCTCTGGGGAGTTAGAACATGTAGTCTCAACATCCCCGCTTTGAGCCCCCCTTTCCCTTCCCATCTGTTGTGTAGCAGCAGTTGACTGTCTCACCCGCAGTAACTGCTTGGCTTAAAAGCTTTGGTCCCTGATTAAAAGAAAATGACGATTAACATGTTGAATTATTTTAGTAAACACTACAATAAACAATACTGGATGTATAAAAACTTGTCTAAAAGTTTTTTTTGCATTATATTTTCCAAGCAGTCATTTGGAAGTACAGTAATGTTTTTTTTTTACAGAGGCACATTAAAAAGCTGTCTTTGAGTGATGATTTGGTTATTGCTGCTTTCTGTACACCTGCCAGGAAAAAAGAAACATCCATATGATCACAGGTAGAAATCAAAAGGTGGAGGAGGAGAAAACTGCATGATGCAATCTTTTTATGTCAAAGTCTTTGAATCAATGGTTTTGGTATGACTTATGGAGTAAGGAGCAAAACCGAGGAGGTAAAATGTGCCAAAAAGTTGATCTGCATCATTTAAATAAAATGGTTTCATGGTTTCAGAGCTGCTCTTCGTTACTACACAGAAACCAGCTGTCGTCGGTAATGAGCTGGGCGGGGGAGGGGTTTAACGTTTAGGACGAGTGGGACGTGAAGTGAAAGGGCAGGCCTCCTCAGTGGTGGGAATAAATACTGCCATCACCACAGGGAAATGCTCCATTTGTTTAATGTGCCATTTCTGGAGTGAAAGCCATGTAATCCTACAGACGTGGCAACCTCATGGTGTATTCCACCCCTCTGGAATTTGATCAGAGCTAAAACTGTTTACCAATGTTGGAACCTGACATTTATTGAAAGTGGCCTTTAGTAAAAGTCATAGCTGAGGCGTGAAAAGGTTTTCTGATGAACCTGTGAAGTTTCTGCACCATCAGGGCCAGTAGGGTGTAGGATGTGTAAGTCATCATTCAGTTTAACGCCTAAATCTGCATTTTATTTGTGCTCATTTGCAAACTGGTAGCAATCCAAAAGCAGACTTGAAAAGCAGACTTGAAAAGCAGTTGCTATTCTAGGTTTAAATCAAATTTCAGGAAATTATAGATTACAAGACCTTGAAGAATATCTACATTTGCAGCCATGATATTTTCCAGTTCCTAAATACAGCTTTGCTGTCGGCGATGATGCAGTTATGCTTAACAAAGTTTAACTATGGCTCAAAAGAAACATCACCTTTCATGTTCATCTGCATTAACGCAAAGTTTTCGTTTTAGTGACTATTATGCATGGTGGCCTGAAAAAATAAAAGGAACTACCAACTGCTGACCAGGATGTGCAGTCTAAGGGCTCGGATATACTTGCTGTGTATGCAAGCGTGTACGCAAGCGTGTACGCAAGCGTGTACGCAAGCGCTCTTTCTGGTCTGTGTTCATACTTGCTGGAAACGACGAAGGCATCTTGTGGCCATAACGGTCAATACCGGAGGGCACCACTAGGGGGAGTATGCAGCACTTGTACAAGTTGCCAGTCAGATGTATTTCTGGGTTTTTTCCCTAACAATGAGTGGAAAATGGACTTTTAAAAACGAGGAAGGACTGATAATTTTACTTTCACCTTAGAAACTAAAGGGAAGTGTTACCGCTGTTAGAGGCAGTTAATGTGCACGTAAATGCGGTATGTGTGGTCCATTGACCAAAATGGTGGATGAGCACCTCCAGGAGTCAAGTCAATACGTGGACGCGTTGTCAGCAGCAAGTATATCCCAGCACAAAGGCCTGGGATATACTTGCTGTGTACGGGAGCGTGTAAGGGAGCGCTCTTTCTGGTCTGTGTACATTGCTGTAAACTACATAGGCACAGCGCGGCCAAAACAGTCAATACCACTAGGGTACCACTAGGCGGAGTATGCAGCACTTGTACTCTTGTACTCTGAAAGTTACAAGTTGTATTTCTGTTTTTTTTCCCTAACAACAAGTAGAATTTGGACTTTGAAATTGAGGAAAAAGGATTGATAATTTTACTGTGGCCTCGGGTCTCCGGTTGTCTCCTGGGTGTGGGTCTGGGCTGCTCTGCTGTTGGGGTCGGCTTGGGGTTCCGTTCTGGGTGGGCGGCTTTGGTGGGCCT
>JBBBVT010000019.1:6728602-6744441 GCA_037177035.1 Craterocephalus eyresii | reverse complement strand
CTCAGACTCACCTCGAGGATCAGATGCAGCACTCCCTCTGCACATAAGCGGCATCTTAGAAAGATGCCGCTGCAGGTGCAAATTTGCTTTACCAACTGTAGAAGTTACAGTGGGCCATGGTCATTTATTCAATGGTGTACCACTTTCCTCTTTAACCGCAACACCACAAAGATCCGCGTCTTAACGCGCACACGTGACCAGACTTCATGCTGCTGTCCAAGTTCAGGCAGAATTAATAACCAGTTTGAACATGAAACCATTTTAATGTTATGTGAAGCTCATTGCGCATTATTTACAACTGATTTAACACCTGAAAGGGAGGTAAATCAGTCATCTGTCACATCTTTATTATTATCTTTTGTTTTTAATCACATTTTTGTCATGCTGTAAAATTTTCCTTCTCAGTTTCACTTTGTGTTTGCGCATGGCTGAGAGTCTCATGACCTTTTATGGGCATTTGATGGGCGTTTACCTATGCAGAGTGGAGCCAGCTGGTCCGTCCTCTCAACTTAAGAATGTTTGGTATTCACCAGTCCAAGAGAAAAGATACAAACAATTTTAGAAGTCTACGAACACGTTCATGAATCTGACAGAGGGTTTTCGTAAAAAACTTCCTTGGTACAACTTAAGAAGAGATTGGTGAATGAGGCCCATTGTATGTAATGTATATAGAACTTGTCTTACCAAAAAGCTGCACATTGTGTTTAAAATAATGAAAATATGTTTTGCTTAAAAAAACACTAACTTTCACATACCAAATATCCTCACCAAATTAGAAACACAACTATTCATACACACCTAAACAAACACACATGAAGCACATGTAACCCCTTACAGTCCCATTTTGCACAAACTTAAATAAAAATTCTGGATACTGTATTTGTCTTGACGCTGACAGATGTGAAAAAAAATTATTGTGGTGAAAAATGAAATTAATTCCTGGTGAGAATCAGTTTCTTGGAGCTACAGTAACACATCTGTATCACCAGTGGTGCTGGAAATCTTACCACAGCCTGCAAGATAATTAACCCGTTTTTCTCAAAAGACTTTGGCTTAACCTTTTTTTTTTTTAGTTTTTTCCATAAAATCTTTGCTTGAGTAAGATTATTTGGAAGTTAAAGAGTAGCACTGTGTGGGCTGCAACATGTTTGGAACCACAACAGGGCATTTAGTAGCATTATTTTTACCCTGACTGTGCCATAGTGAACAATCTTTCAGTCTACCTTTGGTCATCACTATTACTGTCTTTCTTGAAACAGAAGTAATCATCACTGCACAAAATTCATAAAAGCTGATCATAAAAAAAAGTTTTTTGTAAATATTTTCTGTTTTATTGACCTTTGGCTGAGTGAAAGAAAGGGCTGATTTAGGTTAACTTATCTTCAATGTAATATACAAGCCATTCCTCCTCCGCCAAGCAACAAGAAATGCATATTTCTAAGCAGCCAATGCCATGAGAGTGAATTCAGCAGACTTGCTTTATTAGTCATAGGTGTGTGTTTATGACCATTAATTCATCCTGTCTGTCAGCCACAGCGTTGAATGTTTGCAGCTCACTTTGCAGCACATTTACCCCGGTGCAAAGTGCAGACTTGGTTGAGATTTGTTTACTTGTGCGTGTCAATTTTTCAGTATGGAGGTCAAACAAAAGCAGAGGCTCACCATGTTTCATCCATTCATACATTATTAATGCTCAGTGGTCTTACTGTAACATTTAATTTCAGCTGACCCTATCTTCTTGTCTGCTTCACTAAGTGATTTCCACTGAAAGCAGAGACAACATATCTGAGTTTGCTGAAGTGAAACAACTGGTCTTACATGCACTTGGGGAGCTCAGTAAATGCATCCTGTAACTACAACTCTGCATTAGGTGTTCAGACACCACCCTTTGCACGTCTGGTCTTTTACCTGTCATTTAAACCCATCGTTAAAGGTGTTTTTTATTAGCATAAAAATCCTGTCAGAACTAATATCCGCAGTGGTGATCAGAAATCTTCAACTTCATGACAGCTTTGATTACATTTTTTTCATTTTTGCCCTTTCAAGTAATTTAAGAGGTGAATAAAAATATTCTAATTTACATTTTTGAAATTAGTCTTAATTTTAAGAGCTTGTCCCCGAATGGAAATTAATTAGGATAGAGATGCTGAGGGATTTTAATCAGCACAAAATACCATTTAGTAATGCATACACTGTATATGGCTAATGTTACATAAATTATGTAGGCCTAATCTATAAGATGGGATGCCAAGAAGATCTGATCAACTAAGAGAAATAAGAGTCACAAATGATCCCATTGTGCAGTGACCTGGCTGCATTTATACTCCGCTGCAAATTATCATGAAAGCCTGCAGCTCACAGTCGACATCAGGCTCTGTGTGTATACTAAATAACAACCATGTGTGTTGATGACTGTCTCTTAAATAACTGTTTGGCACAAGAACTGCCTCATACTGAGCTTTCTTCAGTACACCAGTAACATTGTTAGATGTGTGAAAATCAAGTAAGCCTTTTCCACAGTTTCTAGCAGTTGACTAGATTTTGTCAATGCAGGCAGCTCACAGTGGATCAGCCAACAGTCAATATAGGTAATGTCACTTTTGTTTTCTCATTTTAAGGACCCCCAGTTTCTTCGCTGCAGGCTTTTGTGTTCATGATTGAATTTTTGAGTATTTTCCCAACACAAGTTCTCAGTCACAGAAAAAAAAACAGATTCACCTCTAACAAATTACTCTGCTGTATTGGTTTATGGTGCATTTGTAAGGCTGAAGCTAAGAATTTAATTATCAAATTCCTTTTTCTGGTTAATTATGTACAAAAAGATAATAAATAATAATTCATGGAAATGTACCTTGAAAGAAAGAAAGAAAGAAAGGAAGAAAGGAAGAAAGGAAGAAAGGAAGAAAGAAAGAAAGAAAGAAAGAAAGAGAAAGAAAGAAAGAAAGAGAAAGAAAGGAAGAAAGGAAGAAAGAAAGGAAGAAAGAAAGAAAGAAAAATGTCCAATTGTCCAATTGTCCAATTCTAGGGATGATTTAGTTCAGGTTGAGATGATGAATCCCAGTATTAATGGAAAAAAAAATTAAATGGCAGCAATTTGTATTGCAGCTCAAAAGTTTAGCAAATAAAATGCCAAATGTCAAGTAAGTCTCCTGAGACATAATATCCTTCAACTCTTGGACAGTCAAATATAATTTTTACAATTTGAGCCCAGTCTGTTTCAAATCTACAACTCATATCTCTGCTCGACCGAAATCAAACTATGCTCACTGTATGTTGTGTATTAAATGCAGCTCCAATTTTTATGTCAGATTGCCACAGGGTAGGTTTTCTTTGACCAGTTTAGTTTTGCACTGCAGCCAGTCCACTGCACACAGACAGGACAAAAATCAAATTGTATTTTGAGCTTTATAATATGATTCACATCTCCATTTAAGTTGTAATTTTAATAGATTTTAAGGATTAAATGCAAAAAAACGACCAAATATCTACTGTCTATTTGCAGGATTCTTTCAGTCTAAATATCTTTACTAAACCTTCAGCAACTTGTGTAACATTTTGTGCAATCCAGTCTCATGACAATGTGTCATGCTTACATTGGTTTACAGTACAGAGAACATTAGTAAAGTAAATCAATGAAAACTCTGTGTTTTTTTCCCATCTGCTTTCTTTTTGTGTGTCTTTATCAAGCAAAAAGAAGGAAACATACTTTCAAAACTACAGGAACTGATCTCCTCTATCTGCACACACTTGCAGAAGGTTTCAGTAGAAGTAGAGCTGATGTAACACTGAGGCAAACATGCCCCTCTGCCAGCTGTTTTGAAGCATGCTGGCATCAAATCAAATTGAGCATATGCTTTTCAAAAACAATAACACTTCCAAATCTCACAGTAGTTTTAGGTGATGCCCAAGTCTACTATTTTAAAAAAGAGAGTCGAAAAGAGAGTATCAAAAATAAATCCACTGTGGTTGCGTTTAGAAGAGGCATGTACTGTAGCCCTTCATTTTATTCTATTTTGTTTTTAGTCACCAATCTATTTGCCATTTTAGTCTGGGCAACAAGGACCACTATATTAGGTTTAGGAAATGACTGCAATTCAAAGCTTGAAATGCACAATGCATTACCAGGAGATGTCTGAAAGTTCTGGTAATGAAAGCAAGTATTACTCATGGCAATTTACATACCATATCTTGTTGACTAAGACTGCATTCATACAGAGATGCTACTTTAGTTTTGAATATTTTGTTAAGATAAGGGTATTCTGTATATGTGCCACTGTAATGCTACCACAGAAATGCAGGTAGCAGAAATGCTACCAGAGAAATTAAGAATAAGACAGGGATGCAGACTTGTTAGATGTAAGCAAGCATATGAAGAAGGTGGCGAAGAGTCACACTATTTTTTTTAACTGATTTTTTTCACCTGTTGAAATGTATTAGTGATTGGATCTCATTGCTGGTTAACTGATGTCAAAATTGTTTATAAAAGGACACACGTAATTTGAAAAAAATCTGACAGACTTTTATCATCATATTCTAATTAACTGAACAAAAGAAAACATCACAGATGCCAATTTCATTCAAGAGTGCCAACAATTCTATGTTTGTAAGAGTCCTCCTCAGCGTTTACATAATATGGTCAACTGAGTTTGAAAAAAATTAAGGCAATATTCAGTCATTTCCATATACTGTAGATCGTTATTGGTCATAGTTAATTTTCAAATGACAAGAGAAATTTCTTTATCTCCCCAAGGTACAAGCAGAATATCATAAACATCTGGACTCACAATTTACCAGGGAGTAGGAAAGTAATTAGCATCTTTAAAGATCTGCCTTCAGCTAAACCTCCGGTTTTAAATGGCTTTACAGTCGAATTTGATGAATCCTTTCCAGAAGCCCCATTACTTCTAAATATGTATAATGAATCATTCAGGAAAGGAATGCTCCTATCCCCTTTGAACTGGTTTTATTACAGTTAAATCCTATTTAAACTTGTACCTAAAGGGTTTAAACAATGGACCGAGTCATAACCTCGCTTATAGATTAGGTTACATTCATACACTCATGATATTTTTCTGACAAAATCAGGAGATTTATTTAAATCACGTGGGTAGTTCAGGACTGTATTTGTTGGATTTGATAGGGTCGAAGGGCAGTACCTGTTCTCTGCTCTGGAATACTTTGGTTTCGGCTAAAATGTACAGATTGTGGAATGCACAGAGTACAGTAGTCAATACAGGCTACTGTACTGACGCATGGGCCCAGAGTATGAACTAGGGAGAGGCACAAAGCAGGGGGATCCCTCTTTCTGCTTCTTTTTGCCGTGGTCTTGGCCCTTGAGCAGCTGGTGACTGCAATTTACAAAAGTGCCCACATTCCCTGGGGTCTGCATACAGGACAGCTGTCACAAACTTAGGCTGTATGCAGACGACATTCTTCTTTTTGTGTCTGACCCACAGCACTCTTTGTCTTCTCTGCTCACAGTGATGCATAAATTCTCAGATATATCTGGTTAAAAGGTAAAGCTGGGCCATGACAGAAGCTCTCTCACGAACAGATTACAGCACTAAAACTCTTTTCCCAAATGGCATGCCATCTTGGCTACGTACCTGGTATTAAATTTCCATCCTGGCACTCAGACTTGATTAAAATAAATTTTGAACCTTTATTGAGAAAGATGAGAACTGATGTGGACCACTGGTCCTAGCTGTATGTCTTTGTGTGGTGAAAGGTAAATATCATTAAAATGTTCTGTACACCAAAGGTTAACTACTTGCTGCAGGCTCAACCAGTTCATGCAGTACTTGGTTGTTATTGGCTAAAACGACATCACGTGTGATGTTGCAATTTTCCTGTGAATTTGTGATGTCATGGGTCAAGCAGAGAGGACTGTTCTTGTGCATAATATGCATCCAACACGCTCCTGGTGTGAGTTGCAGAGGCACAAGCACCCAGAGAAAATTGGCCTTAAGAGTCTGCCAATTAATTTATTTTTTTGTATTTTCATTGTAAAAATTTTTTTGTAAAATTTCATTTTCTTTTTTAAACATGGTAATTTTTTTTTTTTGTTCGTTTTTTTTCCAGAAATCTCACCTTGATTAATTGAAAAGGTGAGCATTTTTAAATGTGAGAAAATGCACAACACTGCAGATTAAGACACATGAATGGTAACTGTAGGACTGTAGGACTGTATTTACCAAGGAGCCAGTTGCCACCGATTGTACCAGGTGTAACAAGTCTCACAAATAAGAAATTCAAGAACTCTGGCCATGTTGCACAAGCTTCTTCATCTTGTCCCTTCTCTATATGTGCTGCAGCTACCTCCCATTACCAACACACATGAA
Source organism: Craterocephalus eyresii (assembly GCA_037177035.1). Lineage (NCBI taxonomy): Eukaryota > Metazoa > Chordata > Actinopteri > Atheriniformes > Atherinidae > Craterocephalus > Craterocephalus eyresii. The sequence continues at coordinate 6,738,100 of JBBBVT010000019.1, read as the reverse complement.
AATCGCCCACCACAGGCATTGAAGTATGCAGCATGAACCCTGTGACTCAAGCCTCCCTTTAGTTCTTTGAGGTAAAGATAAGAAAATGGACCGAAATGTGACTGAAGCCTAGTACTGGTGAGAAAAGGAAACCAAACATGAGGAGAGCGCAATTTTTCTTACACCACTGACTGTACTGCTACTATCCAAAGGGATTGTAAACAACTCAAAAAAAGCAGTACTACTTCAAACAATAAAATACCTTATTAAACCCCAACATGAAAAAGACCTTTGGGAAGAAAGCTTTTGATGTGTAGACAATCCCTCCAGTAGTGAATACATTTAGTCTCGCACCAGGAAAAAAGAGCAAATCACTCTCCTGACTCCATTCTTCACTCTGAAGGATATCTGGAGCCAAATTCAATAACAACCTTAGATCATAGCCCAATCCATCTCTGAATCATCCCATACTCTTTGCATAGCCTTAGCCCCTCGGCATAATTTAAAACTGTCAGACTATGAACTCATCTCCGCCATAGAAAATGAATGGGCTGGGCTCCAAGAACAGGATATCTTCACTGAAATCCCTCAAACTTCTGTGAAGCCACTAGATTTAACAGAATCTCAGCTGTGTGTGGCAAAATGATATCTACAGGCAAGAAAAAATAGACTTAAATGGAATGATATTCAGCCTGAAAAGAGAGGAAATCATTTGTCTTGTCCCTTTAGCCGATGTAGATCATAACTAAATGCCAAGTGGTCTCAGAGTAAAGTTAAATTCGTGTCATTTTTTTTTATTTTTAAGTTTCATTTGCTGTGTGTCAACCTTTCCATTAAAAAAACCCACTGAAAGAATAAGAGGAAAGAAAAGAAAAAAAGCTAAAATTAAATAAAGGCAAAACTTGGGATTTGAAAAGGCAATTTCAAACAGCACACCTAAAGTCCACACATGGAGAACGTCCTTGGTTTTTGTGAGTATAAAAAAAAAAAAACGGAAAAAGGAAAACAGGCAAAAAAAAAAAGAAAAAGTAAAGACAAATTACAGTTAAACATTATGTGCACCACCCAATAACCCTACATCCCTACTGTTCCTGAAACTGAATGAATGCTTAGAGGTAAGAGAGTGAAAAGAAAGGGAATTGATTTAGCCACCAGCTCTTTTCAGTAAAGTAATTGTGGTTATGGTTTTATGAATTAGCCTTCGGGTCCAAAAGTCTGATCCTAAATACATCAAATTTCCAAAATAAATCATGTGGAGTCATTAATGAGGGGGGTCGGGGGTGCGGGGGCTTGTTACTTTTTTTTCCCTGAAGCGTCAGAAATCTAAATCCAGCAATTGTGTTCGCTCCCATGCTTCCACCTCAGATGAAGGAAGAGAGGAGCAAAGAGCAACACTTTCATTCCGATTATTTTCCATCATTTGGTCTTTAAACACAAGCTTTGAATGGAATACCTTCAAACAAAGTGATGCAATTTTGCTCTTTTACCTTGAATTTAAAGATCAAGTCAAGGGTTCCTGTTTTTAATCAGTACCTGTTTTGTTCAGCACTTTTGGACAATGCGTAAAAAATACAGGATGGATTACTGATTTCATGGCTCACAATGAGTGAATCATAGTGAGAGAAGCCTTGAAAACTGTAGGATGGATTTCACTGGTCTTCTGTCCACCACTTCATGGTTATTGGAGGATAAATCCTGATCTTGTTTACCAATAGGAAATATATATCTAAATCTTCTGGATTTAAACTTGAAAGAATTTATAAATTCCTGATCTCCAGAGGATGAGACTATAAATTTAAAGATGCTATGGATTTTTTTAAACCAAATCATTAAATTGTTTGTCATCTCAGTGAGACCATGATGAAAATTGTAAGATGGAAAACAATTTAATTTCTGAAGATATTCATCTTCCCATTGGGAAAAATAAATTTATCATTTCGAGCATGCAGAGCTTTTTATTAGCAAGAAGGGTTTTTTTCTTTCCATTTGTTTCTTTTAACCCTTCTGAATAAAAACCAATATGTATTACCATCTATATCATGTCAGTCAACAACAGCTTTGTAACATCTTAAACAAACACGGAAAAGCAAATATTGGACATCTAAAACAGGAAAATGTCAACACGTTGAGGGCATGCTGTTCTGCTGATGTTTGAATTAAGCTCAATAAAACAATAGACACTCATAGTCAATAACAGTAAGTCCAGCTCCTAAAATTCCAAAATGCCAAATTCAAGGACACTGACAGTGAGCCTAAAAAATATTCTGGGAGATGAGAGGTGTAGTTGAGAACAGAGACGTGACAAATTACGTGACAAACAGTTTGATACTGTTTTGAAGGAAAACTGGTGCAACTTAAATACAGACAAATAAAAAAAACATACGGCTAAAAAAGGGCTTCTGGTTATGGTTAGGTCAGGTTCGATTAATTAAATCCTGATCTCTGTTGCATTTCCACAGCCAACCATACCTTTAACCGGTATGCAGTGTATTGGCTAGGTAGCAACAATGCCTTCCTTGAATTATAACAAAGGAAAAAGTGACCGAAACAAAGAAAAAGACTAGTGGACATCCAGTATTTCTTCTTGTCATTTGGTTTTAAACCACAAAGAATGAACAATACATAATCACATACATGGTTCCGTCACACATACATGTCCGATGACACTGTCGACCAATAAACATACTTTGTCAAGCTCTGCCCTTTTGGGTTGGATTGGTGTGATTGAGAACCCAACGTTTGGTCTTTTTACGCTTGTATTTTTTTGTGTTTTACACATATTGGAATTGTCGTTGGTAATCAGGACACTGAACAATTTACTGCACTGTTAACACATTGGATAAATCTGACAGTTTACGGACTCAATAAGAGGGATTTGGTTGAGGTCAGCACACAAAAAGTCCGGTTTGACCAATTCGGACAAATCTATTTATTCATATGTTCCCCTCTGGCATGTATTGCAGGTGTGAAAATGGCTCTAAAATCTATTTACACCTAAAAATGGCACAGTCTCATCTTTAATATCATCTTGATAGGTGTTTGTGGTTTAATGTTATTACTCAGATAATGCTTTCACCACACCAAAGTCTTAACAAGGCCTCACTAGTGAATAGAAGGGCATGCACAACAGAGTATATGGTTTACCAAAAACAAAGAGTCTGCCTTAATAATCAAGTCAGTTTTTAGTGCCATATGTTAAATAATGAAGCCCCTATTATTTGGCAAGAACAGAAGCTTGAATTATAAGCTGGGATCTGGCATTCTGCAATTCAATTACTGGCTATGGGCAATTAAATAAGAAAGACTAATGAACAGAACACAGTGACTCAAACACAAAACAAAGATAGAAATCATACTTAATGGACTGCCTTCCATCACGACCAGGTTCATCGTTTCTTCTCTATCTGGGTGCATTTAAAACAAAACAACAAAGCTTGCATTATCTTTGTGTTCTTCTGTGGCCAACTGCGTTTTCTAAACAATGAACTGACGACAACTTGGGCTGCAACCAACATGGATGATAAAATACACCTCAAAAGAGAAAAAGTATTGAAGCACTACAGTGAATCACCAACATAACCCTGCTGATTTGCTCATACACTACCCTAATTGCCTTGTGTTACTATGGACAGATTTCTCTCCATAGAGCAATGAGCCGTTGCACATCCCATTGCTATTCATGTCACAAAACATTTACTGAATGTGGAAAGTCTGGATATAAGCCACATTTGACCATATTACTAAGAAAAACTCAAAAAGTGTGACTTTGTATGAAGCTTTTGAAGATGCAGTCTGATTTTGTTAACTACACCCTGTGTGTGATATATATATATAAAAATGAACAGCACTGATATGGAAATAAGCACACCGCACTTGTCATTTTCTTTCAATACAGCTCAAAGTGAGGGTTGAATGTTTTACATGCTTCCAAGACAGAGAACTGTAGCAGAAAGGCAATATTAAGAGCTTTTCCAGTACATGTAGGTCATTTCTTCTCCCAGTGGAAATACAGCCTGTTTTAGGATTAGGGGCTATGATTCATTATGACTGAATTTAATTACAGTGAGAGGTGGCCAATGCATCCCCGGTTTTAGCATATTAGGGTCCCTTCATCCATTGGATGGTAAATGTCTAGAAGAAGTTAGGTGGGGGTTGGGATGAATAAAAAGTGTGTGTATGTGTGGTTAGTAGAGGCAGAGGTAGAGGGCTTCAAGTTACTTTAGCAAAGCTGCAATTTCAACACATACATGAGCGCACATGCGTGAAAGCAGATTATTCAGTTTAATCAGGTTAATGTGAGATAATGCATTTATGTTTTTCCCTCAACCCGTTTCCAGTGAATGGTCCGATATGCGGGGACCGCCTGAAATTGAGATATATCACAATCTTAACTAACGGTTTGTTAAAGCAAATACTTTGTGCCAATAGAATATGTCTTATTGACCCTCAGAGCACTTTGAAATGAGCTTAAGTACCCATTTATTTATACCACCCATCATCTGGACATTGATCTGCATATACAAGCAGGGTGTGCTTTCAATCCATCATGCCTTAAGGGTTGCTTTCATGTGCTTGCCTGTTTGCTTATGGGTAATTATTATCTGTCACTGAGTGTCAGATCAGTGCCCAGCTATCTTTAGTCAGCACAGCCACTCTTTTTATCATTTATGTGGCCTAATACTCATCACCCACTTTTTCCAATCACACACACACTTCTTTTCGGTCACAGTTGGGTTCCAGAAGATGAATTCTGATGATCCAGAAACTATCTTAGACAACATGCTCTACTACTTTTGTACAGTTTTAATCTTGTCACACTGTGAAACATCAATTGACTGTTAACATGCAGAAAAAAAAATATTTTAAGGCAAAGCATTGTAACAGACCAAACAAAGACATTTAAAACTCAGCACTTATATCGGTTGAGTACTGTTTTAAGCTTTCACTTAACCAAGTAATTTGTTTATTTAACCAGGTGAGTCAAGTAAATAATGAGAAAAGATGAAAATCTAGAGTGACTGAAGTCACAATTTCAGAGGCATTATAGACGTTGTGCATATTGAATAACAGTTATCAATAGAATTGGTTGTTTTATTTTTAAAATTGTTTATAAAAATGATTCCCTAACACGCTCATCCACTCTGTGAGGCTTTAACAACAGCTCAAGTCCATTTTTTTAAAGGAGGTCATTTTATTCTGTATTCTGTGAAACACTCACAGGCATTACGTGTGATCCCAATCATCTTCAGTGACCATGTCACAGCTTGAACAAAATATCACTAAATCTGTACCCAGTGATTTTTAGTGATGCATAAAAACACAGCAGTCTTTGGGAGATAAAACTCAAGTTTATGTGTACAGCTAATGACCCAAGTGCAGATTTTAAAGAGTGCTGCTTTGAAGTTGTGGGCATAAAAATGGATTGCTCATTCATCTATTAACATCAGCGGACCCAACAGGAGATGGATCTTTATAGTTTTACAGACCAAGAAGCCGCTGTGTTAAATTTCACACATTCATTCTATTGTCAAGCTTTATTCTGAAAGTTTTTTTTTTTATTCCATGTGAAAAATGTAATAAAAAAATACCTGTAAGCATCAGATTGCATATTGTTCATTTTAGCATATGTTAGCATGCTAAATGCTAAACTAGGACTATAAATTTGGGGAACATCGGAGAGGACAATGCTTCAAAACTACATTTTTATTTATTTATTTTTGCTGAATAGCATCCTCACAAATTCTGTGCCACATGAGAGAAAATAGACTATTAAAGTGTATGTGTATGTGTGTAGACAATACTTGGTTTCTGAACTGTACAAACTCATTTGTGTGTAACTTTTACTTTGGGTACTTACAAACTCATGTCCTAATGTATACATAAATATCTAAAAATTATGTACATAAAAGAAATGTACACATGCACAAATTACAAAAATCATCAAACATTAAAGCTTTTAACACAAATTTCTAGATCAGCTCACAAATCTTACTTTCATGTTCAAAAAGACTCCTATGTAGACAATCGTAACACACATGTGCATCAATCGTCTGGTGCACACAGAGATAAATGCATTTTCACAAAGATTGATGAAGTTTCTACTAAAGTGGGGAATTTATAACTATAACATACCCACCCATTTATATATTAGAAAACAGCTGTCAGGTAGGTGTTCACTGTAGTGGAAACCATGCATGAAAGGGTTAATTCATGATAATTGCCAGCGTGTCCTGAAAGAATCCCTGATGCTCAAGCTGTCTTGTTTCTGGTGATTAATTTCAAATCATTGGTCACAAGTTAAAACAGATTTCAATCCTTTACTTTATAACTTTATGTTCACAGTAACACAATAATTTTAATGAACTGCTCAATGTTGAATTGCTGAATACATTTTCTAACACTTTAGACCAAAAGCTGAGATTACATGGACACAATAATACTGAGTCTACTTCCTCTCCATAACTTAAAAACTCAGCCAGCTAGGACTGATTTTGCTTATTGTGACAAAAGAAAATTTTATTGTAGAAAGTTTAAATTTATGTCCAGATTGTCCAAATAGACGAGCAAATCCTTAATCTTTGTATCCACCATGGGGTATTAGCATCCTCAACTCTCATAAACCAGAATTAGGTTGCACTGCACATGACAACCTTATTGGTTTTCCCCTTGTTTTAACACAATTATTTTTCCCCCCCTTTACCAGAAAGAAGAAACCTGTTTTCTCACTCCGATGCATGTTTCTGAAATTAGACTACATCTGGAAGTGGGGAACAATCAGATTAGCAGAGAGCATCAGTGTTTGTTAGAATCAAATCTATTTGAAGTTTTGATAGACTTCAAAACCCCGGGTCCCATCAGCAGCAGGTAATACAAAAAAAATCAATCTCAAAGCATACTTGACATAATGAGCAACTCTCTGAAGGTTTCTTGAGTGAAAAAGACATCATGAAGATGTGAAGCTCGATATATATATTTTTTCTTTAAGGGAACATTCCTGGTACGCTTTGTCTCTTGTCATCTGGCATATCCAGCTGCATAAAATCCATTCTCAGAAACACTGAGACGGAAATATTCTCATTTCACACCAATACACATGTGAAATGTCAGTCCATGAAAAATGAGCATCTTTCTATAATCCCTCGTTACGTTTTCAGCAGAAATAGCCTCTGCTCCCAGTCATTTGAGCAACATCTCTTTCCTGTGCCTCTTACACTGCATCATTTCTTTTTAAAGCCTTTTCAGCTTAGATATAGTTTTTGCATTTTACAGAAAGGAATTCCAATCTATCTCTAAAACGTCTCACAACTGTCTATGAGAAGTAGAAGTTTAAGCAATGTTCCATGGACTGTCTGTCTGCAGCAGAGCCCTGCCAAGCTCACGCTATCGACCAAGTGAAGAACACTGCTAGATAACACATCGTGAAAAACGCGATAGTCTCCAGGCCACATGTTGTCCACTTTGTAGAGGAAAAATAGAGAGATCTAAAACCTTAACTTTTGTGTGTATTCATAATACATCTATACTCACAATACTGGCTGAGGACTTCTCCTGAATTATTCAAGATCAGACCTGTAGGGAATGTCAAAAACTCAATACATCAGCACTTCAGGAAACTTCTGCAACCCCATATCCACACAAAAAGCTAATAAAAGAAGATACAGCCAGACAATATAAAGATAATACACAACAGCTTCCAACTAATTCACAACTACCTCTGCTGCCCACACCTTCCTTTAATAATTAATTGAGTAACAATATTACCAGCTATGACAAGGTCTTTTTTGTATACAGCACACCCAGATGGTAAAACGAAGAATATCTGCTTCAAGCTGGGCGTCAAGACTAGAGCATAAATTTAAAGAGCACCACTGGGAGTGAAGACAAGACAAGAGTGAGTGAAGCTAAAGTTATCCTGTCAATATTAATTTCTGTTTTACGAAAAGATAAACAACTTCTCAGCAAAGATATGAGAAGCAGATGAGCAGCATGACTGAGCCAAAAAGTCTCTACATCCCTTGTCTACTCTTTTTCTGCAAACATTAACTATAGCTCAAACACTACCGTAGCCAGACATAGGAGGTTTTTAATTTAGTAGCTATACAAGCTGAAGCCTAGACGGACCGCTTGAAATGGCCTTCATATGCTTAACAGGAAGTCAAGGAAATGTTTGCATTCTGGAAAATCCAAACCAGATTCAATAAAATCTTTGCAGAGCAGTCAGTCAAACTAATGACATTCAAACCATAAGACTGCAGATAAAATGTTCATGCAGGAAAGCTTCTCTAAGCTGCTTGATGCAGATTTCTCAGATTTCTTCATGCTCAATCCTTAGATTCCCTTCACCATCTTAGGCAGTGTATAACTTCATTCCTGCAGTTTAATGAGAATATCTGTAACTTGATGGATTTCTCAATAAATGATCAGAATAAAGTGATGAATAGTCAAACAAATGAATGACTTAAGTTACAAAACTCTACAAAACATGGTTTGCAGGCACATAAACTTTTTAAAAAGTGTTGTTGGATCTTCTAGTCAATTCAATGATTCCACTTAAAAAACAAAAGAAACCATGAACCCCCTTCCAAGGAAAAAAAACTCATTCAGTGAAGGTTAACACGTCAATACTCAAGAAGAGTTTTTGCTCACTTTCCAATATGTAAAGGAATAGGTTGTTGTTTTGATTAGTGCACTCTTGTTGCCAGAACAAGACTTGGCGAGGGAACAGCAGGATCCAGGTGTACCCTCCCTGGTTGCCAAGCAACTGCTCTGAGCCAAAAAAAAGAAAAACCCAGAAAACAACTGCAAAGTATACAAACAATAAAAAAGTTGTTCTTTTGTGAGTATTTTGTGGTGCTGTTTGGTGCATTTTGTTAAGTTGCTGTCAGGCTGTTTGTAGTCTGCGGCGGCTGTTTGTTTGATACATACCTCATAGGTTTTGATCTTCCCATTCATAACGCAAATGACAGGACACAACTATTGCTGTATTAATAAATACTTAAAAGTTCAATGTAGCTTATTATCTGTGCCTCAGATCAGCTGGCACATATGTTCATTTCCCTCACATATCAAATTGGATTATTTTACTCAGCTCAATTTTAAACCACAGTATCATCCACTGATTTATTTGCAAACTCCTTTGAGGCTAAAGCCTTCGCCTCCATTCACATGAGCAACATTGTTCAGTCCCAATTCAGTTCAAATTAAGCACATAACAGATTTAAAGGTTGAACTGACCGTGTCTTGGATTTAGTTGTCATGTGTACTGTTCCAGTGGGAAAACACATTTTAGACTGCAGCATTTGCATTGACAACCGAAAGCTTCTTATTGGTGAGGCCACTCTGTTTGGACAGAAGAAATAAAAGCTAAAAGTTTGTGGATGACATTTAGCTCCAGAAGACAGAATATATCTGCCTAGCTTTAGGGGAAAAGATTTAGCTGTTTTAGTAGTGATTACTCTGCTTTTAATCTGCAACATACATGTGATATGTTGTGATATTCATATAATATACATATAATAA
>JBBBVT010000019.1:6674788-6684828 GCA_037177035.1 Craterocephalus eyresii | reverse complement strand
TATTGCTGTATCATTTTCATTTTCCTGTTTATCACGGAAGAAAGTTTGGTTATTACAATGTATAAATTTACATATATAAATATTCAGTCTAGAGTAAGTGACCGTGTATTGCATGACTCACTCATGTTCCCTGAAGTGGCAAAAGTACAAATTTTCCATATCCACCCATGAATATATTATAAAACAGCTGTCAGATAGGTGATCACTGTAGTGGACACTATGCATGAAAGGGTTAATGCATTCATGTAATGTCTACATGCTTATTTCATGTATTTATTTATTTATTTTGGAACGTGCATAAAAAAGGCAGGGATTAGACAATAAACAGAGGTTGTAATTGCAGTAAAATTTGCATTTTCATCCGTTATAACTAATTTATTTTGGGTACCTGTCAGTGTATTTACATTACATTATGAACAGCACAATTATTAAACCAACTTTTGAAAAATAAAATAAAATAAACAACACTTATGTCAATAAATAAATTAAAGGGAAACTGTGTAACTTTTGGCCACTAGGGGACTAAACCTGTAACTTCCCACAGGCCACATGACATTTCATAATTAAACAGTCCTTGTCTTTCTGGGCTAGTCAGACACTATGTTCACCTTCTTACTTTGATCAAATTTGACTAACATTCAAAGAAAATTACCATTAAGCTCAGCCCACATGTGTTTTGAAGCTGAGGAGCAAAGTGTTGTAGGTCACATGTTTCATGTCTGGTTTCTGGAGAGGGCAGCCCCCTCATAACACCGACAAGGTGTCAAACACTGAATTGACCCCAGAAATGACCCATTGATACTCATATAAGGCTGATATTTGGGTTAAAAGTTTAATTTTGGGGGAAATAACAGGATTAGGGGCACTTGTGGCCAAAAGTTATACAGTATCCCTTTAAGGGTTCAGTTGTAACAAAAAGATAAATTACTCCATGTTTATGTTCAGTCAGTCTAAAAGTGGCTTTACACACCATGCATACTCCAAACTTTTGACCTCAAAGTAATTAGTACAGAGAAGAAAAAGAATAATGACAAAGGTAGAAGTACCTCTTATTTGTTGAAAGAAATATATAAATAAGCATTCAACATTTGCAAAATGTTCAAAACTGGGAATTTGTTCTGCTCAACAGTCAGCAACAAATCCACACTACCAAACTGCTGTTAACAGGGTATATCAGCACCTAGCGCAGTGTCAAACATACTTTCATCAATAAATCATTGCCTTCCTGTGCTTTTATAGAGGGACAGGAAGATCAGTCTAATTAAATGGACAAGACAAGCAATGAATGTTGCTCAATGGTGCACAAAAACACACTAAATGTGTCACTGCGGCGAGTCCTGTCCCTGGCAACCAGCCAGCTGCAAAGAAAGAAGGCATGAGCCCCTTTTACACGTTTTAAAATGCAAAACAACAATATTCTTTTTGTACCATTGACTTGGCTGGATCATAAATGTTCACCTACTCACTCAACAAGCAAACTGAAATTTAATTAGTGCTTTTTATTTTGTCACCACCATATTAGTCAGATGTTTTACTTATTGACAACTGCAAGCCACATTTCTTGAAAAGAGGATTAAGGGAAGACAGAGAATCGTGCCAACCTCTTGAGACCAAAAGTTAATATTTATTAAAACTTGCAAACAGCGGTGCATCTTCCTGCTAGTGAATTATTTGAAAAAAGGGAAAAAAAGAAACATTTTTAAAAAAAATCAACAGCCAAACTTAACGTGTACAGGAGAAGCCATTGGGGATTTATTCAAAGGAAGACAAAGCAGCTGAGTAGAGGATTGTCAAGTGTCTCAAAGGAATAGACCACAAAAACATGGTGTAAATGGGTCACGCTTGAAGTGGATTTATTGAATACTTAAACTGAAGTGAAGAGTAAAACTATATTTTCATTTCAACAAGATATGAGGAAATAAGGAAGCCATGCCTCCAATCCAGATAAAAATCATCTCCACAGATTTGCATCCTCTCTTCTCTGATGAAGGAGTCCTCAGCTATAATGTGTTCACATTTAGCAGTTAGGAAAAACCACAATGACTACATAATATATCTTTTTCACTTTCTGGTTATAAGAGCAATAAAAATCCTGCATTAATTTAGCCAACACCCCTTTATAGCCACCCCTACACACGTAAAGGTTTTGAGGGCTAGAATAGCCATGAAGAGGGTCCAGCCTGAAAATGAGCACTGGGGGTGTGAACATTAGAAAAGGTGAGCATGTAGCAGAAAGGTTACCAGTTTCCAATATCTATGAGAGGTCCTGACCATTTATGCGATATTGAGTTTTCGCCGCGAGGCCCATTTGCGTCCTGTTCCCCTGCACATTTGATCTGATTTACTAGGATGTGTGTGTGCTATGGCATCTATTCATCTGTGGTTAACATCCCCAGGGCCACGGGTTCACCTGTCTCCCCGTGTTCCCACTGGAGCTTATTAACCGTTCGGTGCTAACGGGAGCACTCCTAGTTAATTACATAAATGGATACGTTCACGCCAAAATGTAGAACATCCCGGGTTTATCTCCTAAATCATTTTACATAAATCTGATTTGACATCCCTCCGGCTATGACTCCTAATGATGATTGCATGGCTTCCCTCCTGCTTCTTTCAAGATATTTTCCTAGACTGGGCTCTTCTCCCACATGCTCTTCATTATGTTACAGAAGTTTGAATCGTAAAATCCCATCAGACAAATCCTTAATAAAAATCTATCAATGTATCAATTATATGCTGAGCTTTAGATATAAAGTAAATAAACTATACACATGACCTTTTTCAATGAACCTTCAATAGGAAAAAAGGGAAAATATGCAGGACACAACTTTTGGAGCAATTTTAAGTATTTTTCTTCAAGATACCATGACCACGAAATATCCATCATCCAGCCATTAGGCCATTTTTAGCTATCTTAGGGCCCTGTGCAAGCTGCCATTTGTGGCCCCTTAGTTTGCACGACAATGGAAACATGCTTAGTCCCTTAGATGATCCACCAACAAGCCAAAATGTATATATTACACTTCATGACCTAAACAGGCTACAGTCTTAATAACCACTCAAATTGAAATTAAACATCTTAAGTTGAGCCCCTCAAGTAAGATTCCCGATTTAAAGAAATCCAAGAAGAAAAAAAAATACTGTCTTTTTTATTTTTTTTAAAAAGTCTTCACTTCAATACAATTCAGATTCTTAAACATTTTCTCACAAATCTGTGTGCAAAACAAATAGAAAAATACTTATGAGAGTACCGCTAATAGAAGATCAAAAAGAACTGATAAAAACTCAGCTAAATCTGCACAGCTGAGTGTGGAAGTCGGATGAAAAGTCCCTGCTGTCAGTCTGTACTGCTTCTTTCCTGGTCAGAGGAGGTCCTGAAGAACACACAAAACCTGGTTCTGAATACCTCTCTGATATTTGGAGATCAAATATCTCAGGATTTCCCCTGCAAAGATGAAACTTCCTAGCTTACCAAGACGGATGGATCATGAGCACATTTTCTTACTTTATAATTGCAGGAATGTTGCACTAATAAATTAGCATTTTTACAGTAAACTTTGTAATGTACAGTGCCACTTTAAATCATCATATATTTTACAGGGAATCACAAAGTGGTCCCCCAAGCTGGTTGGAAGGTTTTAATCTGGGTTTTATTCTGTGAGCCGAGCTAACTGTTGTATCTGGCACAGTTATATAGTTATACTTACTTCAGTTTGTGATATTAATATTGTTTTGAATAGAACAAAGAAATTAATCATATTTATATTCATCAGTTCATCACCTTAGCTTCAGTTGTAGGAATTAAGCAAAATTTGAAGACATTCAAAAACATAACATAGGAATAATCATTTAGAAGTTAGCAAAAATCTCCAGCAGCAATCGTCCAAAATGATCAACAGTCCTAGTATTTATCAACTCCTTAAGTTATTTATAAAGCAGAATAGTGCACTTAATCAAAGGGGACCTCATTCACTGCACAACAGTGGAGTCCAACCATTTTGACCTTGTGCCACAAAAACACCAGGTGACTATTTTAGCTCAATTTAAGAAAAGTGATTTTAATTATCAGACTAGGCTGGAGGGGCCGTTTTGGGGCCTCCTAGTGGCTTGTGGTGTCCTTTGCATTTGCATAGTCCACTTATAGCATGACATAGTTCTGATTGGGAGTTGCGGAGTAGCTGGAGCCTGTTCCAGCAGCTACTGGACAAAAGGGAGGTTCCACCCAGTCCAACACAGGACTAACACAAAAGAGAGACAAAATGACCAGTTGTGTTCACACTCACCCCTATAGGGAGAATTTTAAGTCACCAATTGCAGTAAAAAATGCAGGTTTTGGACTTGGACATCCAGAAAGATGCCACACACAAATCTGGTGTGTTGTTGATGTTTAGATCAGAGAACATCTTGATTTCATTGGGACTCTAACATATGTAGTAGCTGAACACACTAGTCATATTTTTTCCATACAACTTTCTAATGCCATGCAATTTTGACAAAAAAGATGTGGTATAATCAGGTAAATGATTTAAGGAAGATTTATTTTCAACGTCTGACATGAAGGTGTGCCTGGTGTCGCCTTCTGTTTGCTCTACCCATGTCTGACAAATGAAAAAGCATGAAAACCTAAATGTCACAGTTTCTAAGGCATCCTTATGCATCTTGAATTAAAATGATATGGTCAGATTCATATGAACACTCTGAGCCTGTCATATTTACATCATCCACAATTCAATCTTTTTAGACATTGTCTTTGTGGAAAATTAAAACTTACATTCTTACTTGAAGCCCTTTAGTCTCTGATGTTGATTAAATTAGCATTCATGTTTATTTATGCAAGTTGAGCGACTATTAGCCTTACAGTTTCTAATGTGGCCATTTATTTAAAATTAAAAAGGTTAGAGTTTTTTTTATGTTCAGGACAAAAAATATAACATTTTCCCTCTTATCTTCCAATAATGAGATGCATAACCCAGTAAAATTCTTAATATTATTATAAATATGCTGACAGAAGCCTTTGATGCTTAACGTAAGTTGCTAACAAGTATAAATAGATGTCACAGGAGATGGAAGTGTGCAGTATTTTCTCTAATTTATCTAAAAGTTGCACTCGCTTTCGAGGTAAAAGACTAAAAGGAATCTAAAAGTATTCGTATCATATCTTAATAAAAGCTTCTTTCTTTTTTTTTAAAAACACTTGTTTTGAATGCATAAACACACACCATCCGAGCCAAAACAAAGAACACTTTTTTTACATTGTTTATCTTTTCACAGTTTCCAGACAATGTCAAACAAAAAAAGGGATATTCTTAAATACTTTTTCCTTAATACGATTAACTGACCAAATGTTGCGTCTGTGTAGGCTTTCAAAATTCACCCTAACCTTGTTGACAAAAATCAATTATTTTCCTTTCAGCCCTGAGGTGTAGAACACCTCTCTGCAATAGCCTAAGCAATGAAAAAGAAAGAAAGAGAAAAAGTCAAATTAAACTGAGAAAACACTGTGCACTTGACAGCAAGCCAAGGTTTAGATCCAAAGCATCAGAGAACAAGTGTGTGGGATGTGTGAGGATGGGGAAAAAATAACGCGGCTGCTTGCGACTGATCCTCGTCACAAAAGTTGTGGAAAACTCATTGGGAAGAAATTGGTAATAACTGATGTTGAAGGTCCTTTTCCGTTCTTTGCAAGGCAAAAACAAGAGCGAAAGGAAAAGGAAATTACACCTGCATGACAATGAAGAGACTTTTGCTGGATGGCCTCTGAGTAAAAGAGACCATGTTCTTTATTCAGCTTAGTTGCTCGTTTCAGGCTGCAGAGTTACTCATGCAGGAGACTGCTCTGCTTCAGTCACTTAAGTTCTTACCAGCTCAATTATTCATAAAAATAATAAATGAATTTAAATATTAAAATCTACAATAAACCTCATTGGCCTCGATTTCATATGGTGGCTGCCCATGCTCAGTTAGCATTCTCCTCCTCTCCAGTATCACCTACAAAAGACAGCCCTGTCATTCATCATGTCAAATGTGGTGGAAATCCAGCAGGAGCGGCTTTCTGAAGGCTGGGAGCGGTGGGGAAAGGGTGTACTGATGCACAGGACATGCACGTTGCAAAAATGTAAGAAGGAAATAGCTGAAATCTCAGAGCAGTTATTCAATATTCAGACACTTGATGCGTTCCACCTCAAAGAATCCATCAATTTATTATTTCATGTGCACCAAAAAGGGTAAATTGAAGCTTTAGATGCTCAGAACAACATAACCACTCAGTTTCATGTCCTGTTATTTTCTGTGAATAGACAAATAAAGCTGGGTAAAAACATCGGCTTTTGTCAGTTTCATGCATGCACCTCAGGAAGTAATGAGACGTCTAATTTCTTAACTTATAGATTTGTATCATTTTGCACATTTGATGTACTGCCCCCTCCCCGACCATGTTTTTTTTTAAAGTTTGTGCTGAACAAAATCAGCAATTTTTTGCACTCTGAACCTTGCCAACATAATAATAGTAATTTAACTTATTATGCTTTTGATCATTTTAATTTTAGATTTTATAATGCTTTCTTTGCACCACCTTCAATACTTTCAATGTTATATGTAAGGCACTTGAAATGGGCTTGCACAGAAAATGTGCTATGCAAATAAACTTGCTCTGCCTAATTCTGGCACCACTTATAATTCCCGCTGCCTCTCAGGAGAAACTGTCAAAACAATATACTTATAATGACAGTGGTTGTGAAAATAATGACAACAGAGTGAGACACACATAAAAAAAGAAAGAAAAGAAAAACATATTAATTGCAAAGCACAGATCATCGGCTTTATATTGAAGTGGCTTCCCCGGTTCTTCTCCTAAATGTCACCTGGATTGTCTTGCTCACCGATTTGCTGGATTTTCACACATCTGGCAGATGGAAAATCTCCTCAAATCCTCACCTGATCTTGACTTTATTAGCTTCATGGGCCTATATGAAGGTAATTTTGCTTGTGAAGGAGCGAGCGGCATCTTTAAGGTCCGCCGTCTCCATTCAGACTTAACTGCCAGTGCGTCTCTTGGAGGCTTGGCATTAGCAGTTAACACCTGAAGGAATCTAATTAACAAGGGAGCAGAGTATTTAATCACATCTTATGAGTTCACAGTGTACCCTGTACTTCATTTATTAAAAGTATTATTACTTTAAATAAAGCTATCATTCACTGTCATGACTTGGGGTTTTTGTCACAGAGGTTTAATCTTAAAGTGTAAAGGAGTTTTCACAGGAAGCAGAGTTTTAAATTTGAGTTAAGATCAAATTACTTAATGTGCTCCTACCTATTCAGGGTAGTCATGTTCAGGCAGTGAAAGAGAGCAAGATTCGTGTCATGAAGTATATAAAATAATATATGTATATAATTTTAAGTGATATTTTCATCATTATGATGGATATTTTATTTGACTTCACAAGGTAAAATATGGTATGTCACAATACTGTCACTATGAAATTGAGCATTAAATATGCTTTAATTATGGACAATTTGATATTATTTACATTAGTTTTTATAAATCTAAATTACAATGAGACCATCATCCATGTGACTGTTACTCACACTATACACAGAAAGTGCACTAAATCGAAAAAATTAAGTTCCAACAATTATGTTTTCAGTGTAATATTTCATATTAATTTATCCTGCTGTTAATTTATTTAATCTATAATTTTAAAAAAAGGTTTCTATCATTATCTGTAATGCTTTTAATGTTAAATGTAATGTCTTATAAAGGAAATTGGCTATACTATTGATTTAGATATGGATTAAAAAACAAGCTAATTTAAATAATCTTCATGTGCATGTAGATATCTGGAAGGAGGCCAATCCAGACCACTGAGAGAGTGTCAAATATCCACATCAGGCTACATTTTTTCACATTTAAGACCCCCAACAATGTGTTTTCCTTATTCTGCTTCCCACACATACAGATTTGTCAACATATCAGCATCTTATGTTTCCATGCCTGCTCCCATCTAGTGACACGTTGGACATCTCATTAATGTTGTCTTGGTAACTAAAGCTACTTTTGAGGAAGAGGTGGATGCGGGAGGTGTTAATTAATGCAACTTTATCACACACTCAGAAAAGTCAACTGAGGCACCTGCTTGATTTGCTAAATAGAAATGTATTCATTTAACGTGTACAAACTGTGTTTATGTTTTCACATCATTACTTCTTGCTGGTTTGGCACAAAACAGAAAATTTGATGAACTAGATTAGCCTTCTTCAGTCCCATGAAGGACAGGGGTGAAAGTAAGCCGGTACAGCCCGGTACTGCGTACACAAACAACCTTTGTTTTCACAATATCGCGACATAAATTATGCCATTATCACGAAAAAATGGTCCTCGAAATCTCGAGATAATGAGAAAATTAACTCGTTATCTTGGGCTAACCACTGGAAAAAAAGTATGACGGGAATACGACCGTTCGTACGTTCACGCAAAAAAAAAGAAACCTCAGTACTTACCTCAGTAACTACATTGATGAGCAGCAGTTCGCCTGTTCATGCTGTATCCTACTCTATGATGTCTTGCTTGTGTTGTTCTCAAAATGTAAGTCGCTTTGGATAAAAGCGTCTGCTAAATGACTAGTAGTAGTCTACTTTGTTTGGGTCAAAGTAATAATGCAGAGAAAAATAACTTCTTTGTTAAAAAGTAAACTATTTTAGGCCTTAATTAAAAAATCTATTATGTGATTTGTTTTGATGAGGGGTAGAAATCTTTGCGGAACATGATGAAGTGAACTCATAAGTTCATGTGGACCCAGAGATTCTAGATTTAAAGCTGGCTGTCCCCCAGTACCACCTGTAGTCCATTGTTGTCTTCATCAGTTTTTTTGTAATAGTTTTTGTGTTCACTACATTTCTGTCATAAGCAGCACCGAGTTGTTTTTATTGATTTATTATGTTCAGATGGAGTTTCTCATGAAATGTTGCATCAATGTGGTTTATTAGAAGTGGTCAGTGGTCAGGGATTTGGTGTGAGTCCTGCTCCTTGCAGATAATTATTTTAAAGACGGAGGAGATGATTATTGATTTGAGGAAAGAAAGTCACCTCACATTTCAGTTGAAAGCGTTGAAGTGGTGAACCATTACAAGTACCTGGGAACTATACTTGATGACAGGCTGACCTTTGAAGCCCATGTGGATTCACTTTGTAGGAAAGCTCATCAGTAAATCTATTTTTATGGCAAACTTTGTGGTTTTAATGTGGATTTTACATTCATGAGAATGTTTTATGCTTGTTTATCGAGTCCTTGTTAACTCCTAACTTTATCTGCTGGTTTATTCTTTTAATATGTAAAAAGAAAAGCAAGCTGTTGGGGACTGTCAAGGTGTGCAGTGAAATAGCCGGCACAGCCTAAAAAAACCTTACGGATCTGCACAAAGTGAGGTCCGTACAGAAAGCCAGATTGATCCTGTGAGATCCAGAGCACCCTCTACATGACCATCATTTTTAAATGATCTGTTGTGATTTGATGTTTTATTGTTCATGCTGTTCTATGGGCTGTAAAACTAATTGCCCCCCTGGGAATAATAAAGATTCTTGAAAATGAACTTTAACTATAAGGCATAATCAACAAAACTGGCTGGTGTTCTGGTGGTGCGCAGTTTTACAGTGTGGAAATTTGTGCCAAGATCAAATTGGGTAGGGGGGTGGACAAGGTGTTTTAGAATTTTGAGGGATACACATTCCTGTTTTCCCACTTGCATGTGATTCCTTACTCACCTTTAAATACCTGAAGTTAGGATTAATGTCCATAGTTAGCTCATCGTTTTACAAGATAAATGCATAGATGGCTGCAAAAATCTAAATGACTGCACCTAGGTTGTTTTATATTTCACGCTGTTGTTATCATGTCATTTGAATCAGGAAATGAAATGACAACCTCCAGATTAATTCATGATCTCATATTTTACAAAAATGGCTACTGTCACTATCTATCTATCTATCTATCTATCTATCTATCTATCTATCTATCTATCTATCTATCTATCTATCTATCTATCTA